>VWZT01015861.1:152265-195243 GCA_013397055.1 Pachycephala philippinensis
AAATAAAAAAAAAAAAAATGTTTCCAAGGCAACGAGCCAGGGGTTGCTATGGCATCTCGGAGCGAGCAGCTGGGCCAATCCCGCTCCCTTCGAGCTGGGAAGGCGCAAAGCCTCTAAATTTAATGTCAGTGCGGAGAGGAAGGGAAGCTGTTGAGGCATGCATGATGCTGAGCGTGCGCTTGCTAAATGCGGACAACATGGCCCCCATGATTAGGACCAGCACACTAATGAATATTCATTGGGCTGATTAAAGCAAAGTCAATTAACTACTTGACTGCTTGATTTTTTCCTGGATTTTAGTCGTCTCTTTTAACCATTTTGCCACTGGGGATGCTCTCGTTCTCCCCTTCATCTCCCTCTTTCCTCCTCTATATTTCCTTCACCTACAATTAAGGTTTAGATTTTTTTTTTCCCTTGTCTTTATGCTTTTTACTGACAATAACCCATCCTCCTCATATTTTACAGCTCACTTTATCTCACCAATAAATCACATTCTTCTAGGGTCACTGTCTTCTACTACAGTTGCAGGTAAGGCAGAAGGTTACAGTTTTCCATCAAATTTTTAAATCTCACATGCGATTTAATTCCAAATCCGCAGCAAAGCAATAATGCTGATTTTCTACTTCACAGTGGGATTTCCCCCCATCACTACAGCCCTTTGTTTTATGACACAGGGGGTTGCTGTGAGCCAGGTTAAGGGCTGCAGAATATTTTTTTATTTTGATTTGTTAGGTCAGAATTCCTTCAGACAGACAACTCAGACTGAATGTTCTAGGAAACCTAAACGGATCCTAAAATAAAACAACAATTCATTAAAGATGGTTTTCAATTTAGAGAGATGTCTCTCCCAGTGCAGTAGTGATGTAATAAGACCGTGAAGAGGACTACATATTTTATAAAGATCATTTTTCAGAATGTGCCTGAAAACTAAAACATGTGATTAAATTAAAAATAAATGAAAAATTGTTGATCCAAAAAAAAAAAAAGTCCACATTTGTGAATTCAGCCCTTACAACCTAACCTGGGAAAATACATTAATTTTTACCATGTTCTTTGGCTTGTTCTGAAAACTCTCTCAGGTTCCTGTATTATGTATACAGGGAAAGATGCATTTACATGACAGTTATGACTCTCCTGGAATGGAGTTATTAATAGTTTGAAGTAATAGATCTGATGGAAAGATTGGAAAACCTGACCATAATCACCCAGCATTTGGGCTCCTGCCTTTGTCAGCAACTGAAGGAAAAACATGCAGAAAAAAGCAGAGTGTACAGCGGGGCAGGAACAACACTGACTTCAATATTATTTGTTCAATTCAGCAACTTGCAAGCACAAAAAAGAGAAAAACAGTGAAAGAGGACAAATTAGACAGAATATAACTGTGTAGCGGAAGTTTGCATTATTTTTAAGTGCAAACGAAAAGATGCTCAGTTTCCACTATATAAACTCCATGGATGTATTGGTTTCTCTATTATTTTGCTGGATGATGCATATATTTACATGTTTTTATAGATATGCAGTTATAAAAACAAACAGTTGCTTTCCCACTGAACACAGAAAACCGGGAACGACAACGCTTCCCTACACAAGTTGTATTTTGGGAGCGGCGTTTCCCCGCAAACCCGCTGCGTGTCCACCATCCCCCTATTAACACCATTATCCCAACTTCTAATCTTCTCATTTGCAGCCCAAAATTCGGCCCCTGTTTGGGCTCAGGGAGTCATCGGGGTGGGGAACGCTGCTGCAAGGATGAAATCACAGGCACGAGTCGGAGCGCGCGTCCCCGGATTGCCGAGATGACGCCCTTCTTTGCAGAGCTTTATGTTCCTGCCATCAAAATCAGGAATCTGCATAGCAACACTCAGCTCCACGTTGCATCCACCCAAATCTCAAGAAAAACCCCCAACAAATAATTACCTGTTTACAAATTAAGAGAGGAAAAGAAAAGGAAGGGGAGCGTGTTAAGCTGCCACGTTCAATTTAAAGAAATATAGATTGGGGGCTCTGTTTCAAAATAACACTTTTTCATCTCTGTGCAGTGGAAATTTCTTCACAGGGGGCAATGTGCAAGCATAGACGTACATGCACACAAAGAGAAGCGGAGTAATTCCATCCTCACAAAAAATTTAGAGAATTGGATCCAAATCCTATCTAGGTCACAAATGAAATGTAGTCAGCAACCTACAACACAGGGGAAAAAAATGAAAGAAAAAGACAAAATCCCAGCCCAGTGCCACACAACTCAGCAGTCTGCAATTCCTGGTCATGAGAGGCCACAGCATTAGCCAGGCAGGGTGTTGCAGGTCAGGATTAAGATGCATTAACAAATTCATGTGGAGGAAGCTGGCCCAGCACCTGCCCACAATTTGCCAATTCACTTTGTCTCCCTTCCATGGGAATCAAATTCTCTTTTTCTACTTGGAGGATGATTTTTTTTTTTTTTTTAATAATGTTATACTGGGTAAAATGTACATCTCTGAGCTGTGGAAAGCATTTTAACTCAAAATCTACACATGAGCAAGAGCAACATAATTATTGTGCTCATATTGTGAATGATACCAATGTAAAAATGCTCAAAGACATGTATGTGAACATACACACATACAGAGAAATGACAGTAAACGGCATCTATTCTGGTTCTAAGACACATTGCAAATTCAGTAAATTATAAAAAAAACCCCTCACCACAAAAATACAAACCGGGAAATCTACATCTGCACAATGGAAAATATTCTGAGCGCAAACCCATTGCGGGAGCAGTAAATTCAGGGTTAAGTCTCTGGATTCCTGTCTGATACTCTCAGCCTTTCATCATGTCTCTATGAATTTTTATTTCTGTACTCTGGGGTAAATTAAGGCTGATGGTGTCAATACGGGGTTTTGAGTCCGATTTCAACATTTCTCATGTTTCGCCTGTTTAACTCACAACCTTTAAGTTTGATTTTTCAAAAATTTAGGAAGAAGGCTTGGGGATTTTCTAATCCTCTTTCGAAATCCTCTTTCCAGGAGGCTATTCCCCACCAAACTCGCCCCCAACACGTTGTGTCAGGGCAGTAGCCATTTTCCCAGGTGGAAAAAATTCCTCAGTCCTGGAGAGCTGATGGTGAATGAACCCCAAAAGCAGGAGCACCCCGAGGCTGCAGAGACCCTGAACTCCTGCATCGCCCTGCTCCTGAAAAAAGCAGCCCCCCAGAACCCTCCAGGAAAAGCCTGATGCGTTTGAGATTAAGAACGTGCTGTGTCTGGGATTAAAGCAGAACACGTTTACAGCCCTCGCAGTGCTAACCAACCAGAGGAGTTATCTAATACAGGATTCATGTGATTGCTTGAATAATATTCCAGGAGACGCCGCGTCCCTTCCTCCCTGCGTGCACAGCCCTCGATGCAGGCACACACATGGTATTTCTAATAGGATCTTTTCTCCCCTCTCTCTCTCTCTCTCTCTCCCCCGCTTTCACAATCTGTCGCTCTCCAATCTGCCCACTCTGCTCTATTTTCCCATCCAATATTCCCCCTCTAACACCTTCCCCTCCTCTTCAGCCCCCACCCTTGCTCCCTCTCCCCCTCCTCCAGGCTCTGCTATCGGCCACCTTAGCCCTGGTGCTGAGTTTGGGGTCTCTGGACATTCAAAGCGTTTAGCAGAGTGATTAAAAAGAAGCAATAAAGCAAAAAGCAGTTTCTCCCCTACTACTGGCGTGTAAATAACGTGGTAACTAACTAGCCCCTCTAATAATTTGGTGCCTAAAATAATTTTTTTTTTCTTGACTATGTTATTAATATTTGGTCTCACTTGGTGCTATTTTATCAGAAACTTTACAAACAAGTTTACCATTGCTACCTCCTCTTTGTGGAGGGGAAGCAGCAGAGGGAAGGGAAAGGCTCAGTCATAGCTCCCCAGCAGGCTGGTAGAGTAGCCTGAAATAAATGAGGTCTCCTGGGTTCCAGTCCAGTGGTCTAACCATTAGTCTCTGACTAAGAAACAAATGCAGAGAGGCCAGAAAATGTGTAAATTAAAGCAACGCTTCTCTTTTCCTTGTAGTCTGTAGAATAATTACAAGATGCAGATGTAGCTAGAGATGCCTGAGGCTCTGGTGATCCCAGGGATACATTTCTAAGATCAGGCTTCTCCTCCAGACCATCCTGCTGCTCTTAGGTGCTGTAGCAACTATTCTCTCTGGCTGAAATTTGGCCCTAACCTGGACAGCACGGGGCACAAACACATCTAAGCAGAGCAACTGGTTTAAGGAGTTCAGAGGAGGCATCAGGCTTTATCTAGGCCTGGCAGGATTATGGAAATAAGTATTTAATTTCCCAGAAGAGAACAAGCTCGTGGCCAGCTTGTGTGTGCCTACACATGGACACATCAGGGACACACGGGAACACGGGACAGCCCCAGCACCATGCACAAGGAGGGGAGGAAAGGGTTTTACACAGTGTGTGAGGTAATAACAGCTCTCACCACGAGGGAAGATTTACATTCACACTCTTAACTTATCAGTTGTAGGTGCCCCTTGATGTGTGCTGTGCTGCACAGCCCGTGGGGTGAGGGCAGCTCTGATCCCATGGAGCAGTGGGCACGGGAGCAGCATGGGAGAGGGGATGCAGAGCGAGGACTGCTCTAGGATCCAGTGACAGGGATTCTAGAAGATTACGACGTTCTGCTCCCCTTTCCTAAAGATAAAGGCAACTACTATGAGGAAAATGAACACTGTCCCCATAGAGAAAGCATTGAACCCCGTAGAACCTGGAGCCAGTCGGCCAGACCAAGCAAACACTGCATTTAAGCACAAAAAGAAGCCAAAGCTCCTTAAAGACCCAGAAAGCTGAGTTAAGTTCTCCTTCTCTCTACTCACATCTACTACACGTTATTTTTAGACAGAGTAAAACACAGGGCAGCTGATCTCATGGGCTGTTGCAAAGCAATTCCTGTATTACACAACAACAGCCAGGAGCACCACAGAGCTGCTCTGGAAGAGGTTGGATCCAGAGATGTCCTGGTGTGGACCACGGCTGGAATCATGATTATAACTGGAAGAACCTCAGCTATTCAAGCTGTTCCCCTGCATGGAACTTCTCCAGCACCAGCAGGTTTCCCAGTACAAGAGAGATTTGAATACACAGGAAGTTCAATGAAGGACCACAAGGATGGTGAAGGGCCCAGAGCGTGTCTCGTACAAGGAAAGGCTGAGAAAGCCAGGACAGTTCAGCCTGGTGAAGAGAAGGCTCAGAACATCCACCCTTCTTTACCAGCAGCATGGGCTTCCTGCCTTGAGCAAACACATCTTTATAGAAACAATGCAAGGAGAGATCAGACACGATAAAGATGTGAAATGTCACAGCAATTTGGAAAAGCTGAACCCGAGGACTCTAAACTGGTAAATATGACTCGCATAACTAGCGGAAAATATTTGCAACCCTGTAAACATACAGAAATTCCTAAGATCTGTGGCAGATTTCTGAGGTGTGACTAATTCATGCAGCACAAAGGTGACACTGTTGTGACAGAGCACTTGCATCTCTGAACTCTGAAACCAAGATGAAACCATTTCCTACTCTCTGGGGTTTGGTTGTGAGTGACATAACTTTCCTATGCCAATACAACAGGTTTGAAAATCAGGCTGGAGAGAGTCAAAGACTCCAGAGGCTTTAAGTAAGGACACAGTCATCTCTTTAGTGTGCATGTGGACACCAAAAATACAAAATAATTCACATGCTGCTGTCTTCTCCTGACAGAGGGTGCAAGAGGTTGTGCATTGGTTCACTTGATATTGTGCCTACAAGACATGAAAACCCCTCCAAAACCTCAATGCCTCAGTGCATGGCTTGCCCATGGGGAGATCCAAGCTCCAAGAAAGCCCCGAGATCCATCACGAGTCAAATACACTCAACATGCACAGACTTTCCAGGCTCAGAGCAGCCCATCTCTGTGTCCCCTCCATCCATGCCAAGGATCTGCCCTTTGGCTTCACCCACCAAAGCCTTTGTGCTGCTCAGCACCTGCAGAACACGAAGCCACCTCTGTGCTGAGCCTTCCAACAAGTGCAAGTGGGAGGCAGGAGCAGCACACGAGTGCCCGGATCCCCCAGCCCCGGCAGAGCTGCACGCACACGTCACCTCCCCAGGAAGTTGTTTGTATTCTTGGGAGAATGTTGAAAAATATCTCTGACCCCCAAACATTTACCTTTTGATCGGAGGTTTCCAATGTTGCTGTAGTGTATTAAAGCTGAGATGCTCATAAAAAAACCCTTTGTGTCAACATAGTAAATGACTCTAATTAGGCTGGTGGTGCAATGAAAATGCTTAATTCATTCTGATGAGGCAGAAGGAAGAGCTAAAATGTTTATAGACAATGGGTGAACAGGGAGATATAATGCTGAGTGCCAGCTTTAAATGCAAATTACCACAGAAATCTTTCCCTCTCCACCATCCCATTCCTCCCCCTTCCTCTCTCTCTCTGTCGCCAGCACCACACTGTAATCTCCTAGTGCAGTAATTAGAAGTGAAAGGAGCCACATAGAGGGGCCTCTAAAGGCAACACTAAAGAGAATTGCAGAAAAAAATACCTACCTTTAATAGAAGATAGCACTATTTTCCAAAGTGCACCACAATTGCATCACTTGGCATGGTGGTAGGATCAGAGAGGTGATAATTTGGAAGGGTATTACTGAAATGGGATGTAAATGTCTTTCATTTCTCCCTCCATCTGAACTGACTTCATCTACAGTGTCTGTTCATGGGGCTGAGGCCACTTTGCCTTTTGGAAGAAGGCCAGGCCAGCAGCAACAAGCAAACATTTTGGGGGTGATGGCTCTCAAAGTGTTTCTTCACCTCACCAGAAGTACAGAGCTGCAAGTGGAGAAGAGCTGCAAGCTCGAAAAAACACTCCCTGGAAGTTGCCATGAGAGAGCCAACATGGAAACCCTACAATGCCATCCTCAGAAATGTTTCTCATCACACTTGTAGTATCCCACCTTCTTTTAGAAGAGAAATGATACATTTGGTGAGAAAGAAAAGGTGAGAGGGGAAGAGGACAATGAGGAAGAGAGAAAAGGCAACCAGCGTTTGGTTTTCACATAGGGTGTGACGCTATTCTTTAAACATTCTCATTTGAAACATCCAGAATAGCTTTTCCTTGGGAGTTTAAGTGAAGAAATGCTCCTGATGCCAACTCGACAGTGTCTCAGTGCTTTAGGATCTCCAGTATCAGCAATGCACAACAGCATACAGATGTGTCTTAGAGGTTCACATCTGGAGTCTGAGCCAAAAAGAGGGGTTTTGCCATCATCTATGAATTAAATGCTCTCGGTCCTATTTCAGCACTGAACAAATCCCCTTCTCCTTCCCACACACAGGCACACAAATCACCCCAGTGCTGCAGAAGGTCAGATCAGGAGACTAGAAAATCTGTCACAGTCTGAGACTATGAGCCAAATGAACTCCTGGTAAAAAGCTGCTGAAATTACATTCTGGATTGAAATCCCTGAAACAAAAATATTTTCTTTCCTCCTTGCAGTAGCATTTGAGCCTCAAGCTTAAGAACAGGTGAGTATACCCTGAGGCACACAAGCAGGGTAAGGGAGACCTGGACTTTTGCCAGCAGGAGCTGGGCAGGGCAGGGGAAAGGGGCAGATATCAGGCAGAATTTTTGTGGGCTATATGAATTTTTATCATCTTTCCACACTGACACAGCTATGTTGTCAGTGGACAAGGTCATGCACACTGTGGGCACATCATTTAACACTGTGCTCACCTCTGCAGGCGAGCCTGGTGATGTGCCCTGCCCTTTTCTGCAGGTGGCCTGACCACAGCAGCCCACCTGGGCTTGCTTTTTCTTGAGGGATTCAACACCCTTTAGGAAAGCTGCCGGAGACTGAGGTGTGCTGCTGGAGGTCAGTGCTCAGACCCTGCTGCCAGATCGTGTTATGTTAGTAACTCGCAATAAAGCTGGATTGCCTGGCTTAAAATACTTTTATTTGCTGAAAAAATAAAGATGATAATTTTTTTCTCCTCTCTTAAGGCCAGCATGCAGGAGAGGTCCAGCTTTATCCCAGATTCTGCTCTGGGCAGAGCCACATTCCTGCAGGACAGTTGTCACAGAGGTGATGCCACGTTTGTGCCCCGCATAAACATAAGGGAGCACCCTCCTCTGCGTGTCCTCTTCTGCATAAACAGAAACCCCAGACAAAGCTGGAGTAGGGGAAAAAAAAAAAAAAGGCACAGCTTGCTTGTGCCTGCACTTCATTCCCAAGGCTCGGCTCAGCTCATTCATAAAAGATCTCCATCTGACCCGCAGAGCCACCTCCAGCCCCTGGTGTGCAGGTGACGCTGGGCTCTCCTCGAGGATGCCCCTGGGCACGGAGCCGTGTGCCAACAGCTCCCTCTCCCCAGCCGCCAGCGGGAGCATCCCACCGTCTCCTTCTCCCGCTCCCTCTCTGTGTTTGCTCACTGAGACAGAAGCAATACCAGTTTGCAGCACAATAAACCATGTAAAGGAAGCATCAATTAACTAGAATACATGGATATAGTATTTAATTAACTGTTAGGCTCACAGTTACCGTATGATGTCATGGAAACCTCGAATCTCCTGGGTGCTGCCTCACACATGCCAACCGGGAATTGGAGCCATCACAAATCCCATGTAAAGTTTGAATCCTGACATTTTTAATTAAAAAAAAAAAAAAAAAAAAAAGAAAAAAAAGAAAAAAAAAAGAAAAAAGGAGAAAAAAGGAGATTCTGACTCTCATAAGTATCTTTTAATTGATGTAAATGTGAGCACATCTTTGGTACTCCAGGAGCCCAGGGTGGGATTGCTCCCCCATTCAAGGCCACTGTCACCAACCAGGGCTTTGTGTGGAGGAACCACAAGAATGAGGCCAGAAGGCTCTGTGAAAATAAAAAAGAGGGCAAAATCATACTGGATGGGTTTTCAAGGATATAAGAGGATATACACTGCCTTTACATTACCTTCGGTATGAGGAACTCAAAGCACTTTGCAAAACAGAAATGCAAACATTTGAGGTTGATTGAACAAGGACATGTAGTGACACAACAAGGGAGAGTGGCTTTAAATTGAGAGAGAGTAGGTTTAGATGGGATATTGGGAAGAAATCCTCCCCTGTGAGGGTGGAGAGGCCCTGGCACAGGGTGCCCAGAGAAGCTGTGGCTGCCCCATCCCTGGAAGTGTCCAAGGCCAGGCTGGACAGGGCTGGGAGCAACCTGGTCTGGTGGGAGGTGTCCCTGCCCATGCCAGAGCGTGGAATGAGGTGTTCTTTAAGGTCTCTTCCATTCTGTCATTCTATGATCTCCTGACTCCTAATTCAGTATGAAAGATCATTTAAGTCTACAATTTCTTGTTCAGCATGTTCTGGAGAGGCATACAGCCCTAGTCCAAATACTGAATAATGTAGTGTCATTTGTTTAAGAAGCAAGTGGTATTTTACAGGATTTACAGCTGAGGAAACTGAGGCAAAGGGAGGCTGGGGCCATGGATCCAAAAGTCAATGGCTGTTGAGTGCCAGAGCAAGGAACAGAGCTGAGACACTCCACATGTGTTTGTGCTGACTGGTCGGAGCCAGGTGGAAGTGGGACCAGCACCCTCACACGCTGCTGGCAACGTCCAAGCACTGCTAATCCCCAGGGAAGTGCCCAGCACCCCTCAGCATCCCTGCTCACACCGGCTCTGTCAGGGCCTCTCACACCCCAGCTCTTGCTGTGCCTCCTTGAAGAACTGTTCAATAATGCACACGTCTGGTTTCCACAGGACCAGGCTGCAGCAGGGACCGGAGTGGGACCCTTGCAGCCCATAAACAAATACCAACAATCAGCCTCAAACAACATCCCCACAGGAGTAATTTTACTTCTCCAGCTGTAAACATTAATATTTTCATTCCATTTACTGCAAGGTATTTGTTGCCCAATACTAATTTTGTCCCAACACCTTGAATTGCAGGAAAAGTCCTGTGTTAAACCCCATTAGGCTGAGATGTACTGCATCCCTTCCTTTAGTGCTCTGACAGTAGGACATTAGACTTGCACAGACCCAGACAGGTAAGTACAGTATTATTTTCTGTGAATGAAGGTGTGTGTTCATTCCCTGTATCCATTGTCTATGTTTATGTAGGAATTAATTTATGGATCACTCTTGACAGAGCTACAGTGCCCTCCCTTAAGGGCATTGCTGATATATTACCTTTGAAAGAGAATCACAATTTATTCGTTCAAACACAGAGCTAAAGATAGATGCGCGCTGGAATATTTTGAAATATTGCATTATATATAAAATGAAATAGGGGGAAGCTAAATTACACAGCTATAATTACTTAGAGTTCAGGTGGCATCGTAAATAATCTATTCACAACTCGCTCAGTGTTTATTATGTCAGAGCAGAGCAATATAATTAACATGGTATAGATGGGAACTGTGCAAGGCAGATGCCTGATACACCCAGATCAAACTCACTAGGACACAAGCATAAAAACACACAAACATGTGCTATGTCATTCATAAAAATTCATGTGAAAGTGAGGAAAAATAAGGTAAAAAAGCAGTAATATGAGAATGCTGAGGCCCCAGCCCTGCCAACAGCACCAGCACCTCTTTGGAACAGTCACAGTTAAATTTATGGACATGCTTCAGTGTTTACATTGCAGGGGCAGAGGTGGTTTTGCATTGACTGCGTTCATGCTGCCTAGGAAATTCTTTCTGTGCTGCTCTAAAATTGGCTTGCTGGTTGTTAGGAATGAAATTGTTACAAGGAATAAGAAGCTGTCAAACAAAACTTGGAATCTGAAAGTCATCGTCGAATCCTTCCCCACAAATACGCAAGTTCAGATACCAGAACGGAACTGCTTGGAAGTTATAAGAAAGGGGTTAGGCAAAAAACCAAGGAAAATATCAAGGAAATCAGAATACATTATAAAGGGGGAAAAAAGCCTTAACATCAAAAGTGCCAATACAGCAGTTAAATTTATAAGAAAATATCTCCTGTTTTACCTTGAAATCACAAGATTTGTCCATTCAAAGTCTTGTTTCCAAAAATCTCTGCTCACACAGGAAAATTCATATTTACCTTAGCACTGAAGCAAAGTTTTAGAAACACATGAAGGTGCCTTTCACAGGCTCAAAGGAGGAATGAGATAAGCAGGTGACAAAGTCCACTAAAGAAACAAAAAGCTTAGAGGAACAGCTTCTCAAAGGGAGTGGTTTGAGTTTGCCATTTCCCTATATATTATTTTTTTTCCAATTCTGTTTCTGTATCAGGGAAGAAATACAGCAGGAGAACAAAATCACACCATTGCCCCCAAACTGGAGGTGAGAAAGCGAGGCAGGAATCAGATTCTCCCCTTTACACCTCCTAATTTTCTATTCTGTAATCACTATCTGTGAACAGTTTATTACCCGCTTTTGCATTGCAAAGAAACCAAATAAATATATGAGCAGAGGAGTTTGAATTTGCTCTTTCATTGGTTTATTGGTCCAATCTCTTTTCTCTAAAAGCCAAAGAACTTTTCCCGTCAGCCACCAGATCTCCACTACCATTAAGACTTAATCATACCCTCCAAACAGGAACCAGAGCAAGCCCAGAGAATGCATCCTTTGACCTTTGACTGTTGGATTTGGTGATCTTAGAGGTCTTTCCCAACCATAATGACTCCATGATTCTGTGATTTGAAGGGCTGCAGCCCAGCCTCCCACAGCACCAACATCACCAGGATTTGAATACACAATTTCTACTGAAGGTGGAGAAGATGCCCAAATAAGTTGGGTTTAAAAAAAACCTAATTCCAATCAGCTGCACTGAAATCCCTATTTCCTTTTTCCTGCAGTTGAATTGGAGGCAGAAACAATGTCCTTAAAGAGTTTTAGCCCAGCACAGAGCTTGTTCTTGGCCCATCTCATCACCTTGCAGCAGAGGTGCAAGCAGGCTGGAAGTGATTCAGGAGGTTGGATGCAGAGCAGAGGCAAGTGCTGTGTCTTTTATTAAACAGCATCTGCCCTTCTACTGGATATATTACTTTATGCCAAGTGGTGTGGATTTTTTTTAAGTAAAGAATATTTAACGTCATATAACAAGAAAAATGGTCCCTTAAATTATTTGTGGCATGTCCTCTGTGCTGTGGAGGAACAAAGCTCACTCTCCCAACGTGCTGCACCAGAGTCCAGGAGCAGTGGTGACAGTCAGGAAAGAATTTATGGTCTCTGGGGAGAGATCTGCTTGGGTCCTGCAGAACAACATAAAATATTTGAGAGTTGGGGCTTTTTTTCCTTGTTCTCCATGGGGATAGCAGAGATGAAAGATGTAAATCCATTTCCAAGGACCAAGATTCCACCAAAACACCTTCCCCTCTTGGAAGTCAGACTTGGACTTGCAAAGGGAAGTTAATCTACTTTTGTTTTCAATGCACTTTTGTGTCTTCCTAAAAAATTTTGCAGCATGAACAGGAGTTCTCCAAAATCTAAAACCAAACTCTGAAAAAGGCAAAGAAAGCAGCACATTGGGTTCCCTTCCCCTTGGGCCCTCATGGTTTTTTTTTTAATGGGATAAAGTCTTTATCCCATTAAAGAGTGTGGGATATAATATTAATATTAATCATAAAGTGTGCCACATAAAGTCTTTGTGGCACTCTTTATGATTAATATTACTTGTGAATATCTGCAGAGGCCACTCCATCCAGGTATGACCATGGAAGATGACCTTGCCTCATGTTTTTAAATGCCTGTCACTGGATGCTTCCTTAGGGCCAAGCTGAGCTCAGGACTCACTTAATGGTCACATCTTGGAGACAGGAGCCAGCCTCACCCAAAGGGCCCCACCAAAAACCAGCAGCTTTTGTGTCTCGGTGGTGTTTTGGATCTGGGTTGTAACTCCTGTGTCACCACAATCTTCAGTGGTGCCCCTTCATTTGCAAAGTCTTTTCTCCCTTGTCAGCCAGAATGGCCCAGAACAACTCAAAAATGTAAATTATTTAAAATGACTTCAAAATCTGCTATGAGTTACCCACCAACTTCAGCCCAAGCACATGGAACATTGCCTTCAGCAAGAGTGACAATCTCTGGCTGATGCAAAGTGCCAAAGGATCATTTAATCAAGAAGTGCCATAGTAATTAACACTACCTAAAAAACCACCCTAATTTTTAAGCACATCCCATGAGCAGACAGTGCCTTCAAAGGTCAGTTTTTCAGCTTGAACCATAATTTAATACAGAAGTTAATACAGAACAAGGTGATGCCAGGGGTTGAATGGCAGCACCAATGCTGCTCATACACCCCCCCCAAGGGATCCTGTTTCCTGCAGGCTGTTGCAAATTGCACTCAGCACCACCTTGGGAGCAAAAAATCCAAAGTCAATCCCATTCGTAAGCTGGAGGAAAACAACTTGTGCCTCCAGGTGAAAAATGTAAAAAGTTATAAGCAGGTTTGCTGCCCGCCCAAAGCAAGCACCAGCATCCACAGAGCACCTCTGGTCTCAGCCTGCTTCAATTCCAACAGCGCTTTTTTTTCCCCCCCCCAAGACTCCCAAAAAAATCCCTCTTTAAGAGACTGATTTCTCTGGAAATCAGCACATCAGCAAACTGCACATCCCACTTTCTGGTAAGGAGATTTCAAAGGTGGCTGCAGTCCTCCCTTCTGCTGCAGGGAAGTGGAACTAATTATCCCACAGTTCTGAAGCACCAGTTTTGCCCCTGGATTCCCACCCAGGCAGTCCCAAGACATGGGACAGTCTCTGCTACCAGAACACCAAGGCACCCTGGAGGGAGCGACAACAGCAGTGAGAGATTTGATCTTATTACATTCATTTAGCAAGATGTTTATGGCAGGCTGGCATGAATTTCAATTCCAACCTCACTCTCTTCAAGTAGCATCTGCAGCTCCCAGAACCTGCAAGTGTAGGCAAACACACTGTTCTTTAAAAACTGAAGATGTAGGTCAAAATGAAAAAAATAAAAAAATGTTACGAGAGTCCTGTGTTATCTGAGCTCTTTCACGGTTTGAAAATGGTTTCACCAAGGTGTTCTGGTGTCTCAGCTCTGTTAAAAAGGAGGGCTAACCACAAAACCTGGTCTGTGTGCATGGCTGGTGACACCTCTTGCAATGTTACGGAGATAGAACCAGCTCCATTTCACAATGGACTTGAATCCTCAAATCTGTGCAAATATTTGGGCTTTTACTCCTCAAGAGCAGCGAGCTCTAGGACAGGAATTGCTGCGAGACTGAGGCTGAAACGGTGAGGAGCAGAACCAGAAACACTCCCCATCACACAGCAACCCAAAATCCTGACCCCAAACCTTGTCCAGGCTCTCCTGGGCCCCAGCCCTCCCATGGCACCCTCAGCAATAGCCAGCTCCCCTCGTGGCAGCAGTTCAGATCAAGGCTAATTGTATTTGAATCTACAGGGCACCAATTTTCCAGCGAAGGGGTTTTAATCTAACATGCAGATCTCTTGTCTACATTCACGTCACCCCAGAGACCCATAACATAGGTCATTTGTGCATACACAATCTCAGTAATAGGATGCACAATTTTAAAATGGCTAAATCTGTAGCGTAGAAAAAAATGTTATTACAGGAGGAAAAAGAAAAGATTAGCTCACAGGCTGAGATCATGTTTGCCAAGTTTCCACCCAGAGAATTATTCCAGTACCGAATTCTATGCTACCAAAATAACGGGTTTATATAGCAGGCATTGTGCCAGCTTTTTGGCTATAATTATAGTGTTTTCCTCTGTTAAGTTCTTTATTGATATCTGGAATTTTTTTTTTTTTAAAGGAGGAGGTGGAGAAGTGATTTTATACGTTCAACAAACTACAGCAACACTTGATGCAGTTAAAAAAAAAAAAAAAACAGGGAAGTTTTAACAACCTGCCAGCCTCCAACTTCACAGGAAATGTCAGTGCCACTATCAGACTTTAGAGAAACCCCAGGGATCCATTACTGCAGTTTGAAGATGTCCCTGCACTTCCCTTTTAAGTAAACGCCGGAGCCGCTTGCTTCATTCGGCTGCTGCTGTGCTGCACAATATTCCTTTGAGGAGATGCTTTGCAGTGACAAAATAACTGCTGACAATGTGAATACCGACTTCATTTTAATTTTGTTTTACATTTTCTTTGGTATGTTTTGATCCTAAAAATCTTTAGAGTGCAATTTTTTTATGATAATAAAGCAACTATTTATACAGTACCACAGAGTCTTTGCTCCTCCCCCCCCACCCTTTTCCCTTTTTCCTCCCCCATCCAAAGGGAGGGGGCTGTGAAGGAATGACACATCCTCAGCACAGGTTCAGTAAAGGAAAGAGGTGGAAGGGAAGAGAAGCACCCTAGAAAAAGCAGTGACACAAAATAGGGCAACACTTCTCTTTTTTTGCAAGCTTTAAAAACAAACATTGAAGAACATGACGTCAACATGACTGTCAGGGAATCGAGCCCTTGCCACAGTCAGTTCTTGTAGAAAATGCTGCTTCTCCATCCTGTCTCCATCCCAAAACAGGCAGCCAAGGGTAGTAAGTCCCAGTTGAGGAATCTCTTTTTCAGGGATGCATTTGGCTGAAACCTTAAATTCCCTGAATCCAGGATATTAATAATATACTTCTGAAAACCACAGCTTTTCCATCATCTTTTATAATTCTGGGAAACTTCACAAGCACTTAAATTAAAATTCCATCAGCCCCGAACCTGGGAACAATTAGCCCAGCTGAGATGATTCCTGATAGTCTTCTGCATATAATAACCAATATCCAATATACCTCAACATTGTGAGGATCTCTGTAAATTAAGTGACATCTCTTGCTGGACAAAGCCTGGAAATGTTATCCTTGGGTGATAGGAATCCTAAGGGGACAACTACTCTCCCTCGTTCCAAGGCTTACTTAATTGTTCCAGTTGCTGGAAATTTTAAACAATTTCCCCAGCCGCTGTGCCAAGTTGCGTTAAGCTCTTTGTCTGGCTGATATGCCAACCAAAGGCACGGGGAGATAAGGAGAGCTCTGGGAATTGCACAAGTCGACTTACACAGCCACAGTTCCCCCGCCCCAGCTCCTGCCTTCAGCTTTGCCACTACTTCTACTACTTATTATTATTGTCACATCACCGGAACCAGCAGCTCTTTCACCTCCAGCGCCTCGGCTGCACTTACACCAGAAGGACTCTAAAAACAGGACCCGGCGTTTAGCACCTTCTTTTTGTTCATCTCCCTTCTACATTTCCCTTCTTTTCCAGCAAAATGATACGTATTACCCTGTTTATTTCAGTATTCCAACGGCAGAGTGGGCGTGTCTAAGCACAGATTCATTGACTGCGTTTGCACTTTTCCCAGGTCAGATTTTCAGAGGTGATAATGGTGGGAAGCCTCTGATTTTCCAAGAATGAGCTGAGCCATAACTGAAACCAATCCTCTGGATTTTTGAGCAGGTGGACAGAGTTTGGGCTCACTCTCCTATGGTGCTCAAACAGCACCACAGGTCACAGTGGGACCCCGCCTCATGTCACTGATAATATGTTATTTCATGGCATTTATTCATAAAAATTGTACCTTCTTGCAAAGCATGTCCTTAATGAGCAAAAAATCCCTCCATTACTATCTCAACCATCTTTGCTGCCATCTGCCTAGACAAAAAAAGTTAACAAAACCCCTTTTCTAAGGTATCTCCTCCCAAGATCAAACTACGAGGCAAAGGCCAGAGCATTTAGTAGGGGGTTGCATTCTGTAGCTCCCAGGAGAAAAGGTTGATCTATATTGCGTTTCAGAAAGGCTAAATCTTCTCTGAGAAGCACTTACGAGAATCATTGGGGGTTCTGTGCTTTTAAATGGACCTTTCCCATCAGATCCATGAGCAGTCATTGATAATATAACGAGGGATCCCTGGAAGGGATTGATCACTGACATTTCCAGCCCTAATTCTAGGGCTGTATGACTATTTCACGACTTGCAAGCTTGCTGGGAGCTTGGGGAAGGCAGCGTGACCTCTCAGACCTTCCCCTCCTGCACAGTTTGTCAGTACAGCCACGCCACACCACTGCTCTGCACCCAAATGACAGAGAAGCTGCTCTTTGGCACAAAACCTCCTTCCTCCAGTTTTGGCTAAACAGACTTGCTGAAGGGTTTAGCTTCCAGGACAAAACAAACCTCATTAGCCTCCCTGAAATATTGCCCTCACACCACACGGCTTTAGTTTCACCCCAAACCTTCATGTCAACGTTTATATTTGTTTCAACATCAGCAAGGTAGAAGTTTCCTGGTAGTTCTTAAAATATCACTTATTTTTCCTAATCCATTTTAGTTCTGCATGAAGACAAACTTCAGGACAGGCCTTCAAACTGGCATGAACTTGGGTGACTTCAGCACCAACAGCATTTCTAAAGGTTTGAAGAGCCAATATAATTTCAATATCATGTTCTGTTTTGCAGTATTGTGTCCAGGTATTTCCTAGCTCTACACTATGACAGGGAAATTTTCCTTTTCCATATCTGCTTTCAGCCATTATAACAATACCAGAATACAGGAGTGTGCAAAAAGGAAGTGTCTTCTCTCTACAGTCCTTTTTTCCTTCCTCCTCTAAGAAGAAAGCCACCAGGAGCCAGGAAGGACCAGAAGAAATTGCTCTGCAGTCTGCTAGTTCAAGCTTGTTACTAAGTTAAAAATCAGAACTGATGTCAACACTGGTGGTACCAGCCCACAAGTGTCTCTCCTCCACCAAAATGATTTTTTAGAACACTGCGATTTCCTATCTCTTTAAAAATGCTTTCAGGCCTGAAAACTTTTTATAAAATATTTTGGGGCAACAAGTGAAACATTTGAGCTAAAAAAACTTGAACTGTAGCTTGAAAAACCCCTTAACACTTTTTGCAAAAGCTGTTTTCAAAAGTGGGAGGTTTTCCTCCCCAGAAAATATGGAGAACATCATGTACAGGTACTCGTTCTGCTAAAAAGACATTTTCATTTTAAAAATTCCTAAAATATACTCCCTTCAGGAATCAGTTTTAAAAATACACTGATTTTTGTTTTGTTTTGTGTCGGGGTGACACCAGCAGTGACTGAGCAGGGGTAGCAGTGCCTGCCCTCGCAGCTACACACAGAGCAGGGCATGTTTTCCTCTGCAGATTCAGCAGGCAGGACCACAATTATCCATTTCAGCAGAGCTACGGTGCCTTACAGCTGCAAACCTGACCCATAGTCATTTAAATGGACATTTAAAGCTCTGATTTGTGGCCTCCCACAGCAAAGAGCCCCACTGGTTTCACTGGGACCATCCAGCCCAGTGGCATCAGAAGCCCCTGTGCCCCCTGCAAGGTTTTCCCTGCGAATCAGTGACGCTCATCTCCCGACCTTAAACCGATTTCATGGTGGGATGGAGGCAACGACAGCCTCTGACACTGGCCTCCACCACGGTGTCACAAGCTCTGCCACTTCAGCAAGATGGGTGTGTGCCAGCAGGAGCAGGCGGCTCGGGATGCAGCCTGTATTCCTTCCTTGAAAATAAAATATATTAGTTTTTAAATGCAAGTCGCAGCTTACAAATGCCAAGAAATTCCTCTTGCCACACGAATGTTTCCAGAATGCTGTGCTGAATTAAATGGATTCAGCTTGCTTTCAGATCCACACATACAAAGAGACAGCTTGATAGATAAATACATTTAGGGTGCAGACAGCTCTGGTCAGTGGACAATTAAGGATGGAAAGACGACGGTGCCCGGGTAGCTTCAGATCCAGAGCACAAATTATTCCTGCTAGAGAATTCTATTAGTAATATTTGCATCTTGCTAATAGAAATCCAATTACTCAGAATGACTCTGAGCACATTATCCATTTTTAGCAAAATTTGCCTTATTCTGCAAACAGATTTTTTGCTTGATCGTCACTTTACTTTTGTTCCCGCGGTCCTCTGGGATGCAGCATCCTTCAAGGACGTGTCAGAGGAGCATGCTATCCCGTCAGCCCCTCGCTTTGAGGCCTAGCAGCTGAATCACCCCCAGCCCTATTTTCTTTTCCAGTGTTAGATTAGCGAGAGGGCTTATGACCTGCCATCTGTCACTGCAGTCTGCTGACTGTGAGGCTCTGCTCTCGCCACAACATTGCTGAGGAGGTGGAAGGCTCCGGCGGGGGAGGAGGGCAGGGGAAAGAGCCTTTCCATCCTGCTGCTGCTCCTTGCTCCAAAGCCATCCCTCAACGCCTAGCCCATGCACCAGGGAGGAGCAGCACCCACCACAGAGGGGTTTTTGGTTTGGCCGAGGGGATGTTCGCCGTGCAGGGGCTCTGGTGACAAAGTGTGGTGGTACCTCGGAGGCAGGCGGCTCTGGACCTGCGGCTCCCGCATGCTGTTTGATCACACCTGCTGAAGCTTTCCCAGCCTTGCCAGGGAGAGCCAGGCAATGTGACCATGCATCTGGCTTCCTGGCAAGGAGAGGGCTGCCTCTGGCCCCGCGCCAGCACAGTCCATCTCCTCCTGAAAATAGTGCACCGTTTAAAAAAAACACCACCAAAAATCCGCACACCCCGCTGCGTGCACAGAGCCAGGGCACAGCTTTGTCACCCGCCAAGGATGGGTGACCCATGGGTGCTGCCACAGGACCAGCAGTGCAGAGGATTTGGGGAGAAAGCAGTGCAGCCAATGCTGAATTTTCCTGCCTGGTTTAGAGGGTTCTGATTGCAAAGCTCCTGCCCTGAAGAAAGGAAATAACTTCTCATTGCAGCAAGGAGTCATAAGACAGCAACTCTCCTTGCAAGCCAAGGGAAGGAGTGTTCCCACCTCCTGTTGGTTTGCTTGAAAAAAAAAAATCTCTGCAGAACTTCTCCAGTATTTTCCACTGAGTTTCAGTACAATTGTACCAAAGCTCACCAGCTCCATCCCTGCTGCAGCAGATGGGACTTTTTCAGATCAACTTATTTCTGTCTTAAAAACAAGACTCTGTACAACGTGAGCAAACACCAAATCATTCCAGTTGCAGTATTGAATTTCTCCCCACAGCAGTTCCTTCACCCTCCTGTTCCTGAAATGATTTCTACTTCAATGTCTAGCCTAAATTCTGCTCTCAGCTTCTCTGCTGGGATGTGCTCAGGTCATTTCCCCCCAGCAGCCACTATTATTGTAAAACCATGAACATGTAAGGAAAACCCAGCAGTCTGAGGATCAGAGACCTGATTTGGGATTTTGTGTGTCAGCAGCAAGAGAGAACCTGCCCATACATTGAGTTCTGGTGCTCAGGGAGGGGCAGCCCTCCAAACTGGCCTCCAAGTGGGTCCCCTGCCTTCTGACACCATTTGGGTCTGCCAACACTGGGCTGCTCACATCCTCCTACACCATGTGAGAAGTCTCCAGAGATGTTTGTCTGGCTCAGAAAGAAGAAAGGACTCACGAACCAAAGGAAGGGAGCAAGTTAAAATATTTCTCCAGCCTGAAATTCCCTGGGATTGTTTCAGCAGAAGCTGATCCAGCTTTGGAGATCCAAGCAGCCTCAGCCAGATCCCTCATCACTGGAATGGGGCGGGACAGGGGTACACTGCCACCTTGCCAGAGCATTTCTTTGTACAGAGCCCCTTCTGTATCCACAGGTAAGCATGGAAATAAGCCTCGCACGCCATGGTCAGATGGCACGTCCTGCCATCCCTTTCCAAGCACTGATCCATCCAGCAGATGGTATTGTTGACAAGGAGCCTGTGAAACTGGCACTGCCAGTCCTGCCTTCCCCGCGGTGGTCCATGACCTCACCGCAGAGCTGCTCGGGATGTTGCTAAGGCACATGTGGGCAGTCTGATGTTCACCAGCAGATATTCCCAGAAATAAGATTATATCCCCTCTTAATTGATACCAGCAAGCACCACCAAGCCAGGGCGAGCTTCCCCCTGGACACCCCCATCCGTGCTGCCTCCCAGAGCATTTTATCTGGATGTAGTATGAAGATTTTGGCTGTGTCGACACCCAGAAATCCCAGAGAAGTGGCCCCTGGACACGCAGAGATCATCTCAGCGCATTTGGGTTTGCTGCAAGTGGTCAAGCTATTTTTGCAGCATATGTGCAGCAGGCCGAACACAGCTTGAAGAATCACTGGACATGTGTTACCCAGTGTATGTGCACATATTTCTGCACCAGAAGCCTCCATCAGGAGCATGACACCTTTTACCATAAGGCAGCAGGACCCAAACATCCAGCCCTGTTCTGAAGCCACGCACACAATTTGAGTGCAGACACAGCAACAGTGTGCACAGGCATAAAATTAACTGAGCTGCATTATCCCCTCCAGCAGCTCTGCATTCAGGGATGCTGCAAAAACACAATAGCAAAAGAGGACAAAGGACAAGGATGTGGGTTGTAGAATTTGGCATCAAAGCAGGAGCTGTTCAGCTTCAGTTTTCCTGAGACAATCTGGCCTCTTGCAGCCCAAGGAGCACACAACAGGTACCGTGCAGAGCTGGCACTGAGCTAAGCTGCTGGGGGAGATGCAGATTAGACCCGTGCACAGGCTGTGGGATTCACCAGGGTGTCTTGGACCTACATTTCTGGACCCAGCCCCCCTATTTCAAACAGCTACTGGAATTGCACTCGGGTGGGTGATCAGGCACAGCCACAGGCAGGGACTCAGGTTTCCAGTGAGATAGAGAAGCTTCCTTTCCTGCCCAACACAAGGCTGATGCCAACCCAAGGGGTTGCATCCCCTAGCACAGAAATGAGCTGGGGAGACTTGCTGGGGGGCAAGTCTGGAGGGGCAAAGACCACTGAGGCACTCCCCCTCTCCTTGAGGGCCCATTACAGCCTGTTAAGCAATCCTGGCTTCTCTTTGCACCAAAACCACGGGGGAAATCAGTGCCCCGGGTCTCCTCGTGGACATTTTGCAGCACGAACTGGGCACGTCAAATCCTTGTGCATTAGACATGCAGAGAAGCCAAAAAGTCATTTGGAAATAAGGAAGTGTATAAGTTACTCTAGCTTGAGGGCTCTAGTAATTTATGCACTGAGAATTTATACAGGTCATGTACCTATTTACATTGCTGTGCTCTAAAAAAATGCACAGTTACCTTAGCAACTTTAACATTGCAAGAGAGTACAGAGCTTTCTTAAAGAGACATTGTCAAGAGTGGTCAGCCTGACCAGCCACTCCCTCACTTCCCTGTGTCTGCTGGATCCACATCCACACGTGCTTTTCCCCTCAAATACACACATTGTTATTTTAACAATGAAAAAACCACCCCGGAACTCATTGACATCACCTAATAGTAAACAAAAACAAGCCTACCATGTGCAAGAATGAGGAAATGTCATCAAAAAATAGACAGAATTTACTCATTTCATCATCCTGACATGTTCTGAAAGCTTAAAATGATTTTTCAATTTGTGGAAATTGCCTAGACTCTATAAAAACATAAAGCATGCTAGTTACACCTTGGGGGTTTCGGATTTTAAAAAAAACATTGTAGAAGAAATCTAATAAGCTGACTAGGCAATAAGCACCCAACCTCTCTAATTTGTTTTAGTCAATTCTCCTCTCTTGCCAGGATTTTTCACTAGATTTGTTCATACAGTGTTTTTCCCAAAGCCAAATTAAAAGAGAATCTCTTCGAAATGTTCCCTGGCACCCAAAATGCAAAAGTAGCTTCTCAACAGATAAACATTTTCCCTGCCCATCACAAGAGGTCTGCTACAGTGAGGTCATACCCAGCCTGTTGCCAACCTTTGGTCAGCCCTGTGAGAAGTTTTACAAACAAAGAAAAGACGTCTGATAAATCCCCCAAGCTGGCAGCTGTGGAGAAGGACAGGGAAGTGGAAATTCAGGATGTGGAGGAGATCACAGCCACCCTGCTCAGGGAACCAGGCAGCTCTTCTCTTTCTGCCTGCAGTGCCCAAAGCAGGCACTGATCGATCCCCAGCACCCAGACACCAGCACAGTTCTCAGTGTGGCTTCCAAAACACCAACTTGCCACCCCAAATGATTCAGGGTGCACGTCACCATCTGCCAAAAATCCTCCCTCATTTTCTGCAGCTGTTAAGAGCAGAGTAAAGCAATGGCAGGACACAGTGTCCGGGAGGGACTGTGCTACAGAAAACAACAAAGATTTTCTACAAAATCCTTAGAGCCACAATCAGAAATGACCCAGAAATGCTGCACTGTTGCACTGCTGGAATTTTGACCCTTCTCTTCCTTCCTACCCACATCTACAAGCCACTGGAAACCACAAAACACACAATAAAATATCTCCTTTCCCCCCATACCTACATAACAACCATCCCTCTTTCAGTATTAAAAAAAAAGATGGTTTATCTCCCAAACAACTCTGGTTTTGCAAACCTTAGAGAGCACACAATAGATTTAAACAACAGTTTGGGTTTTTTTACCCCAACAGCTATAAACGTGATATATTCCCTGCAGCATCCTGTGAATAGTGGAGGTACCTCTTTTTTTGCACACAAAGGTTGTGCATGTTGAGCTGGGGCAGAAAGAGCAAGAGGAAAGCTATAAACCTCCTGTTTTCTGGCAACCATGATAAAAAAAAGAGTCAAACTGTGGCTCCTTGCAATCACAGGCATGAAAAAAAGATGCAAAGAAGCAAGATGTTGACTCTCCCTGATGAAAAGTGTATGTCCCCAGTCAAATTCTACAGCTCTGGGCCCACACGGTTGGATTTTAAACCAGCTGGGCCAGAGAATTAGGGGAAATATCTACCACAAAACTCAGGGGGTTTGCATTTCCAACTGTCCCTTTTCCTGGTAAGCACAGCACACCTTCAGGGCTCCATTTCAGGAAAAGATGTGCGAGTGGATTTCAGAAATCACCTTCATAAGCAGCACCAAGTAGACACCCTCCAAAGCAATACAGCTGGGCTGGGAATTCATCCCTCTTTCCTCTTGCCCTTCTGGTTCTACACAACCAAACCACTGTGATTTTCTTTTAATATTGCACCCAGCTGTCCCATCCTCACTAGGCTGCTGAGACAGCTCAGAACAGGCTGGGCAGCAGCATCTGGAGCTCTTGTAACCTGCTCTGCCCCTGCAGCAGGGCCCTGAGTTATCCCCATGAACACGCTTCCCTCACATCACCCCCCATGGAAACCAGCAGAGGATAATGCAACTTTAAGCCACATCGGCTGTTGCAGGGAAACCTCTCCTCTAAATCCAACTTCCAGACCCACACTGAGGAGCAAAATCCCCAGGTTTCCGAGCCTCCCACACAAACCACTGTCCAAAGCAGCATCCCACCTGCCTTACAGCCTCCCTTCTCCCACTGCCCCGCAGCAGGAGGAGTCTGGGAGCAGGCAGGAGCATGGGGAGAGGAGTGGCTCTGCACAACTCCCCCCTCTCCCCATCCTCCACGCCGTGTCCTTCCCTGTTTTCCACGGAGGGAGCGCCGTGCCCAGGTGCCACGGGCAGCGTGACGCTGTGCCAAGGAGCTGTCAGCTCTGTGCTGCGTCACAACGAGCCCCTCCACATTAATTCAACTTGGTGGAATACAAAAAAAAAAAAAAAATAGAGGGAAGGCAGGACAAGGCACAGCAGATGGCTGAGGACAGATACTGCATCCCATTCTTTCTTGCTCTGCAAGGAAACAGCTTCACTCTCTGCTGTTTACCATGCTGCTCCTAGCTTTTTTGCTTTCAGCCTAAAAAAACTGCAGAAATTGGTGTCCAAATACCCAAGGTCTCCATGTTTTTGTTGCCTCCACTTAAATTTTGTGGCTTTCTCTCCCCGTTGCAGCTCTTGAGGCCACATGGCACAATGAGGGTGCGATTGCTATGAGATAATCACACCCTTGGGGTGTTATTAAGCACAAGGCTATGCCTCGTGCCTCTCACTCTCCAGGGATGTGATTATATCATGATAACCAAACTCCCCAGAGACACCTTATTGCAATTATGACATTTCTTTCAGGTTTATGTATGAATACATTATTCAAGGAAATTACTTTGATCACCAGAAACTTCCACTTAGTGTTCAAATACTTAAACTGGATGGTTTACCAAGATGAAGTTCCTTCCTTACAGTGTTTGACAGGGAGAGAAACGGGGCTTTTAATCTGAGCAGAGCAGCACCAGGGCCTAATCACCAACATGCAGATGCGCTCTCTCTTATTTAGGATGGCAGTTTTTCAAATATCCCAACTAATCCAAATATTCAATCCATATTTTGGCAATTCCAATCCTCAGAGAACTCATCCCACAAATAGTTTCTCTAAAGAAATGTTTAAGATAAAAAGAAAGATGGAGCTGTTACCTCCTGGTTTCTTAAGCACTCAGACCTGCTGGTTCAGGGATCAGAAAGAAATAAGAGCTCCTCTTACTGACTTTATAAACTTGGCTGGTCCCCTGAACTGGAGCAGCCTCACCTGTGCAAGGCACCCAGCATCCCACCAGGTGCTTCCAATGACCTCTGGTGACTCTTTGCAATGCCTGACCCAAATGCTCCAGCAAAACTCGTTAGTTTAATGTGCCCACCTGCCTCCCTTGATTATGGACGTCTCTGCAGCAGCAGGAGCTGTTTGTACAGCTGGTTTCTGCTTCCACTGTGGTGCGAGAACAATCAGATCTGCAATGCTGAAGGGTTAAATAGTTGAGGGGCCAGAACTGGCTCTACAGATTAGTGGCGGGGCAAAATCAAGGTCACACAGCAGATAGGTCACAGGAAAGGCCAGCGCTGTGCCACAGATGGATAGTGTTAGCTGATAAAAGGTGCGGCCAGAAGGTCTCCAAGGCCCATCAGATCCTTCAGGGACCAACTGAATTAAAACAGAGCAGCAGAAATAACACCTGCACCCCAATAGCAATGAACATTCCCCAGGGACACATGGACTAAGCAGGAGGGTACTGTGGATCTGTTCCTGTGTTTGTTTTAGTGACCTTGGCTGAGTGTTTATGAAATACATATTGGTTATTGATCGCCGTCCCCATCCCTCACCACAGAGAACCCACAGTTAATGGCATCGGTCTGGTGTCAGAGAAACACAGAAAACACACACAGAGGAGGACACAGCCTTAGTGCTTCATGGCAGGGATCAGAAAATACACATCCAAACTCGGTGCCATCATCCACAGGCTTTTTTTCCATAGTTTCTGTACAGCTGGGCTGTGTTCCACAGCAACACTCCTTGCTCCAAACAGCCCTGCTATCACTGCTTCTCTGACAGCCAGCAATTCCAAATGTCTGTGCCACCTTCTACTGAAACAAACACCAGTCCAAGGGGTACAAACAATATGTACCTAATTTTTTATGCTCTCTTTCAAATGAAAAAAATAAAATAAAAGGGCTGTGCCAGAAAAAAAAATAAGCTCTTATTGACCAAATTCTGGCAGTTTGGTTAAATAGTTTATTTTTTAAAAAGCCCTGAATGAGATGGGAATTTTAACAAGAGCTCAGTGTGCACAGTACAGCTGAACAACCTACAGGAACATTCCCACTCTGGGTACTCAGTTAATATCTTAATGATATTATTCCTCCACTTGTGACCAACAGCCAAAGAAGAAATCTCATCATTGTTCCAAATTTCCTATGCCAAGCCCGTCTTTCCTATGCAAAGTATTAGTCCCTGATCACCTGTCTCTGCTAAACATAATTGCATCCTGTCATGAGCTTTGATCTCTAAAATAGAGATCATCTCTAAAATTGCCGGTGCTCGGGGGCCTCTGCCTTGCTGACACGTGCTGCAGCAGAGCTCCCTCACAGAATGGCTGAAAACAGCAGGAATTTAGCTATGCTGGGCTGTGAGGTGGTTCAACCTTTCATTTGGGACTTTAGCTTATCCATGAAGTTCCTGGCACCCTTGCCCGTGGTAGGATTGAATTCCGTGGAGGTGCCTGTGCTGATGTTTCTTCAGCCCCAGGTGGCTGCCAGGAAAAGGTTTCTGCAGGTACCAGAGGTCCCAGACCCACGCTCTCATGCTCTCAAGGCTTTGGAAAGCCTTGTCTTGCTGGGCAGTAGTGCTGTTGTGCACCTACAATCCCACCTGCAAACAGGGAATACAAATTCCCCCGGTCTGCACAAGACCTTCTGAGAGCTGCTGCAATTCTCCTGTGCCTTCCTCAGCCTTCCCACCACCTTCGGAGCCCATCACGCTCACACCTCTTCCTCTGAATTTGAGAAGCAAAGTGGAAGCGTCAGAAAATCTGTTACACAGGTGATGCCTCACTTACAACAGCCATGAGAACGTTTCTGCCACAGGAGCCAAATATATATATAAAGTGCTAAAGATAATGACAGAGTGTGCATTACCAGCCTCTCATCGCTGTGGAGTTATTGGTGATAAATATGAATCCATGGTGAACTTTGTGTATCTCACATCCTTTACTGACTATCAGTAAAGGTGACTCCAGGCAGGGGCAGCTTATCTCCAGCAGTGTACCAAGTTAATTGAAATGAGCTTAAAACCAGCTCAAATGATCAAATTCCTACACACACGACTTTGTTTCTATCTCTCCAGCAACGTGACAGGCGACCTGCAGAATTACAATGTGATGGAAAGTGCCAAGAGAGCTGGTCAGACACATCAGAGGGGGGAAAGAATGGGGAATTTGGTAAAGAAGTGCATTTTATTGCTAAACAATCCCTGCTGTTTGAAAGCTCTGGATGATGATAAACAAAAATAGTAATGCAGAATAGATTCATTACTAACGCCGCTATGAACTGGTATTTACAACATTTGCACTGCTGCTCACCCAGCCTTCCTCAAACAGTGTTTTTCTTTACACTATGAATTTGAGCAGAAACCAAACATTTATGTGTTATCAGGAAAATTGCCTCCTGCTTATCCTGTTATCACAGCACGTGGGGAGTGATGCTGGGAGGCTGAAGCAGCCGGTCCCACAAAATAATTGACAGAGATCATCCTTGGGGTTTCTGTGCACCAGGACTTGCTGATGGAGGCAAACGTGAATTATGGTAGAGCTCATCCCAGCACAACTCCCTGTATCAATTTTAGTATTAACTCAGCCACCAGTTCTTCCCCTTTATTTGGCCCAAACCTTCTTTTTTTTACACCAGTACCTTTATTCATGTCCTCCACTAACCCAGAAGCAGTAGTCCATACTTAAACTGGGTAAACTGAGGCCGAACAAGATTATGTGTGGAAACAGCCTTTTCTGTGATGAAAGAGAGTGGGAGGCCCTGGTTTGTTTGGCCATGGAAACCTGAGGCCGTGGGTGATGCCCCTGGCTCTCTCCCCAGGTTTGGAAACAAAACACACACCTTGGAAAGCTGCTTAGACCTGCCCTCAGTGCCCCCACTGCCCTTTAGGAAGAGCCTCCCGTGTTCATCATGAATGCAAATAATAGATGTAATTTGTATACAACAAATGGTCCTTTGGACAATCAGCAAGAGCAATAATTATATTTCTAAAAATCACCCGTGAATCAGATCCTCTGTTTGCAGTGATTGTACTGCTCAAGGGGAGGTCTGAGATCTCTGTATTTCTCCAAGCTAAAGCACTCTCCTCATGGTAACAAATAAATGCACTTGTTATGGTGTACTTGGTTCTCATAAGGACAATTACGCAAGGACAGCATCAGCGCTGCCAGAAAATGAAATCAAGGGAGGAGGCAGTGGTTGCCAAAGCTGAGCCTGTACTTTATGAAATCCGATTCTCTCCCAAAGACACAACCCCAACCTGGCGTTATTTGCAGAGGTGACACAACTCACCACATATTCCCGTGTTGTAAAATTCATTGAGGGCAGAAGAAGACAAAAAAAACCACCCAAACAACAACAACAACAACAAAAAAATCACCCTCAAACACTCCACCGTTTAAGGAGAGGACTTTAAAATAAATGCACAATGAAAGGTTATGCTGTCATTAAAGGAGTAGCCAACACTTTCCAGCATGAGTTAACACAGTGCTGCACAGACACTTTGCATTTGCAGCTAATCTGCCAATGATTAAATGAGCTGTTATTGAACATTTGCCCTGTTGAACTAGGTTTTTCTTATCCTTATTAATCATTCATTTTGCACTACAGTAGCCTCCTGTCTTTAAGCAAAACATCTTTTTTTTTTTTTTCCTTTTTTTGTTTCACTAAGGCAAATTTAACTTTTTTTTCCCTTTTCTTTCCTCTGGTGATGCCCTTTCTGATCCCAAGAGCAGCTAGCTGAGCAAAAGCATGGACAAAACCTGGGAGACCTCTAAAGAGCGTGGGGAAGCAAATTCTTTTTCCACTCAAACTTCAGGAGTTGAAAGTAGAGGACATGGCTGGAGCCACTAAGCTGTGGTGTAAACACGGCCATTTAAGAGGATTTGCATACCATTTATTAACCTTCCAGAGGAACTACACAGACCCCAGTCAGGGAAAACAACTGTGTACACATGTTCCTTCCATTCTTGTTATCGAAATTTAGCTTCTGACAGCCACCTCCCAGCATTTTCCACAGGCAGATAAATACTGGGAATGGGAAAGGGGTTGATGGATCCAGCCTCTTCCCTGTCCCCTTTGGGTTTCTTGAGATCTGGAGTTCATTTTCGGCTACATTTTAAGAAGAAAGGTGTGAGCAGGCACCTTCTGTGCTTCAGGTATTTGTTAAAGTCCAGAAAGGAAGGTGATCCCATGATGCAGGCAGTCCTGTCAGGAAGGGCTGTGGGTGCTGGGTGGATGTGGGTGCTGGGTGCTGGTGTGGACCATCTGCAGTGCCAGGGGCTGTGGCAGAGCCTGCAGCACCTCACATGTCCTCAGGTTCCTTCACGAGGTCCCAGTCTCATCTTCATCCTTATTTAGGATTTCTCCTTGTGCCACTGCAGTCTGTGCCTCAGTTTCCTCAGGATCAAATGGGGACACCAAGGCCTCCTCCCCTCCCTCGGGCACTGCCAGACCCCTGCTGGCCCTATAAGCAAGAGCCCTTGCTCTCTTTTTGCTCTTACAGGCTGTACTTACTGCATACATTTCAAGGTGCTTAATAAAAATTCTCAGCAGTGAATTTCACAACCTTCTGGAAAGAAAATTTTCTTTATACGGGCATATTACTGAGATTTTTTTTTGAGAAATACAGAGGAAACAAAAGCAAAAATCTGTCCCCAGAGCAGTAAGTAAATTGTGCACCCACACAGGTTAAGAGCAGACAGCAGGCACACAGCCACAAATGGGGTGGGGAGATGCTGGATGGAGAAATTCCAAAGGCACCAACTGCCCCAGCTCCCACAGAGCTTGAGCTGCATCTCCACAAAACCTCCCAGCCTGCTTTCTTTTGGGATGGCTGTGCTTCATGGAGAGCAACCCAATGGCAGGGGGTACAAAATACCCTGGGCCTTAGGAGATACAGCCTCTCATCCCCATCCTACCATGGATTTGCAGAGCTCCAGAGTCCCTCCAGTTTCATCTGCACCACCTGGAGAAATGGCCAGAGCCTTCATCCTACAACCTGCATTTTCTTGGAGCCATTGGTGGCTTTTACCATGGCAGCATCTTGGTGCCCCTGTGCCTTAGCAGGAGTCCTGGTGTACTGGGACTGCCTGAAGACGGATGAATTTCCACGAATTTCCCTGGAAAGCCCAGATTTCTATCCCTGAGAGTTCCCTGCACCATTCCAAAGAGTGAAGGCGTGAGCTGAGTTTGGAGCTGGGGATGAATGGGGATGAAGATCGAACATCGTCATAAAGGTGCCAAAGGCACACACACAGACACTCTCCTACTTCAAATACGTGATGTTATGGGCTTTAAATAAATAAACACATAAAGAAATAAAAACAGAAAACAAAGCTTGTTAGAAGGGTTTTTTCCTCTGCAATTTCTTCTATTTTTTCACTTTAAACATAGGTTTCATTCATTTGATTCTTTGGTTTAGAAGCTGGATTTACTTATATATTTTTTTGCTTTCGTATAACAGCGTGTTGTAAAGTTTACTCTGCAAGCACTGCAAGCTTTAAAATAAAGCTCTGTAATTGATTTTTCATTGATTTTTGGTTAAACTGCAAGACCTATGCCATTATTATAGGGTTTTATAAAACCGTACTATTATGTGTTTGTTATTCAGGTTATAATTTATTTTAAGAATAACTTCTTTGAACTCTTAATGTAATAAGAGTAATAATCCACCTTCATAATAGCTACACTACCACTAAAAATCCAACAACACCTTCCAAAACCCAAGGTGATCACACAATTGAGGAAGAAATCCTGACATCCAGCATGTTAAAGATATTTTTTGAAAGTGTAATTAATGTAAGACAGAAAGCAAAAAAGAAAGTTCTGAAATCTCTCCCAGCAGTCACATACTTCACAGTGTACTACAAATGCAGTTCCAAGGGCTATTTTTAGCCTGGCACACACGGGTATATTGTTACCCAGCCTGCTGCTAGAAGTAATTTTAAATATCTTTCTGATCAAAGAAGATGCTATATTCAAGAGCAGGCACAGAAGTCATCCTTATCTTGCATTCTCCATGAGAACATTTGACCTTCCTGATTTGGGTCCATTTGACAAGAATTTGCTGGCTGCTGGAAGATCTGCATCTCATGTAGAATGATTATAATAAAAGTTGGTATCACAAACCCTACACAGAGCAGCATTCTCTTCACCTACCAAAAGGTGACATTTTCCAAGCTGTTACCTAGAGAGCAAAGGACAAATGGAAAAGATCAGTCACATAAAAGCAGCATTATCATAACATCCCATGGCAATTTCAGGGTCCTTTGAAGGCCAGACGCTTCTGCTCCGTATCTGAATTTCCTATAATAAGAGACTCAATGGAAACACAAACGTCGCAAAGTAAGAAATCCTGGCTAACCTGCAATTTCAAGTAATTTTCTGTTTAGAGTTGGTCAATGTTTTTCTGTGTGAAAGAGGAACGTTTTCCCTGCTGTGCCAAGGAGAGACAACAAAACATTGCGAGTGAAGTTGTACAGAATGCTGTGGACAGATTGGAACCTTTGGGCTGGCTCAGCTGGGTGGGAGCTGCAGCTGAGGAGCTGCAGGTGAGGCTGAATTCCCTCAGAGGGCAGGAATTGTCTGGCAGGATCCCACCTCGTCCCTGGCAGCTGCTTCACAGCAAGCACAAGACACCCTAGGACTGATAATCCAAACCCAACCTGGATACAGGGAAAGCTTTTTGGTGGTTTCTTCCCATGCCAAAGCAGACAACTTCCAGTGCTTTTTAAAAATGTTTGGTTCTGCTGCAACACATTGGGTATATCTGTTGTTGGTGTTCAGTGCTCAGACTCTTCTGAAGCCTCCAAAGTTTGCAAATCAAGGTTTAGAGTGAAACCCAAGAAAAGCCAGTCCCTCACAAGGTCTGAGCGTGGTTTGGGCTCATAGCTGACAAATTCCAAACTCTGCGAGCTCCATTTCCTTGCACAGATGGCAACCTTGCATGGAAGGTCCACAGCGAACTCTAAAACTGTCATTTCAACCAAACCCTCATGTCGGCCCTGCCTTTCCTAGGCCAAAATCATGCCAGACTATCTGCAGGAGCTGGGGAAAGAGACTGGCTTTAGGAGAGTGCAAACTGACTTCATTGGAACCACTGCCAAACCAGGCTGATGGAAATAAGAGGAAAATCACTGTCCTCCAGCCTGAATTCCCAGAGGAAGCAGAGCCTTTGCACAGCCCTGGTTCCCACTTGCTCAGCCAAAAGCGAACAAAAACAAATAAGGAAGGCAGGGGACAACATCCACAGAGTCTGACCAATGCATGTATCTACCTGGCCTTGCTCTGCTAAATCATCTCAAAATATAGGCTGGTTTCCTGGTTGTTGTTCTTTATTTATATTTTTTTTTGGGGGGGGTGAAAAAAAGAAAGGAAAAAGAAAAAATCGATTCTTCTATGATTTACGGTGGGGTTAAGGCAAACGTGAAGCCCATGTTAAGGCTGTTCATCTCATGATAAGGCAGCAAAAAGGTCAACAAATTACTCTCTCCCTAATGGTTCATTTGAACCAATGAAAACAGGATATTTTATCCTCCCGGGTCAGGCCTGCTTAGAAATCCTACGTCCCCTTCCCTCCTTCCCTCCTCAGCCTCCCCGCATACCCCCTCCCTCCCTCCCACTCCCAGCCCCTTTCTTTTAACTCTCTATCTCTGATCCTCCAAGGTGACCTTTTCTCCCACTCCTAATACCAAATTTTCTGGCTGAGTGGCGCTGAGCGCTGCTGGCCGGGGGTCCCTGGGCTGCGGGGGCCGCGTTCGGAGCCGCAGCCCAGCCTCGGGACGGGCTGTGCCACGCTGATGCTGCTGTGCCGAGCGGGAAAAGCATCCAGAGCCGGAGCGATGGAGGGGGGAAAGCCCTGCGGTGCCTGCCCAGCTTGGGAGAGGTTTATTTGGCCTCTCACCGGAGCCTCATCAGTCGTAACCTCGCAGGGGATGATCCAGGGTTCTCCTGCTTTAGCCAGAGCTGGAGCAGCGAGCGCTAACTGCTGCCTATTAGGAATAGCTATCACATCTAATTGTTATCCTTGCCGCTGATTGAGGGGGGAAGTGGAGGGATGGGAAGTTCAGCCGGGTGACATGATGCAGTTTTAATGAGTCTCTCTTTTTCTTTCCCTTTTCTTCTTCCATTTTTTTCTTCCCCCCCGGCCTGGCTGTTTTAATATGGAAATATAGTAAATTCTAACAAAATCAGGCTGGCACGCAGAGCACAGACTGAAGGCAAACCTCCAGGAGGCTTTCAGCAGTGGCTGGGCAGCAATAGCAATACAGAAGCAATTAGTCCCTTAAGTTCTTTAGTGCAGGGCCTTTGGAAAGGGGGTGGACACTAGATTAAGCCCTGCTTCATTTGCCTATTTATTCGGCTGTCAGAAGGCTGAAAGGGTTAAATCGTGTGTTGGAGCAGAAAGCGTCCCCAGAGCCCGCTCCCGAGTGACCGTCCCCGGCAGACAGCGCTGGCTCCACCGCGGCACCGCCGCTCGCTGCAGCCCCACCTCACGCATCAAACAGTTAAAAATGCACTTTTTTCCCCTCTCCCAGCAGATGCAGAGCTGCGAGGTGGGGCGGCAGCACAACCTGACTCAGCAAAGGCTCCTGATGCCAGCGCAGCCCCACCGGTGCTGGAATTCACCCCAGCAGAGCGAGCGGAGCCCGGGGCTGCTCCCAAAGCCAAACACATCCTCTGCAGGATCAGCCCCAGTTTAGAAAAAGAGGATTTCTGAGCTGGGGTGCATTTCTGACACCGGGAGAGGCTGGTACACAGCGACGGACTCTCTGTCTCTAAATAATGGAGAGATTAAGCTCCACATTGGGATCTGGTTTGTATTTGTTTCTTGCCTTGCTTCCCCGTCCCTGCAGCCGCGTGTGTCTGAGCCGTGCATCCCAGGGCTGCCCTGCACATCCCAGCTCGTGTTTTCCACATTTCATCAGAACTAGATTAAAAAAGTTAACTCTCCCAGTGTAGTTGTTTTGCTTTGTACGCCTCGATGCGCACCCTGGGCATCAATTGTGTCTGTACCAGGGAAGGTTTTAATTACAGAATCATGTTTGTGGTGCATGACCAGTTTATCCCCAATATAGGTCACTAATTTGGATTCTCTTTTGGCTGGAGGATCCCGTAGTGCTGCTCGCTGTGATGTCTGGCAGCTCATACCCAACCCCAGAGCTTTTGCTCTTTCTCTCTGCGTTGTTTGAGACACAAATCTGAGAGAATCTGTTTTCACAATCTAAGAAATGTGTGTGTTTGGTTGGTTGTTGTTCCAGGATTTTTTTTTTTTCCCCTCGAAGAATTAAAAATGTAACATATTTGAAATGTATTTAGAGACAGGGCTCACATACAATCACACACTCAGAGGAGGGATGCCAGTGCGTATGGAGTATGATAGCTCAAAACACAGAGAGAGCATGTAATGCAATTTTGTTGTAGCATATCATTGAATTTTGTTAATATAATAACCTGAAATAAAGTATTAAGACAGATTTACATGCCTTGGTAGCACAGCTGAGGATTCAAGTATTTAAATCTAACATGTTCTAGCTTGTTCCTACTGAAATCGATGGAAGTTCTCCTTCACAGCTGATTGCAGTGGGGAAAAATGGATCCAGCTTATGCAGAATAATGACAGGAAGGGGAATAGGTAAGTTTAGCTGAGTTTTCTAATGTTGATTTCTCAGCTCAAATTAGCTCTAATTTCCATTTGGCTTTTGGTGGGGCTTGGGGGTGGGTTTTGGGGTTTTTTGTTTGTTAGAGGGAAAAAAAGGAAGCTATTTTCTTCAACCTCTATAAATAAAATAGAAATCATCCCAATGCAGGGAAAGACAGAAGGGAGTGAAAAACCTGTTTTATCTGCATCTTCCTTTCATGCCTTTCACTTCCTTCGCCACTCTTCTATTTGCCACTACCACCACATCTCATCCATCTACCCAAAGGATGAGACCATATCCTGCTGGAACCTGGGGATCCTCTAAGTCTGCTCACAGCGGACACAAAAACTTCAAACCACGTTTTTGAGTTCCAAATCCGAAAACACAAATATTGCAAAGAATATCATAGCCTCACGCTCAATTTATGGGTGGTCACATTCTCATTCCAGTCACCTATCTCTGTTCCAAGACCATCCTGAGAAGGTCGTTGCTCTTTTAGCTGCTTGATAACATAATTTTTAATTTTTTTTTCCAGGACTCTGCAACTTAACATTAGCAATTTGTGTCTGGGCATTCATCCTCCAAACTGACTTCAAAAGATTTTAACAACAAGGCATTGGTTCATGTTTCCATCGAGACAACAGGGATGCCCCAGTTAAACACAGGAGAAGGAGGCTCCAACCCAGATCCCAAAAAGCTGAAATCTTTCAAAAAACACTAAACCTATTTCAAATTATTTCTACAGAGGGTATTCTCCATCACTCCTCCCCAGGACCATCTTCTTTCATTGACTTTAAACATCATGGAAGTTCTGGGAAATAGAAAACTTCTGTAATAGGACTCACACAAACACGTTTAAAGCTCATTTAAAGCAAATGCAAATTTCCATGCTAAAAACTTGCCACTTCAAAATGCTTTCTCAGATTAAAAGCCGAGTTTTCAAAAATAAAGCTGTAGCAGCTACAAAAGCAGACTGGAGAATTTTGCTAGAAATGAGGAGGAAACACCTCTTTTCCTTCAAACAAAACTAAATCAAATGGATTAATGAATGGCTAGGAAAATCGACAGGAAGGGTCTTGACATTTCCAATAGGAGCTTTGAAGGGAAAGAAAATGGCAATTCCCAGACCTCCCAAAACAACCCAAAGAAATCCTCTCTGTGGTAGAAGTCTGGAAAGGGGAAAAATGCATATCCCAAAATACTGCAACACCGCTCAGGGAAGGGCAAGAGAAAACCCTTCCACTATTTCCAGTCTCCTGACTGAAAACTCAACCCAAATGATTTCAGGTTTTATCCACAAGGTTCCTCTGGTTCGTTTAGTTCAGGTGGGGGGGGTTGGTTTGGTTCTGTGTTGGTTTTTTGTTTCAATTGCTCTCGACAAAAATCACAAACCTTTTCAGCTGCTGAATCCTTCCTGCACTGCTCGCAGCATTCCCGGGAAGGTTCATCTTTTGTGGGAAACAAAGAGTTGGGGGAGGCAGACGGGAGCAGCAGCCCAGCCCCATCCCGCATCCAGGGGAAGGCACAAGCCCCTGGCAGGGTACGACCTTGCTCAGGACGTTCCCTTTTCTCCTTCCCGGGAAAGGAAAATGCCATTCCCTGCCCCGGACGGCTCCTTCGGGCTCGCTTTTACATTCAAATCAGCCTCCCAGGGCACGGGGCTGGGCGCTCACCCCAAGCCACGAGCCAAAGTGTAACTGTGTGTTCCTCAGCTGGAGGAAAACACCGGGAATACAAATTGGAGCCCAGATCGTTTCCTGGCGTTATATCACTGTAAATTTAAACGGCCTTGGCGTTGTGAAGCTCTCTCATTTATTTTAAAAGCAGGAAAGATTTATTCCACCCAGAAGTCGTTCAGAGTGGGATGGAGAACAACCAGGACTTGGGTTTTGCTGTTTTCCTGACAACAGCCCAAGCCAGGGCTGCCTCTGGGCTGAATTGCAGAGGGGTTTGGGGTACTTTTATTTCTCTTCCAAAATACTGTCACATTTTTTCTGTATTTCCTGCACATCATCTTCTGACATAACTCCTGGTACTGTGGTGTGACAGTCACCCCTTTAAAACCCACCTGGGTTTTAAGTAGCAGCTTTCAGAGCCATCCCTGTATTTCTTGTACGTGCTAAACATAAAAGTCACTTCATAGGAATTCAGGTTATTTTGGCAAACGTGGGGTCAATCTCCTGGTCACAAACAAAGTGTAGCCATTGAGGACTGTTCTGAGACACAAATAAATACTTAGCATTAACCTCCTCCCTTTCAGAGATGGAAGAGCAGGCTGGGGAAGGAAAAATGACCCAAAGACAAAGAACAGACCTGCAGGGAAGCTGAGCTTACTGCTCATGCTCCTGGCTGGCAGCCCCATCCCTGTACCACCACTCAAGCTCTACATCTTTGCAGGGTATGCAACTGGCATATGGAATTTTCAAAAGCAATTTTGTAAAGATGGGCTTCTATTTCTGTGCATGCCATAGCTTTTAATCCTGAGGCAGAAACAACCAATGCCTGAGTTTTGCATGCATGCATATGCATTACCTGGAAAAGGCAGGCGAATGTCAGTTTTGGGTTTCTACCAAAATCTTCCCTTAGCTGAGTTTTTCTCAGAAACTAGAGAACAGACAGAAGCAGAGCCCTTAAAATATGTTTTCGGGATGTAAAATGCAAACTGCAGCCTTCCTCCCTTCCCCACTTGTACCTGGGGTGACATTCAGTGCTCTGGGGACTCACAGATTGTCCCCTAGGTGCAGCACAAAGTGGCCAAGGTGGACACCACACCACAGAGGTGAACGCTGAATTTGGTCATGAGCTCTCTGTTGGATAAAAAACATGTGCAGAGAGAGGCTGGAGAGGAATAAAAGCAGGGATGAGAGATATTCCTGACTGACCTGCTGTTATTTGAATACACAGACCCAGACTTGGGCTGTGCAGAGAGGCCAGTGCTGGATATTAACACAGAGGAGATTTCCAGCTCTGCCTTCAGGGTTGGAGCTGGACTCTCTTTTGTCATATATTCACATCCCCTTTGTGTACAACCCATTAGCTGAGGCCGTGCCCAGGCTGTCAGGGGTAGGAACAGAGCCACGCACATGTTGGATCAGGAGAGTGCAGCATCTCTGGGTTCTCATGGATACTCAGCCAGGGATACCCATTGTTGGACTCAGTTGTACATGGTTGAAAAATTCCAGTACCACAACCATCTGAATCACTTGTTTACTGCCCACTCCAACAGGAACTGGCCCTAAAATCTGGGAGAGCTGTAAACAGCCCTTCTTCTATGAACTAAGATGGATGTTTATTCATATCTGTTCTTTTAGATGTTTATTGCCCTAACTGGCTTTTCATTAACTCAAGAGCTCTGCTATTAATTTTAATATTCACAGCATTTATGACCTTGTAGCTATATCATCTGATTCCCTCCATATATACATTCTAGGTCATCAACAGTTTGTTCCATTTTCCCAACACTGGCTTTAAAAATTATTTGACCAGGTCATGCAAATTCCTACAGAGGAATTCTGAAAAATATTCAAGGCTTGATCTTTTCTGGGCACAGAGACCTCACTGAAATTTGGGGTGCGTATTCAGGTGTAGAAATTAGATTTGTTGAAATCATGCACCAAAAAATGATGTTTTCCTTTTTTTTTTTTCCTAAACAAAGGAGTAGTTGGCAAAAAGTTGCTGTCTGTATTTTCTGCTTTTAGAATTTCACGGTTCACTTCCATAGGGCTATGTCCAGTTTAAACTTTGGGGTCTGGATAAACTTTGTTCTTCAGACACAGAGGAGAGAAAGAAAATAAAAGGGAAAAACAAATTCACCTTTTTGTGACTGAATTTCTTTTTCCTGTTACTATTTACTCTGACTCCAATGAATCACTTATTTTTTAACCTTTTAAAGGTTTCTATCACCAAGATAGAAAAAGATATTTAAAGTATGGATAACCATCACTTTTCCATTTGTGGCCTGTCTAGAAGCTTCCAGTCTTTGGATCAAACACCCCAGGGATATCGGTGTGGCCCAGGTGTCACCTTCCATCCTTAGCTTGCAGAAGCTGCTTAAGCTCTGCAGATTTCATTGGTATCTGCGTTCACTGATGTGAGGTTTTTAATCTTGTCCTTGGGTTGGCTCTAACTATGATCTGAGCTAAGTGGCAGCAAGGTGAAAGGAAGTGATTAATATTGTTTTCAGTGGTGGCTGCATTGAGCCTCTCACTCTGAGGGTCCATGAGGGATGGCCATGGTCAACTCTGCACCACGCAGGATTCGGCTCTGCTAGTACACAATTATCTTGAATTATCACATGTGCAAGAGAACAACAGAGTCTGAGGGGAAGGAAAAGTCCAGGAATGAAATTAGGCCATAAAATAATGGATTTTCTGCTGGACTAGAACTGTCATGTCATGGGAAAGGAGCAAACTGAAGAGGCTGAAAATTCGACTCATCTCCCTTCATCAGAAGGGCGGTGGGGATGGAGGGACAGAGAGCCCTGGCTACCCCAGCTAAACCTAACACAGACCTTCAGGCATGGAAAACACCCTTCAGACCTTCCACGTCTTTGGCTTTCTTCTCACTATCTTCAGCCTCTCTCCTTGATGTGAGAGGGAGAAAAATCCACTTGGCATTTGCAAATGGCTGTGATTCAATGCAGCGAAGGGTCTCTACCGCCGCCAGCCTCGCTGAGCCTTGGGAACTCCTTGTGCCATAATGAAATCACATCTGCTGCCGAGTAGGGAGTCAGTGAAGGATGGATGAGTGGGGAGATGCTTTCTCAGGCAGGCTGGGCTCTACCACTTCCCGAGTTTAACATCCATGTGCTGCACCATCTGGGGTGTGCGTTGGCCCAGGCATCTGCCCCAGTTACAGCGGCTCTCGGGCAGGTGAGGGCGTGCAGCAGGGTGGCACTGGGACCTTTTTGCAATGGATCAGATTCTAGCGAGTGAAGGTCCTGATCCTTTTAGGCTCTGTCTCACTAAACCCAGTGTCACAAATGGATGCCCTGATTCCAACGAGAGGCTACAGCGGGCTCGGGAAAGCCCAGAGAAGTGGATGTAGAGGCAAACAATGAATCTCATCACGGATTCATGGTAACAAGTGCCTACAGAAGTAGCACTCTTAACAAATTTTCTCCGAGCTCTTAGAGCATCTTAAGAGGAGATCACTCTCTCGCTTGCTTTATGGGTCTGTGGAGGATCCTACTGGGTAAGAAATGCACATATTTAAGTTTATGGGAAGCTAAACCTAACATTTAGTGCCCAGCTCTGTTCATATTTAGCTCTTTGCATTCTGAGGTATATTCCTGCCATATGGGGCATTCTGGCTGACCAAACCAGAATGGGTTCTGTAATTATTTAATTGCTAGAGTAGGATGATACCTGTTATTAATATTATAAATAATAAACAATATGTCTTAAACTATAAACCCCAAAGAGCAAGTCAGACAGATGCATGGGGGAAAAAAAAAAGAGCAACGTGAAAAATACATCCCTCCAGTAAAGATGAAACAGTGGCACTGTAAGAGTCAGGGAAGTGGAAATACTGGGAAAATAACAGTGTGGTCCCTGCCTTGTGCTGAATCTGCACAAACACACACCATATGAAATAGTCTCTGTCCTGAGGACTTAAAATTCATGGCTTAGGCTGAGTGAGAAAATGCCTTTATGATCTCTCTCTCTCTCTCTCTCTCTTGTGTCTCACTGAGGAAAGATCTTCAGGGGCAGAAAGAGCCAAGCCAGTGGCTTTTATTGTCTCCAGCTGGATTTTCGCCTCCATGCCCACCGAGAACAGCTCGCTCACAGAAAAGGTTTGCAGAGGGAGAGAGGGCAGGGGCTGCCAGAGAGAAGTACAGGAGCAGAGACCAACGCAAGGCAAAGAGAGAGCAAGAAAAGAAAGAGGCAGGACAAGGTCTCTGCTCATTTTTTTTTTTTTTCGAGGGACAATGAAAATGCTTTAGGGGGACAGGGTGGGAGAAGCCAAGCAGGGTAAGAGGCAGGGCTGGAAGTGATAAAGGAATGTTTCACTGCCAGTGAGGGTGACATTCAACTAATCTTTCCCTGCTGGCAGTGAGCCAAGCCTGGACCTGACATCTCCACAGGCAGGTCCTACACGGGCTCCCTGCCACAACCACCTCCCCAGCTCTCCTTTCCTCTCATGTCTGTGCAGAGCAAGGGAAGGGACAATATTTGCTGCGTTTTGTTTTTATGTAAGAAAAGAGTGACTTGGATAGAAACCACCCAATATCTCTTAACCCCCCACCCCATCCCCTCTCCTAGAAAAACTCGTTTTTATGTTTTACTGCCTCCATCAAATGAGAAGCAGAAGTTCTCTCAGTGCTGGAGAGCCTGGTGTGGATCCCCATCCCTCTGCTCCCTCACTCTGCCCCTTCCAGCTCTCTAGGCACAAGCCCATATCTCCAGCAGCAAAGCCAAGGAAAGTGCTTTAACCCTGAGGATTTTCCCTGAGTACATTGGGAATTTCGGCAATGAGGAGGGAAAAAAGAGGAGATAATAATAAGAGGAATAAGAATACCCAAGCACAGTACTCCACATGAATGAACTGCTCCAAGGTCACCTCGTAGATGGCATGGAGACAGGTGGGACAGATTTCCTCCCTGCTCCCTGTCCTCTAATGAAAGATGCACTTTAATGTGCTGATTTCATTTGCACCAACTTCTTTTAAGTGCAAAGCAAATGCAGAAACTCCAGAGATTTGCTGCACTGCTAAAAAAAAAAATCTTTAGTAAATAATTAGCTTAAATCATACATTTATGTATGAAAGTTTTGTGGTGTTTACAAATTAATAATAGTAACAGACCTTGTGTGGTAGGGTCGGGGCAGCGGGTTTACACCTCATCCCCGATTTCATCAAAATTGTCCAGCAAAATATATATTCTTTTATTCTAGGGTGTTGGTGATGACACAAGGAGAGAGAAGAAATAAATCTCACTGGGACAGTGTGGACAGGAGTGCCTGTTTGCTCTGGGAAGGACTGGAAGAAGAAAAGTGGGTTGCTGTGGTACATTAATTGTACAAGAACTGCAAAATGGCTGAAAACAGAGGGATGGTATTTATAAAGCTGTCTAGTTTTGAAAAGATCAAAGGCAGAGGTAGAGAAATAATCCATTGGACGTGTCTAATTGCGAAGAGTATATTGTAAAAAAAAAAATTAAAATTAAAAAAAAATAAATCCCTGGCTGTTTCCTTTGGCTCCTGCCGGTGCCCGGGGATGTGCTCGGTCCGCACGGCTGGGCAGGCGCTCCCCGGCAGCCGAGGCTGCAGCGCTCCCCGCGCCGCCCTGCCCGCTGTGACAGCGCGCTGTCCGCGGGAAGGACAAACCCGCAGCGCCCGCGGAGCACAGAGCCGGGAGCAGGTCACCGGGCCACGGCTGTGACACGCGGGGCTGCCACTCTGGGGACACACCGGCCACATCCACTCAGGGCTCCATTTAGGGAAAAAAAACAAGTGTCCTTCCATGGGTGATGGGGAGAGGCCGGATCCCCTCGAAAGCCACCCCCAAGCGCTCGATGGCTGCGTGGGCTCTGCAGTTTATCCATCCCAAATTTCACCCGCTCTCCTTCCAAACACACCCACTGCTGTCCCCACCGCCCTCGGAGCCAGGACAGGGGGCTGGCTGGAGGAGAGCTCCAGGGAGGGGACAGGGGACAGGGGCAGGCGGGGCAGGTGGAGGCTGGGACAGACAGGACAAGGACACACACCCAGGGCAGGGACAGGGCAGGGACAGGCAAGGCAGGGAGAGGAGAGACAGGCGCGGGGGAGGCTGAGGGGGGAAACAGTGTCTCTGTCCCTGCTTTTTGGGCCAAGGACCGTGTCCGGGGCCGGCTGTGGGAGCGGAGAGACAGACACTCCCCCTGTGCCCGCAGGCGGCCGCGGAGGGCAGGGAGGGATGCCCGCAGCCCCTGGGCACCGCGGGCGCAGGAGAACCCCCTGGGCCCACCCAGCACAGCTGCAAAGGGGAGAAAGAGGCTTCCCTAGGCTCTCCCCGAGCGTTCCCCGGAGCCGGGAGCGGGGGGGCCCG
>VWZT01015861.1:212963-277740 GCA_013397055.1 Pachycephala philippinensis
GACCCGCCGATGAATGATTCAGTATCCTGCACCTACACGCGCCCTGAGCTGCGAATTTGGTTTCAAGACTGCGGCTTGAATTAAATTTCATTCTGAACTGAGGAGGCAGCTCTGTCTCCTCCTGCCAGCGAAGCCCCGCTCCCTGCGAGGCCGGAGCCACCCCTCTGCTCCGGCATTTAGGGAAACAGCCAAAAGGGATCTTCTACTGCATTCTTTCAACTCCAGCATTTGAGCCCATCGCCCCTGTCTGCCGCTGGCTTTGCCACTCTGACTCACTCTGAAACGCTCTGTGCCTGGAAGCGCAGCACGCTGCAGCCCGGTACCCAGCCCTCCTGTCTCCTGGGGCTGCTGGCCCCTCTGCAAGGAGCAGGAGGCGGCTGGGGAAGGGGCAGGGACCCCCTGCTCCGGGTGGGAGCCATGGCTGCTGCTGGGCACACGGTGGCACTCGCTCTCCATCCCAGCAGAGGCTGCGGGAAGCGGCAGCCGCTGCAAGATGCAAAGCAGGCGTGGGATTGCTCTGTCAGGAGATGCGTGCTCGGCTCCTTCCCTGCATCCCCCGGCCCCTCTCTGGATCCTCCAAACACGGCCGATCTCCTCCTGCCCCGGTCCTTTCTCTCACACGCAGCAGTTCTGGATGCCAGGGCTGCCACTTCCACGGGGCGCTGGCCAAGAGCTCGTGTCTCACATGACAAGGCCGGGAGAGTGCAAGGAGCAAAGCCTCTCCTGCTGGTCTGCAAATGACCACTATGATAAACCAGACCGCCTGAAGCCCTTTCTGCCCATAAGGATGGGAGAAAGTTACGGTCTTCACCTAAAAGCTAGTTCTCCCTCCTTTCCCTCGTTTCCACAGGCTGCCCAGCTGAGATCCACATGAAGATGTTCCTTCTCCAACCCCAGAGGCAACACAAATCTCTTCCCCGGCCTTGCTCCCCCAAATTAACCCAGTCTCCAGGGAGAATGGATGCTCCCGAGCACTTCACTGTACAGTGGGAACATCCAGCCTTCCCCCACCTCATTCCAGCAAAGCTTGCATCCCTTGCCATATGGAAATGCCAGCTGATTCAGAGAGCTTCATGTTTTGTGCAAAGCAGTGATCAAAGGCTTGCTTGCAGCTGCTGAGCTTGATTTTAGCTATTGCACAACACAAGAAGCTGCCTCCAAGCCCACCTTATCCCCAACAGCATCTCCAAAGGAGGAGTGGTATCTAGATGAGACCTATAGAAATCACCTAATGTGTCAAATTTATTGCATTCAGATGGAAAAAAAAAGAAAAAAGAAAAAAGGCAGAAGCAAGGGAGAGGAGGAGGTGGTATGTGCACATGAGATAATTTGTCAGGAGCTTGTACGTCAGCTCCCAGAGAGAGGACTTGTATCACATGCTTGGGAATGGGCAATTTCCATTTTAGAGGGGTTACTTGTAGGGCGGCACCCTCATAAAAGCCATCCCACGGGGTCCTGCAGCAGGAGAGGTTGTGCAGTGTTAATGCCAAGGCACAAGGATGCCAGATCCGGGGGCAGGCAAGCTGTAGGCTTGGAGCGCAAGGCACGAGGAGCTGACACCCAAGTGTCTGCAAATAAATTACAGCAGGGAGAAGGGAGGTGGAACTGGGATGGAGCTAAGCAGCCCTGCAAGCCGGCCTGTGGAAGCAGGAGGACATGGGGCTGTTTTCCTGGGCTGCCTGGCAGTTTTCTGCTCTAAACTCTGCTGGCAGCACAAACCCTTCCCACCCAAGGCTCCCCCTTTTCCCAGTGCAAGTGACAGCCAGCCAAAGTCAGATATCTACACTGTCAAATCCTGATGGAAAGCCTAACCACTGGAAACCTGTCATTCCACAGCTGAACTCAGGTGCAGGCCCCAGAGACAGAAAAGCTTTTGGCATCGTTACAGGAAAAGATCTGCAAATGCTGTAGGAAGTTACATCCCAATTAGCTTCACGTAAAGGTGGGGTAAGCATTACAAAGCATTTAAAAGATCAAATGCAAAAGCACAGCTTGAGCAATAGGGACCAAGGTGGTTTCAGCAAGGAACAGTTGTGGTTAATCTGGTGGAGCTCTTTGAGGCTGGAACTGCTGCAGCAGCCAAAGGGGAGGGAACAGCACAGCACAATTAGGTTTGCAGCGTGCAGTGGACAGGGCTTTGCAAAAGAAGCTAATGACTGAGATGGGGAGTCCCAGAATAAGTGGATGTGCTGTGGCTTAATGCTCTGGAAATTGCCCAGAAACAAAGATGCAAGCAGGAAGGTATTAATGGAAGCCTTCTGTGTCAGAAGGAAATGATTCCAGGGATGCAGCAGTGCAGCCAGCTTGTCTGGAGCAGAACAAAAGGCAGTGAGGGAGGACAGGGCTTCCTGGGGCAGGGGGCTGCATTTCAGTGCTGAACATCATATTCCATGACCCCTCATACCCCAAATAAACAATTCCCTCCTTTTTNTTCTTTCAGAACAAACTGTGCCAGCAGCACACACAGGCCCCATCCATGTGGGGATGGAACAGTTGCATGGCTGTGATCACATCCTATACTTGGAAGGCCAAGCATGAGCTATGCCAGATGGTGCCAACTGGGAGTTACATTCCCTGTATCCTTCCCTGCGTTCTGCAAATCTGCAGAGAAATGGGAATGGCAGGTGAGGAACAGAAAGGCCTCATTTTGTACCCTTCAGCTTTGGTAAGAGCCTTGCAATGCAATAACCTGACACACGTGAAAACAAATTCCAAGTGAGTGACACCTAAAAACCATCCCAATTCCCAGGACTGAGAGCAGGGACATAAGAGAATATTCCAACATGACTAAGACTGGAGCTGAGGTTTTTGCTCTAGTCCTTGAATTCAGTACTTGGTTGTAATACTCAGAAGCTAGGCTGATTCTCAGCTCGAGCTACATCCCTGCAAAGACCCCAGTCTGAGGGGTTCCCACCTCGTGGGAGTCACATCTGGAAGTCAGAGCTGAGTATGGTGTAAGCTCAGGAAANCTGCTGGAACGTTGCTTTTTATATTTTTTCCATCCTTTTTTTTTCTCTCTAACAGTGTTTGGTTTGTTGGTTTGGCCATGGGTTTTTTTTTTGCTTTGGGGGTTTTTTTGGTTGTTTTGTTTTTTGGGTTTTTTGTTTGTTTTTTGTTTGGTGGGGTTTTTTTTAATAAAATCAGGAACTTCTTTCAGAACAAACTGTGCCAGCAGCACACACAGGCCCCATCCATGTGGGGATGGAACAGTTGCACNTCAGAAGCTAAGCTGATTCTCAGCTCGAGCTACATCCCTGCAAAGACCCCAGTCTGAGGGGTTCCCACCTCGTGGGAGTCACATCTGGAAGTCAGAGCTGAGTATGGTGTAAGCTCAGGAAAAGAAAACAAAAGGTAAAATATTCTTGGCTCCTGGAGCACTCATCCCACAGGGAACAGAAACCCAGCCTGAGCTGAGAGCAGCAGAGCACACACAGGTGAAGGAATCCGTTTGCCAGAGGAGGATGCAAAGCACTGTAAGAGGTCACCACACTCACACAATTTACCACAAACCAGCTGATTTCTACTTCTCCATTCAACAGGTCTTAAGAACTCTGGGAACAATTTACCAACTACACCACATGACCTCAGAGTGATCCATATATACCTATATATATAAACTAATTCAAAGGCATCCTAAATATGCAGTTGGACCTATGGAAAGAGTCAATGCCCTGCCTAGCTCCCTTTGGCTCATCTAACTGAGCTCTGCTGATGGCCACTGAAACGGCAATGCTGTTAACTACAGCAGCAACACCAAATTAGCACCACGGAGATGATCAGGATCTCTGCAGTTGGCTTCTTGGCATGAAGTTTGCTATTACATTTCCTCCAGCTCTGCTAATTCTGATCCTTTACCCTCCACTAGCTGTGCTAACTGCAGCCTGGGGTGTAGATCCAATCACTGAACTAAGGTATTTTGGGTTTTATAGTTAGAGTTCAATTAAAAAAACAAAGTATGGGCAGGATTGTAATGGGGAGGGGAGCAGCGCTCTGGGACAGAGAGCCTGTGCTGTAAGCCAGTGTTGTTACTAGAGAAAAGGTAACCCTGAATAAAATCCTTATCTTACCAGGACTTTTACACTATAAAAGAATTGCAGAGCTTCCCAAACCCATTGATTTTTTATTTATTGGCAAGTTCTTACAGGAAGGAGAACCCATCCTTGCAGAATCCCTTTGTTGGGCTGGAACCACCCAGCGTGGGATGTGCTTTTACAGCATGGGCAACTGGGCAGGCATCACACCAGACCAACTGTCTGACAAAAGCTGTGAAAAAGGGGTTGCTTTCCCTGGTTTGCATCTCTGAGAACAGTCTCTGATGTACACTGAGCCTTCCAGACCTCCTCCCTCCTCTGCTATTTCATTTCATTGTTAATCATCCCACTTTCCTCTTTGTTAGCATCATTAATACCTTTAATGCATTCTTATAAAAAGCACAGTGAGATTGCCAGCTAGTGGAAATCAGCAGCATTTGGGGCTGTGCCAATTCCCTTCAGCTCAGACACACAGTGATAGTTACCACCTTCCCATTTGTGTGAAGAAAAAGCCATCACTATTTGTCCGTGCATGTCTCCTCTTGGAAGCAAATGCATGTATGTGTGTACATAAATGTAATATACACACTGATATACACGAAGATATTATACAGCAGAAAAATCCCAGTGTTTATTCCAGAGTGTGATTTATTTGAGAAACTAATGGCTTATTACATGCAGAACGCTCTTATTCTACTGAGGATGAAAAGTGCCTTGGAGAATGAAGTCTGAGAAAGCTGCACAAGTAAATGCATTGGAAATGATGACATTAGATCACAGAGAAAATCCATTTTAACTGTCCAGGACTCTGAGCCTGTGTTTGTACAACATTTCCTGTGGGCAGAGGTGTCAGAGAGGTACTGCCTATAAACCTCCTTTTCTCTATGGTGTGATGGCTCCTGTAACTAATCTTTCAAACACACTGAATGCTTGCTGCAGTCACCAGGCTAGAGATGCTTTGTGCCTCTGGACAAACCTCAGCAGGCTGACTAATGGCACAGCTGGGATCCCGGGGATAATTCAAACACCACCTTTATTGCTCTATGACCAACAACTGAGGGATGCTGCAGCAGCCACAAGCCTCTCACGAAAGCCCGTGTGGGCTTCTCACTGCAGGTGTGCTGGGGAAGCTGATGACAGCACATCCTGTGCACCACTTGTTTTCCCCCCCTCCTCCTCTCTTCCCTTTTATCTCTATCACAACCACGCCCTTACACTTTAAAAAACAAATAAGAATAAAAAATCTCAGGGTTGCTTTCGCATTTGCCACCTTCCCTCTGCTCAGGTTTCTCTTCCCCGGCCCTCTCTGTTCCTTCCTGCAGCACCGAGCAGGGCTCTCTCATGCTCCACTTGTAGAACAGGCTTTCCACAGGCTTTTGACTGCTAATGACCTCCGTGCTCCGAGTATTTCTGAGCGAAAAACTGCATCTGCTCACCGACTGAAAAGCACAAAAGCACAGCTTCTCAAATGCCTGGGATGTTTTTACTCACCCTCTTCATCACCTCAATGGGCCACTCATTTTGTGCAGCATCAGCCCACTGGGAGGAGGCGAGAGGGAAAGGGGCTGGGTGTTCTCTGGAGTCCCAACACAGGTCACAGTCCCCAGAGCAGATGACAATTTTGAATGTTTCTGAGGATGGTTGTGCCTCACAACCCGCTCCCATTTCACCAGAAGGCTTTTGGAATTTCACAGGAGGAACGTCTGTGCAGTTTGTGATCTGCACGTTCACATCCTTGCTTGTATTTATTATTTAAAATAAACTCTAATGGATTAATGATTTTTAAAAATCTGTCTAAAGATCACCCTGTCTGCTGCTCTTTTATTAACCCCCTCCTTTTCATCTTCCCCTATCATGTTCTTTGAAATAACTGAATTGGCAACTTGCACTGTTTTCCCATCCTCAGCAAGGTCAGTAAGTTCAGGAAAAAGCTGAAATTATACCTGGCTCATAAAATTACTCCTCTTCCCCACCTACTATTTTACTCACTACGGGGAGATTACATTTCCCATGGGGGCTCATTAGTGTTGCTCTTTGCTCAGCATCGGGAAATCTTTTGGAGTTGTCTTTGCTCCCAGTTGATAGAAATTGCTCTTTATTTCTTCTCCCAGCTCACTGACCACAACTCCCTCGTTCTGAAGTGGCATTTTTAGAAAGACAAAGCTTTTGGACCAAAAAACTCCACCATGCTTCTAACCTTGATGCTGCTGCTGAGTGAATGAACTAGCTGTCAAATTCTGCAAATCAAGCATTGGGCCAAGGCACACTGAAAGATTGTTCTTTAACAGGTTAGAACTAGGAATTCTTGTTCCTTGTCAGTGCAAACAAGGAATTACTGCAGTTGTAATATTTTAGTTGTAATTTCTCTTTTACAGAGGTCAAATATATAAAACTAGAGGACACAAAGCAGTCTCACCTGCTTTCATTTTTGAAGTGCTGCACACCAGTGACACAACATGCAGCTACACCTCCTTAATTGGTTCTTTTGTTCCAGATTTCTGGTGGCTGATCTAGCATTAGTGAAAAAGAGCATAAATCCCTGAACACTGTGAAATGAGCTAGCTCAGTTAAGCAGGTACTACATATAAAAACCAGGGCATAACAACACTGAATTTGGTGTGATTAAGTGTCTGACCATCCAACTGCTGCCAACAGTTCAATTTCAGTACAGTACAACTGAGTATGTTGATTCAAAGGGAGATCTCAACGTGACACAGCGTGAGGACTGAAAAGGATAAAATATGAGAAAAATCTCAACAACTTGCCAGTGGCTTAAGAAATAAAATCTGCTTTGGTACCTCAGAATTTGATGCTGTCCCAGAAATGGGGTCCTTACCAGTAACTGCTCCTTCCTGACACCTCCCAAGCAGCCTCCCTGCTCAGCCTTTTTGGCTCCTACCCCAGTCCCTGCTCCACCATAGAGCACCTGTGGGAAAGTAGAAAATAGCTCTTTTAGAGATTAAACCTGTAGTTTTTAACAGAACAGTTCAAAAATCCTATGCAATGGCACAGTTTGTTATCAGTCCTATCCTGCACCCACCTTCCAGGCTTTGTCCAACCCCAATCCTGAGCAGCAGAGCTGGGAAGGGTCTCAGCTTTCGTGTGTCTCAGAGCCCCTTTCAGAGAGGCTTTGCATGAGTTTAAGATTGGAAAAGAGGTCAAGAAAGTTTCCGGACAGTTGCACTTAACAAATGTGAATTTTCATGCCAGGTAACAAATATCACTAATGTATTTATGAAATACAGGCCAAAACATCAAAGCATCTTGCCCTTCCACCAAAGTGTCTTCAGGAGCTCTGGACAATCAGCTTTTTTACAAGTGGCTAAAAGCCTCTGCTGACAGTTTTTGATGTTACGAGCAGGAACTTTTTGCAGACCTCTGAGGAGTTCTTCCCCCTACAAATCAGACTACTGGCATTCACATAAATGTACATTGTAGATATTTTACAAATACGCATGGAACAGATTTATATTAGAAAAGGATTTTCATACACACCAACAGACTAAGGAGAGTCTCCGTAAAAGGCCAGACCTTCCAAAATCCATTATTTCCTGAATGGGATGGTTATCCACAAAGGGGGTGAAGAAGAAGCTACTCCACCAGTAAGTTTAACTCCAAACTTGGTAAATTTGGGTGCACCACAGGGCATGTGCAGTTTTGAATTAGAAAGTGACTCTCCCTCCAGGTGCAGACAATGATCTGATTTGCTCCTTCTCAGCCTAATGACTCCCACCTCCCCAAATTTCATCAGAACTGACTAAAAACTATTTCAGCAAAGTGCCTTCAGCTGCAAGAACCTGAACACTCCATTTCTCTGCCATCAAGTGCTTTCAGCTGAAATGTGTTGTCACAAGAGAGCAGCAGCAGGAGGAACAGTTCCTGCTACATCAGTGGTTTCTAACTCAGGAGGGTTTGCAGATCTCAGCTTCCAGGGAGATGCTGAGCTATCACAGAGATGTAGACATTATCAATAACCAAATTGCTCAAGTTACAATTTGCAGGCACATAGAGCAGAGCACGGAAATCCAAGTAGATATAAATAATGAAAAAACTCCTTAATAATGTCTGTATAAATCAATGTATCCTTTACTGATAGAATTTATTTCTTCCTATTCTCACACCCAGATGGTGAGGGGGAAAAAATATTTAAGGAGGTTGCTTGCAATATGTATTATTGCCCAAGGCACTGCATTAATAATCTAAAAATACCTGGAGAATGTATATTTGGTAAAACAAGTATTTACACCTCTTTCCCACTGTCTTCATTATTGAAACCACAGCAAAACACCAGATCCTACTGATTTAGCAGCAGTTGGACATTAGAAATGCATTTGGTGAAGACTTTACTGTCTGTCTGTTGTCATGGTAACATCCCAGGTAAAAATAATTTCTTGAATAACTTATAAACAGACAGATGGCATAAAACCTCCTACGCTCTCCAAATTGAAGGAGATTCAGTAAAAGACAGTGTTGATGCCAGTTCCATAAAGTCCTGCATGTTGAAGAAGGCACATCTCCAAGGTCTTGCTCGTGCTGGCAGAAACTCACCTCAGAACGTGAACAAAAGGGAGATCAGGGATGCTACAGGAAGCAAAACGAGGAGACACAAGTCAAGTCAGCACTCTTCTGTGTAGCATTTCCCAAGGGATTACAAAGGTGCCCTGAAATAATGCTCCTACATAAAACAAGGAAATTAATCCCATATTGTACTAGGGAACAAAAGCTGTTCTTGGAATTGCTAAGGCCCTGCCCTGCTTATGCTCTGGCAGGGAAATGAGAAACATCACCGGCTGCCATCATTACAGAGCTGCATCTGCAATAGGCAGTTTGAAGGCTTTTTTAATCAACATAAGCTTTTTTCCTGTTCTGAAGACAGGAAAGCTGATAAATTGATAGCATTCATACCCAAGACAATTCCCTTCACCCCTCACATTAGGTCAAAGCACCAAGAGATGTGAACCGGGAAGTGGCACTGTGGGAATGATGTCAGCTATGGAACAGTCCATCGGGCTGAACCATGCTTCTTGTGAAATCCAAAATCTCCCTCTGCCAAGTCACACCCCTATTAAGTCATTTCAACATTCTGACTCAACTCCCTTAATTCTAAAAATAGGCTGAACAAGAGCTGTTCCTTCTCAAAGGAGCTGCGGACAAGGCAGGCTACAGCCAAGGCAGTGATCACAGCCCCAGCCCCAGCCACACTCGCTCTATTCTTGGGCAGGATCACAAATCCCAGCTAAAAACCTGCACTTTCCCAAAAATAGCGAACAGCTTTCTCCTGAAATGAGCAGATGCTGAGCACTGTTGTCAGCAAGAGCCAGAGCTTTTTCCAAGGGAAACAGATTGTTGAACATAAAGAATTCAAAGTAGCTGAGACCAGGAAAAGGAGCATTACATCAAAACACACTTCCCTCCATCAGATGTTTGTGCTTCGTTTTGCATTTGTCTGCTATTTTAACTAAACTTCCCTTACTCCTCTCAGCTACTTTTCTCAATAGGTGCAGAAACCAGAAAAGGGCAGTAACATTACATCAGTTAAGTTTTCTTTTGATAGTTTTGCACTATCTCTGCCTACAAGTTTTTTTATGGCCACATTTACTGGAATTTCCATCTTCTCTGGCCAAATTAACCCCCTCATTATTAAAGAGGAATAGCAAACCACTTACCCCTGCTCTGTAGTGCACTGCAGTCAGCCTAATGCTTAGAAATAAATACTGTTTTTTTACTGAGATCTCACTAATACCCTTTGACTAAATTCATAAATACCTTTAAGTTCTCCAAAGAAATATCAAGTATTTTGTGAAGAAACATCTTTGAATATAAACACATAATCTCACAACTTTGAATTTAAACAGTAATGTAAAGGGCAAAAAAAAAAAGAAGTAGGATTTAAAATTTTATATCCCCTATTTCCACCTCCCAAAAATGAGAAGTAAAAAATCAGTCTGGCCTTATGAGCACAATGTGTTATAGAAAAGTAATGAATTTCTGTCTGCTTGTTTCTGCCCTCACATCTCAGTGTAGGTTTAACTTCATCATTTGCTCTACAAGCTCAACTCACTCCCAGCAACAATCAATCTCCATGAAGATTTAATTATTCCGTTCTATTACTTTTGGTGTGACTACCTGCAAACAAATAGGTTTTTTCCCCCCATGATGTAAGTTCACAGGTTCAGAGCAGTGCAATGGGCTGCTATCACCAGCCAATAATTGCACCAGAGAAATAATTTCTTTTAACTTTTTTAATCAGCATTTGGTGCTACCACCTCCATTTGGCTTAGAAGTGAAAGGCAGCAGCATTACTGTCACACCCAAACTCCAGAAACATCAAGCAAAGCACCTCATTTAAGGAGCGAATTTTAGCACCAGTTCCAAAAGCACACAGGAACATTCCTTTAGAACTATTACTTGGACTAAATAAAGAATAAGCAAGACTTGTGACATGAAGTTATTCTTCAAGAGACAGTGGAAGAATGTTTCTTCCCCCTCACAGTGAAATGTGAACTCTGTGAAACACAAAAAGTGAGTCATCCCTCGGAATTGCAGTGGCAGGGGACTGAAAATCAGAAGGACCAGCAGCCAGCACTGCAGTTATCCGAGCACCCAACGTGGTTGTGATGAACAGGATTATTTTACCCTCTGTTAAATCTTCTCTCACCTCTCTGATAGGGCTGTACAACTCTACAGTACCAGTAAGAAATCTTCAGGCTGAAGCTGTTTTCTGTTGCCCACAAAGCCAGACAGCTGAAACACATAACCATTTAATACAGTCAAACCAGTTTCAGCTGAAGGCTTCCTATTATTTTTTTTTTTAATTTTTGTGTTTACTTTTTTCAGAAAATATTTACCTGAAGTATGTATCACAGCAGAGATTGTTTAGATCTAAAAATAAAGTACTGAAGTTGTGTAACTAACATTTCTCTTGAGGGTCCAGGCAGAGCAGAGTTCTTTTTGGCTCTAGAATCACCAGTGGAAGTGTTCTGTCGTAACAACTGGAACTAACAGCAGGTGCTTTTATTGGATGGCAGCGTGTTTCTAAAATGCAGGATTACTTCAATCAGCCAGTTAAAAAAAAACATATCAAGGCAAAGTACTACAGTTAGAGCTGGGAAACACAGCCAAGTGTTGGGAAAGAAACTGGTCAGAGCTTTACTGGATTTGCGAAGTTCTTTTCCCACCCTGGTGACCCAAGGCTGTGCTGCTGCCTCCTGAAGGACACAGCACAACTCCCAGTCCTCTCCTCAGCTTCTCTACCGTACAAGGAGAAAGGGAAGCACAAGGGACAGCCACTGCACGTGGATGCAGGTCCTCTGAGGAATGGGAATAGTCAAAGCAGCTTAAATGTCCTCTGCAGAGTCCTGTGAAACCCAGCACACCCTTCAGGTGTGCTGAGAGCAAACATCTGAGTTGTTCAATCAAACCACTTCTCAAGTTAGATTTAACTGATGAGTCAGCACAAAGGGTGACTGGAACAGAGGAAGACAAATAAATGTAGGGAAAAAATGAAAATGACATCAAGCTTGCTAAATATGTATTGTTTATTAAGGCTTGTATTCTCCTAGAGGAAAAAGTTAATCTGATGCTGTCCATTACTCCTTACAGGCAGTAACAGTCCAGAGACAGAGTTATACGTTCTAAATACAAGTCTAAATGATACAGATTAAACTTTATTTAAATTGGAGGTCCTTTTGGAGTAAATAGTATTCAGAAGATACTTGCTTTCTAATATAGTAAAAGATCCTCTACAATAAACACGTGCAGATTCAGTGTGCTAGAGCAGCGGACATGAGCACCATTTCCATGCTTAACTGGAACTCCAGTTGGTGACAGGTTCTCCGACGGTCCCCTCACTCCACAAAAACATGACAGCAAATTCAATTTCTTAAAACAGGTTTTTTTACTCATCCAACAGAAAAAAAAAAATTAGACATACACACTGTCAATTTTAAACATCTGAGGCATAATCCATCATATTATCCGTACTATTAGTTCCTACGTTAAAGCTCAGCATTATTGGTATAAAAACTTTAAATGGCATTAGGATTTTGGGGGGGTTGGGAGAGAGTAATGAAGGGAAGGATTAAAAATGATCTGCAATTAACTAATAACACCTGAAAGCTGAAACAGGTTTAAACACATTGTTTAAAACCCCTGCAATGTCGATAGCATCACATTATTATTTAATTAAGCTACAAAAACTGTAAAGCAGAATTATGGCTGAGAGAAAGCGTCTCGCTCACCCTCGGCAGGATATGGAATAACAGATGCACACTGAAGCACTGGTTAACAGAATGTGAAAGGGAAATATTTTCCAGAGAAACAGTTCCACTGACAATTTGATTTTCTACTAGACAGACCAACATGGCGCATCAGCAGTTTTAAAAGAGTAATTGTACAGATAAATAAAGAGGCAGAGCAGCTGCACAAAGTGATCAGAAATTTAGGGTTTTTTTAATTTCAAAATTCTGAAGTGCAGTATCTTAGGAGGTTTTTTTTTAAATGACAAAAAAATAAAAACCAATGCATGGTTTCTTACTTCTGCCATGAAGAAAAAAGGGTTGGGAGGAGGATAAAGGAAGATTTGTCATGTATTCTCCATAATCTCTATATCTGGCTAGGAACATAATTCGTGCCAAAATAAAGTCTTTGGGAAGCACTGACACTTTAGTATGCTCATGTATAGGTCCACATTAGGTTAATATAACTGTTTACCAACTTAAAAAAATAAAAACAGACACACCTTTATTAATGATTTCTACAGAATTTTACATAGAAAAAAGATACAAATTAATGCAGATCCACTTGGGCAAAAATAAACTACAATGTACTTAAAGATGCAACAACTTAATTTCCCCTGCACGAGAAGATATATTGGAGCTGAAAGCTTTAGTTTGTCCTGATGCCAGGATACAGCACCAGTTATACTTAATTTTGTTTCTCATAGTCGAATTTAATATCAGTTCTAGCATATATATCAAACTGTATATGTTTATTCTTATTGTTTGTTTCGATTCTGACGTTCCTGCAAAGAGAAAAAAGTTAAGATTTTAGTCAAAGGAACAAGCAAAGAGTTTTTAGTAGTTTAACAGCACTAATGTGAGCCCAGATAATTATACACTTAAAACAATGCTGCTACATTTTATAAATATATTGTTCATACCCAACAAACCCAAGGACTTGACAACTTAAAGTTTTTAAGTGCAGCCTCAAGTGGAACGTCTGGATGAATACCTGCAGTCACTTCAAACCAACAGCAGCTGAAGGTCACAGAGAGAGAAAGGTATGAAATATCAACACTCCTAAGGAGAAACAGGATCTGCAATATTCTGCTTTCTGGATTATTTTAGCTACTGCAGTAGTAGCACAACCAATACACGAGCAGAAAGCAGATGGCAGATTAGTGAACTCCACAGAACTGGTCTAATTTTGAAGCACTCAAATGACTTTGGAGTTTAGCCACATTCAGTAAAAGCAGGGATTTGAGCTGTCAAGAAATTCTGTCCCTAATTCTTCTTCTCTCTTCAACTATTCTGGGAACCACCGGGAAATATTTGGGGGTAAAGGAAAAAAAATATTAGGTAGAAGAAGAGTTTTGTGCTTCTACGTAAGTTTGATAAACCCAGCACAGCTGGACTGAACAACCCAAGGGTGTCCCAAAGTGCTCCAGCACACAGCTGGGAGGGTCTTTGAGCCTCTTCCCAAAGTTTCTGCTAATCACAAATACTGAAACTAGATAAAGGTCACCCAAAGGACACAGCCCTGGGGGCTGCCTGCAGGTGAGCTCCATGTCAGAGACCCTGTGCTCTCCCGCAGCACAGGGCTCCCACAGACACCCTGAGCAGTGCCCCAGCAGAACAGGGCACTTGTTCACTGTTTCAGGAGCCCCCCAAGTGCAGAACCTGCAACAACAGCAGGACAAAACCAGGCTGTGCCCTCAGTCCTGTGCATCCTCCACCTAAGGCACCATTGCACACTGAACAGAAAGGGCTCAGCCTTCCCATTTTTGCTGTTAACAGTGCAGAACCGGCATGGAAAGACTCAGCTCTGTACTTAAATGCATCAATTGGCACCAAATCCAAGCAGGGAAATTGTGAACTAGCTCAAGCACCACCAAGAGCCAACTCCTGAACCAACACCTTCAGATTCTGTTTTGTGGACTCATTCTGTATAAAGTTCATCTCAGAATTGTTTTTGCTGTGATGTAAAGCTTATTTGCAAATATACCAACCGTTATAAATGCAACAGACTGCACTTGTTGCTTCAGCTGGTCACAGCATAAAAATCAGAAGAGATTTAAAAAAACTGAATATATTGATTTCTGCCTCCAGGCAGAATATTAATATTTCAATTTTCATAATAAAATCAAGTCAACGAAGTCCAGAATGAATTCTCAATCTATGATTTAATACAGAAGTAAGAGATAGCAAAGTTGTTTTACCAAATCAACAAAACAGGCTGTGTAAAGCAGTAGAATTTATGATAAAAATCTATATTCCTCCTATCTTTTACCTCTTGACTATGATGAATTATCAGTGAAAGTAATTTCTTAATGGCAGAGTGTCAGAACATTAGGTGTTGTTCTTGATAAAAAGAGCTTATGTCTGCCTGACATTTCAAACAAAAGGTGGTTAGAAAGTATCTAGAACTGAATCATATCAACTCCATTTTCAGGTTTAAAAAAAAAAATAGGTTTCATCCTATTTCCAACTTCCCTTTCCAAGGTGGCACATCCCCTTTACTGCCCTACCATGTTAATGAGCTGATTCTGTCCCATTGCCACCTCACATAACTTATTGGTAGTTTTCTGTGTAGTCATTCACTGACCTTCCTAATTCCACTTTCTTTACAAATGGAGGGTTTTATTCTCATGGACTAGCCCCACATAACCAGAGGCAGGCTAGCACCTGAGACCTCCACCTGAAGCGCTCATGGCACTCAGAAATTCAGCTCAGACTCTGTAATTCATTAAAAAGTGCTCTTTAATGAGCAAGTTCCCACGCAGTTCCTCCTACCTTGCTTTTTGCTTTCTCTCTTGGGGGCTAATCTGAGTCTTCCTCTTTACAAATCTCTGAAACCACATAAACTGATGCAGCAATTCTTCGTGCTCTCAAGCATGGCTGCTTTTTAGAAGCTCTAACTCTCAAATTCTCTTCCTTACTGCTACTTAGCACTACTGCAAGCAAGAACAAACAGTTTTGTAAGCAACTAACAAAGCTGTGCTCATTCTGGTTCCGAAGATCCGGAGCCTTCAGTTTCTCTTCTCCAGTGGAATACTCTTGATATCTCACAGGAGAGCTCCAGCTGCTCACTTCTGCTTCAGGACACTGATCTGTATGGTCTTCAGACACAGGGAAAATGGGTTTCCACAAAATTTGCAGAGATTTCCATCTTGGAGACACTCATCCCTGTCAAAACTTCTTTTCTCTTCACCTCAGGCTAAAGTAGCTTCAACTTTCCTACTAAACTTTGTTAAAGTCAGTGGGATCAAAGCATCTTCAGACACAAAAATATAAATGTTTTCTTTATCTCAGGAATACAGTATTACTCTTAATATATGTTTTTTAACTAGAGCTTTGGAGGAAGGACAACATTCCATCCTTTCAAGTTCTGTGAGTGTGTTCACAGAAAGCTCATCACTGAAAGGAATCACACAGTGCTAGGAGAAAATGATTATTTCCAGGTGCTAACACACACCAGCCAACACTTTCCAGTATTTAATCACCTAGAGCAGAACTGGTAATCCTGGTGATTCAGGAGCTTTCTGAAACTCTGCAGCTCTGCCAACACAACACCAAGGTGTGGAGCTGAGTGCCTTGGCCAGATCAGAGGTGACAGCACAGCAGCCCAGTACAGGAACTGGCACCATCTGCTTTGGTGCAGATCTGGGAGCACGAGCTGCTAACAGCTCTTCTGTCACCTGTGAAATACCAAAGACCTGCAACAAATTTATTGTCTTTACAAGCTTTTAAACTTTGGAAGACAACTTTGTTAAGACTCTGAGGGCATGCTTTTGGGAATATTAATAACTAATGCCAAATTATTCTCTATTTTCTTTTAAAAGAAGCTCTCCTACGCGTCACAACTTTTTTACAGTTTTCAGAACACGAGCTTTGATGACAGAAGTAGCTTTTTGTGGGCACTGTAGCAGCTCTGGAACTGACCGAAAAAGGCTGTGAGGGTCAGGTGAGAATTCATGCCACTCACTGTTTTGCTACTTCATTCCAGACCCCAATACCCTTCTATTACTCCCCTCACAGGTTCTGGGTCACCAGACTGGGCTTAAGTATTTCAGCGTGGCAAATCAAAAGCTGGACTTAAATCCCAGCATGACCAAATCCTCTCTCAGTTCTGGAGGGATACCTCCTTTCAGCAATGCTGCAATGGTGATGAATCTTTGGCACTTGAATGAATTTCATATAGCATTATACCTGCCAAAGCCTCATTGGATGATTTGGCACCGACACAGAGGCTCCTACATCAGTGAAACTCAGCAGCGCACGCTGGAGCTGGCTCTGCACACAGCAGCCATGGAAAATGCTGGTTAGCAACAAACTGGAACCATCTAAAGAGCTGAAATGCCAGTGGCGTGCCCTGCACAGATTACATTATTATTCTCTACTAAATATTTGTGTATAAATGAAATCGTATCATTCAAGCTCTCCCTGTACAGCTTTTTAAGAATTTTGTTCTTGTAATCACAATAACAGTGAAATGGAAGCACAGAATTTCAATGATTTTACAGCTAAACAAGAGTATAATGAGTTAAACCCAGCAATCTGATTAGGATGGCACATATACAAACAGCTATCGGAAAATGTCAATTAGGTCGTAAGATAGTTTAACTGACTACAAGATTCTTCAAAAATTACTGCCATAGGAAGATTAACTTTGTTAACAGAAAGGTCTGAATTTCAAGGGCACCAACTTCTTAACAACAAGAACTTTAAATCTGTGTATATCCTGTAAAAAACCAAACTCTTCTAGTAATCAGCTGGAGTTCTAAAATTCATTTTGTCAATGAAGAGGAAAAATAGTGACTTTCCAGACAAGTTTTATAGAGTGCAACCTGACAAGCAGCATCTTATTTTTCATTCCTTCATTGCTGCTCTGCTTTACCTCTCTGGCTCTACCTTCCTCGGGATACTTTGGTTTCCCATTTTCTAAGCTATTCAGAGGAATCTAAGAAATATTAAATTAGACTTTATAGTTTATTTTGTAAATGTGCAATACAAGCCAGAGCCTCCATTTTAAATGAGGAAGAAAAAAATGCATTATTTTGAAAAACGGATCCTGTTATAAATAAAGCAGTGACCTGGGTAAGAGTATTTTTGAGCAGATAGTGGGAATTAGTTGTGTTCATTAAATCAACCCAAAATGATATCAGCTCAGTAGTCGAACACCAGCCCTCTGAGATCCTACAAAGCACAGGAATTCTGGTGTTTGTGCCACCATTGGGATCTTCCTCAGGCCAGTGAGTTATCTGTGCAAGAGTAGATCTGTTATCTCCTTCCCTGTGCTCTCACTTTTTAAACACCTACAGTTCTCCCCTCCAGCCTTGGCAGCAGAGCACAGGGAGACAGAATTAAAAACCCAAAACAATCACACCCCCGTACACCACAAACACTGGACAGGGGAACCCAGGCAGCCTCACTTTGTCAGGATTCTCTCCTACAAAAGGGAACACCTCTGCAAGATACAGCTTGCATTAAATACTGAATTGCTAATTATCTACTGAAGGAATGAAGTGTTCAAGTAAAGGCCTCTAGGTTTTACCTTGTGGAACCCCACAGGGAGTACACAAGAAAAACTTCCAATTTTAAGCTGTCCTTCCCTGCTGTGCTGAGGTCAGCTATGCACATGTATCATGGCCAGGAAAAGTTCAGCCACGAAGTTTTAAAGGAGCCACTGAACTCCTTTTCTCACATAACTTAGCAGTACATTCTACGAAGACAGTTTAAACCAATTTTATCTACACTTTTAAATGGCAATAAAAACTTTAAAACGGCAATTTTAAAATTTAAGCTGCAGGAACATGCATTAAGTCTTTGCTTTAAAAACATTTTAAAACAAGTGTGAGCTACACTAAACTAAACCAGCCTGTCAAACAAATGCTGTATTTACAATGCTACACAAAAAAGGTCCAGGAAACACTATCAACACCAAGCAAATTTAAGTGTTACTTCAGTAGCAACTACACATCCTGACACCTATTATTTTGTCAGGTTATTACTTCTAGACTGCCTAATTAGAGAAAGGCATTCTTGAAACTGAGGTTGTGGGATGGAGAGGGACAGAGATCCCTTGTGATAGACTTAGAGCCATGAAAGTGTATGGAAATTTTTACTACACTCTCCCAGTTACTGCCCAGACTTCTCTCACTACATCTTCACTCAAAACTTCAAAAATTAGTAGACAGATTAAACCTGAGAACTGAAAACCTTTATTTATCCAAATAATACATGTGACTTCAGCAGCACAAATGCACTCTTTCTAGCACTATTCCAGCAATATTATGCAACTCTTTCTTTTCCAGAGAGATAAACTGAATAAACAAAATCAAGTTTCTTATTCTTCAAGGTGATGTACAAATTTCAAATACCAATACAGGTATCAATTTTGATAGCCCAGTTCCAGTCAAACAGTGCTAAAACACCTCATATTTAAGGCAAAAAACTTAAGTGACAATCACTGGCAGAACCCAATTCTGAAACAGAAACTATTTTCTATTAACTATTTTAAGATAAAAAAATAAATCAAACTCCAATAAACTGGACATAAAGTCCTTTTCCTGCAGTACTGCTTAGCTTTCTGCTTTGAAACTCATTGACTTGTGAAACTTTCACAGACAAATATGCATCAGATTCGTGTTGTTAAACACACAAGAAACCATCAATTTGAGATGTATTAAAAACATTTCGAATTCCTACTTACATTTTTCCACCATAGCAGCCTTCACATTTCATTTTCCCCATATCTGTGTATAAAATAAATTTTTTAATAAGTTTACCTTCCGCACCACCTCCTCCTCTTCCTGGCGCTTTTCATAATGAGAAAAGTCATCAAAGATGGAGGTCGTGTGCTTGTAAGTAGCAATAATTTTAAGCACTTGTTTTGCTTTTTCTAAGGGCACCTCCTGTGTATCACGGGAGTTTGTAACGGGTTTGTTGTCATTGTTCTCCAGCCTGATGTGTCTCAGTTGGTTGTTGGGCACATCCTTCACAAAGATCCACTTGACATCAAATTTCCCCTTCCACTTGTCCTGAGACCAGACACCTGCACTGGTGCCGTAGTCCACAGGTGATTTCATCTCTGCTACTCCACAGAAGTGTCCACTGCCATTGACACTGAACAGCAAGTACACCGGGCCCTTGCTGTTCATGGAGCGAAAAGCGCTGTCCAGGCGTTTGTTGCCGTGTTCCGTACTACACCAAATAGAATATTTAATGGAACGATGAATATCATCCTCGGAATAGCTCTTTATTATGAACACACGTCCATTTTTAAGGTTCCATTCGAAATCTTTAGGGTTATAGCTGTGAGCAGCTTTCAGTTTTTCAAGGACAGGATGGGACTCACCGCTCGGAACGGGGTTGGGCTGGGTGCTGCCAGCTGAGTTGGTGTCGTTCCCAGTTCCTCCACTTTGGCCAAAAGCTGCATTTCTGTTGCGAGGAGCTACCCAGCGATTTTGGGGTGGCTGCTGAGGGGTCTGATACTGTGGCTGAGTCAATGGAGGAGGTTGAGCTGGAACAGGCTGAACAATTGGTTGCTGTGGCTGTGGAACAGACTGAGGAGAAGGTATCTGTTGGGGGGCAGGAACTTTTGCCACAGGACCCTTATTGTCCCAAGTACCTATGTCCATATTATGCTTTATAGGGGGAGGAGGCAACGCTCCTCCGATTACAGGTCCAGTTTTTGTTTTCATTTTAGGCTGTGGTTTTGCAGGCTTGCTGGCAATAGCAGCCCAAGAGGTTGGTTTAGATACTGGCAAGTTTACATTAGATCCACCATTCCCAGAGAGGGCACCTGTCATCCCGGCACTGTTAACAACTGAACCTACTGTTTTCACTGCAGAAGTTGTAACATCTCCACCAATCTTAAGTCCAACCATTCCCTGTTCAATACTGTTCATTCCAGGAGCTTTATTTAATGTATCATTATGAAATCCTGTTTGTCCATCCACAATGGTACCCCCCAGGGAACTGGGTGGGTAGCTGTAACTGCTCCCATATGCTGAGCTTTGTGTCTGCTGTCCTTGAGATCCGCTTGTTCCCCAAGCTGAGAAGGCAGGATTTTCAGGGAAAAAGTTAAACCGGTGTTGATAGATATTATTTCCCAGACCCCCAGGCTGTCCAAAAACGGCATCGTGCATAAAATGATGATCCCCATTACTGAGCTGTCCATAGGTGGTGAGATAAGGGATAGGAGGATCTCCTCCTGTAGACCATGGTGCTTCACTGAGAGAATAGGGGAACCCAATAGATGGTGGATAGTAACTGGACAGATAAGGATCAGTCATTGATGGATAGCTACTGTTCTGTTAAAGAGAAAAAAAAGTCACCAGATAAATAAACCCTTCCTTTATAAATAGGCACAACACCAAATAGAAAAGAACACTAGAGACAAGGTAATGTAATACCTAATGACAGATCTGAGTTCACACTCCAAGAACGATTCAGGGCTAAAATGAAATATGTGGGCATTTATAATACCCCAGGACTAGGGGCTCACATTGAGGTTACTACTCGAGATTTTGAAACCATGTAATCTTACTTACATTGCTAAGGTTATTTAGTAGCCAAGACCCCAAATTATTACAAGGAACATATCTAACTATAATTTTGTAGCTCACGGAACTAAGGATATTTAGCATTCCTAGACTGCTACATGGAAGAAGCTTTAGACTATAAATTACCTTAATATGACAATACACATAACATACTATTACAATCCTCATTATGGAGGTGTTTTGAGGGGCCAACAGTCATCAACAAAAAAAACCACACCTCAAGCAGTGGAACATACACAGGCTACTTCTGACACACATGCCAAGTCTGCCAAAGGTAAGAGATACAAACTGACATTACAGGGCCTGGTGCACCAGTGACAAGTCCATGCCAAGACGGCACATGACACAGGCCATCCAAACTCTTGGAGAAACAACCTATCCAGCTTTCTGCATAAGTCTTTTCACCCCCTCAGTAGTAAAGTTACAACTGTGCAGGAGTGATTCTGACTGTCCTTCCAAACAGGACATCTCTCCCACTCATGAAATAAGAGACCAAACATTTATAAACCAGCAGATCCCCTCTGAAATTTCCTCCCCTTCAACTGTTTCTTAGACCAAGCTGAGAAGCTTTTCCTCTCACTAACACTTCTGCTGGCACCTGATCTTGAAGCATTCTAAATTATTCTCATATTCAACAATGCAAAAGAACAAAGCCAGGATATTCTAAAGTAGGTTTTATTCCTCTTCAAATCAACTTGAAGCACATATATTGGAGACCTTCCAAAGTGACACTCCAACTGTAATTACCAGAGAGGGGGTGGGAAGGTCAACATCTCCTGTTAATGAGTCAAACAGTAGCTCGCCTTTCCTTACTCATAAAAGCTATTTAAAGAAGAGGAACTCTTCTTTCAAATTGCTAGATTCCAAACTTGAAGAAAAAAAGTATCTGCAAAATTTGCAAAACTGCACCTCAACTTCAGTCATTTTTTTCCAAAAATCAGATTATTTCTCAGCTTTCTAAAAAAAGACTAAAATCTCCTCCTTGCTGAAGAGAAGCCTAATACCCAACTGATACAGAATCATTTTTACTACTCATTTTTCAATGACCTCTTTTCCATGATACCCCAAAGCCAGAGTAATTCAATATCCTTATGTTTCATACACAGAATACCACAATATGCCTCAGACTTCCAAACAGTACTCCAAACACTTCTGAGATTTAAACAGCCTAAATCCAATATTAGTGATTAAAAAAACAAAAAAGATCTCTGCCACTGTTCAAGCTGCCTTTATTTACACACAAATTCTATCACTAACAAGAGGTACAGAAATCACCTTCCTGTGAGATGATCCTCTAAAATACACTGAGTTTTCTGAGCCTCTCAAACTAAAGTATCAATATTTAGCATAAAAACCCATTTTTCTGAAACACTTTACTTTGACATTGCTGTGTGTTATATTTTAAAGTGTTAATTTAAGAAAAAAATTAAAAACAAATGCAGGTGAACGGGAGGAGATGTAAGTAGTTCTCTGAGATACTTAGGCTCATATATTCTACAAATTTAGAATGTAAGGCCAAAAAGAGTAAGCCGACAGAAAAGCAAGTGTTTTGTCTCAGAAATATTTATGCTGAAGGATTTTAGACAATTCCTGCAGCTGTCATCTCCTCACACAGCCTGTAAATTCTCCATAAGGATTCTAACAAGATTAAAGGAAGGTTTCAGCAGCCATTCTTACCAAACATTCAATCTATTTTGACTGGCTTTAGGCCAGAATGTGTAAAAGAAACCCTGACAGAAGTTCTTCCCTGCCGCATCAGAACATTTATTTCAATAAACTTATCCTTGACCTTTCTGCACCCTTCTGTATCTTTTTTATTTAAAAAAACCCCAAACAAAAACAACCACCCAACCCAACCATTTTGTTAATTAGAGAGAATCTCTTGGTTCTGAATGACTTTACAGGAGGATGTTTTTCTTGCTGAGTAAATTTTTATATGAAGGGTCTACTTGATTCAGTTCCCTTTGCTCTTAAAAGTACTTTTTGTGTGCTTTACAACAAAAAGCTCTAATATCTCTGCATTAACTACTTCCGCTTGGACACCAGAACTTCAATGGGAAGAAAAGAAGGTACCACTCAAGCACAGTTTTCAACAGAAAGATGGAAGGCAATCATATTTTATTTGATTTTATAGCATGCTCATCCTCATTGTAAAGACTAATTAGTGTTTTAAAATGATGAAATTAACACAATATTACTAACCTACATTTGACTTTTGATGTCAAATATATTATTGTGTCAGCTGTGGCTTTAATTTCTTAAGTTTTTTTAAACATCCAGTTGGTTTCAAATTTTTTTTTAAAGTCATCTGTACTTTACAGTAATTTTCAAGGGCTGAATAAATCTGACTGGATAACTGGATAATAAGGCTTTGTTCAGCAACATGGTTGTCTTCAGTACAAAATCTCAACAGTCCTAATTAATGCTACTGTCACTTTCCACTTAAAATTGTAAGAGGACCTACACAATTGTTTCTTGTGCCATGCCAATTTTTCACTGCAGCATAAATAAATTGGTCAATGGAGCTACACTTTCATAAAGAAAACTTTTATTATAATTATGGAAATTCTAACAGCCGTAGCAATTCTTCTATTTAATCCTAATAATTGGGCTTGTTGACAGCAAAGACGAATTTCCTAGCATTAAATTATAATAGATGGGTCTATTTTTTCTATGCGAACATTCAGTATATTTCACGTTAGGAAACACAGATTGGTTTTAAGTAATTAAAAATTACATGCAAATGTGAGGAAGTACAATTTAAAAAAATCAGAGGGAGGTGAAAACCTCATTTTCTTTTATAATTAATTTTGCATTAAAAATTAAGAGTTTAATTCTTTTTTCCCCCACAAAGGCTTTTCTACCTTCCACAGCCCGTTAACTCCAAAAGAAGGAATGTTTTCCATTAAATTACTGTAAGTCTGGAGAACATGTCTCTGCTGCAAGCAAGCTCAGTGATGTCATCAGTATTAACACTGGCATCTGACAGCTTCAGGCTGAATTATAAATTTCCTTTTTAAAATGTAACACTTAGCCTTCCCATCATATACCTCTGGTAAGTGTTTCTCTCTGAAATAGTGTTTCATACTTGTGAATGAAAACTTTTTGCTTCTCCAGTTTCTAGACATTTTTTTCCTTCTAAAGATTTGAATGTGAAGTGAAAACTTACTTCAGAGTATACTTTCAATTCTAATGGTATTTTAGTCATGCATGTTGATTTAATGTGCATTATAATGAGGGTTTACATTACAGTACCTTACTCTTAAGTAACACAACTTTAATTCTTAAGATATATCAGCGGACATGAAAGAACAACATTTGCTGAAGTGTAAAAAATGGGACAACTCTACAAACTACCTAGAGAGCATCCAACCCAAATCTCAACTACAATAATTCCTAGGATTATATAAATAATAGAAATCAGGAGAGTCCAAAAGCAGAATTTTCAGATTCCCACAAGCAACTCGTCTACCAAAGACCTGTAAGATCAGTTTGTCACAGTCCAGCCACATCAGTAACCTGCAAGGGGAGGAGGAATCAGCTCCAGCTCCCTGGAGCATTAACTTCATTTTCACTTGTGGCCATCTGGAGATGCAGAGTAATATTAGCTTTGGGAACACAAATGCTGGTTGTATCACCAAGTAACACAATATGCTGTCATTTCTTTTTCCATTTCTATTTAAGGCATTTTCTCCCTCCACACAATCCTATGAATGGAGTGCCAACAGCATGCCTAAGGAAAAAAAAAACTAAGTTAAAAATACACTAACCTGATTTGACTGCCCGGAAAGGTAAGGTTCAAAATCGTTGTCATGAACTGTGTCCTTCTGATGTAACGAACCATTTTGTACTACAAAAAAAGGGTTACAGCACATTATAACACCAGCAGCAGCATTGCAAGAGTGAGTTCTACCCTATGCTACTTTAGGAAAAACCATTTTTCTTCTTTAAACCAGGAAGACTCATAAAAAGACCAAAGGATGACATTTCCCCCCCCGCCAGGTGGTTTCTCTTTATATTACTGCTTACAAAACAGAGTTTCAGTAAATTTAAAAAAATAGTAATTAAAAATTCTACAGCTGAGAGTAAGTAAACAACTCAAGTGAATTAACTCCAAACAAAAAATACTTATTGAGAACAATTTTGTGAAAAAAGATTGGGAAACAACATCTATTGTTCTGGCCCATAATTAGAACACTCCAACTCACAGTTCTCCCAGCGTGTGTTATTCACTGCTTAAGCTGGCTAAAATAAGATGAGGTGAGGTTACATTTAATTATGAAATGATGACTCCTAAGTGCTTTGGTATCCTGATATTTTCAGGAAAACTTAAGTTTCAACGTTCTCATCTGTAAAATAAAGATATCTGCCATAAAGTCCTACTTCAGCATAAAAGAATGTCTGATAAGCATTCAAAACCCATTACTGAATGATATACAAACCCAAAATGGGTATGAGGTCCCTTCAAATAATTTCCTGTTCGCTTTAAATTTAAAAAAAAACAAGGTCAAATACACGGTGTGATAGTTGTTGTATTTACCTATTTCATAAAAGAGCTGAACTAAATAAAACACTACACCAAATAACATGTTTCACAAACAAGTTTGTGAATTTAGCAGAATATTTCTGCAAAGTTTGTCAGGGGGAGCAGAGGTAAAAGAGTGTTTACAAACATAGGGAACGTGCTTCTTCAACTAGAAGGAGCCAGATTTCCAAGGCAGGTTAAGATCTATTAAAATGCATTTATGAGTTGAATATCGTTAGATCCTAAGGCTTAACAGTTACACACTTGTTAGCAATCACAGTAAAAATGAAGGTCTTTTTTTAGATGACTTGTTATTAAATTTAACTCCAAATGAAGCAGAAGAGTTATAAAAAAAGCCTATTATCTCATCAGAAGTTAGCTACCTTTTATTTAAAGTTCCTTGTATTCTTAAGTTTATAGACTTATGTAAATATCTCAGCCAACAGCAGAGCAGCAACACAACTGCATCCACAGAGTGTGCAAGAGTAGGTAAAAATATATATATTGTACAGGGATATCCTTGTGACTTTATGTAGCAACCTGCTGCATCTTAAACGAGGAAAATTTAGCACCAACACACAGTCCTTCCCACTGCAAATCCAGCAGCATTAAGTGGGATGCAGGCAAGCTCCGGATGAATGGCAGTCGATGTTATTTTTGAAACAAAGCACACACTCCCTCATTCCCAGATGTCTTCCATACAGAGTAAGAGCGATACATTTCTGCTCACCTACAGGTACCTGTGTAATTGATCTGTTACAGTAACAATTTAAGCGACCGGATCTCAGCATCATTCTCACCTTTATTATCCTGTCCTTTCGGTCTCTAGGAAGCCACAGCACGTGATTAAGGGGAAAAAAAAGAAAAGGGAAATAAAAAAGTTAATTTTAGAAAAACGCTTATATTGTCACAGCCACTACAAACCCCACAGCTTCTGAGGACGGGGAAGAGACTCAAAAAAATGGCCAGCAGCATCTCAAGGTTTGTTTGGACCTGGGCTGGAGCAGCGTGTTCCACGTATCACTCAGCACCGGCCTTCCTGAGAAATGGCCCCGGCTCCGCGGAGGAGGCGGGAACGTGCTGTGCCCACGGGGGAAGTTAAGGAGAACGATGGAGGTCTAAAGCAGCCGAGAGGGAGAAGAAAGCCTCGCGGGGCCTGCCAGCCGCAAGCCCGNGAGGGTCAACGCTTGTGGCAGACATAATTCATGCACAGGGCCGCCGTGGTTCAGCAGAGAGCGCCGGGGGACGAGGCAGGGCCGCTCGGCGCGGCGCAGAGCTCCGGGGCCTGGCGGAGGGGCGGCGGCGGCGCCTCCTCTCCCCTCAGGCGGCGGCCGGGCGGGGAAGGGGCCGGGGCCGAGGGGGAGGGAAAGGGGCCGCCTGGCGCCTCCTCGGGGCGCCTCCTCGGGGGACGGCGGTGCGGGCGGCGGTGGCGCGGCTCAGCCTTGGCGCTNGGGCGCCGGGCTGCGGTGACGTCAGCGGCGAGCGCGCGCGGGGCGCGCCGGGAGCGCACGGGGCGGGGAGCGGGGGGAAAGGCGCGCGGGGCGGTGGCGCCTGGTGCGCGTGCGCGGCAGCGCTGAGGGGGTGAGCGGGCTGAGGGGGCTCATGGCGGAGCCGGCACCGCCCCGCGCCCGGCCCACGGCGCTTGGGCTGCTCAGCCTGGGGAGCGGGAGGCTGAGGGGACACCCCATCGCTGTGCGCGGCTTCCTCGGGAGGAAAGGGTTCTTCTTCACCCAGAGCACTGGAACGCGCTCCCCGGGGATGTGGTCACAGCGCCGAGCGCTCTGATAGCTCAGGATGTGTTTGGACAACGGCACGTGGTGGGATTCTTGGTGTGCCTTGTGCAGGGCCAGGAGTGGGACTCGATGATCCGTGTGCGTCTCTTCCAGCTGAGAATATTCTCTGATTCTGTCCCTTCTCTATTCCTCCCTCAGCCTTTGCGAGGACTCTGCCCACAGGCTGGGCTGTGCAAGTTCACAGGCTCACTGAATCACTGAGACAAAATCACAGAGAGAGCTTCCCGAGTCGGAAGGGACCCAGGATCACAGAATGAATCAAGTTGGAAAAGACCTCTGAGATCATCAAGTCCAACCTATGCCCCAGCAGCCCTGGTCAGCTGCACCAGGGCACTGAGTGCCACATCCAGCCTTTCCTTAAGCACCTCCAGGGATGGCGACTCCACCACCTTCCCGGGGCCACCCATTCCGATGTCTAATCACCCTTTCTGTGAAGGAATTCCTCCTAATGTCAGCCTGAACTTCCCCAGGTGCCGCTTAAGGCTATGTCCTCTCATGTCACAGCAAGGATCATCAAAGCCTGACTAACTCCTGACCCGGCACAGGACACCCCAGCAATCCCACCATGTGTCTGAGAGCATTGTCCAAATGCTCCTTGAGCCTCTCTCGTGCTTGGTGCCATCATCACTTTCCTGGGGAGCCTGCTGTAGTTCATCCATTTCCCCAAGAGCTTTGGGAGCCCCATTTGTCCTCATGCCAGCCCACGGTAGCCACGGCTGGGACGCCCTGGCAGAGGATCACAGCCAGTCTGACCACTGGCAGCAGCCGCCCTCAACATGGGTTTTTATCAGATTAATTAATTTTTTTTTCCTTCCAGCTATTTTGCAGAACCTGGGTGGAATTGTGTGCCCCTCAGCCCAGTTTATATCGATTTCAGCAGGGCCAAGGTGTAAGTTCCACAAGTTACAAAATCTTGTAACATCTCCATGCTTAATTTTGGGGATAAAAGTGGCAAATTTTGATCCTTGTGAAATACACTAAACAACACAATCATGCTTTCCTTTAGACACAGTTAAAAACAGAGTCTTCTCTGTGTTCACATGTTTGGAACTTACTAGTTTGAGTTTGTACTTACCATTCTAATAAAATACCTGAAATGAAGAGTCCACTTTTGTCCTTTTTCTGATCAGACATAAAGAAGAAAGAGCGCCTGGAGATGCTTTGTGTTCTCTGTTTGACTTAGGTAGCAAGTAATAATTGGTATTTTCCTAGAATCCCAGAATGGTTTGGGGCTTGGAAGAGACATCAGAGATCATCTTGTTCCAATCCCTGCCATGGGCAGGGACACCTCCCACTATCCCAGGTTGCTCCAAGCCCCGTCCAACCTGGCCTGTTCCAGTTCTGTTTGTCTCTAGCGTAATTATGGAGCAAATGGGTAAATCCCTGCTCTGGGCAGTCCCTGAGTGAGCTGGAAAGGCCGTCCAAAGCACAAAGCTTCAAAAAAAACAGGACGAAAAAAGTGCTCAGCACGGCTGGAGAGAGGAACATGTGTGTGGAAGGAGAAGGGAAAGGCTGGATGCCTGGGTGATGGGCACTGCTCCGAAGTCCATGTGATAGTGTATGTTCACATCTCGATATAGAAACGATGTGACTATGAATCATCCTCGCCAGGAGAGCATGTGGGCAGGATGTTAGAGCTCTCTTTGCTTCAGCATCCCAATGTACAGGGGGCTGCTCTCAGGCTCTACCTGTTCGGTTAGACCCAAAGGCAGCATGTCACATATATACATGTATGTACACATCTAGGTTCTTTGTGGCAATATTTTTTTGTCTTTTGCATTTGGAAAATGTGACTTTTTTTTTCTTCCTGGTAATGCTAAGAATGATCTTGTCCATCCGTTGAGAAGTGCATAATCTTTTAGAAATAAAACCAGTAAGGTGAAAAGCCTCAGTTGAAGGGTATGGGTAAGGCAATATTCATATTTATAGATATATTATATAACTTAGGATACTCTTGGAGTGTAACGTTGTAACCCAGGGAGTGACACAGGGTTTAGTTTGGTTTTGTCTTAGTTGAAAGAAATGTGCTCTTCTAGTCTGAGGAAAAGTTGTACTTTTTCTTCCTTTGCTATCCCTTTCTGAAATCTCAGAAGAGTTCATGTGTAAGCTACAGAATACTTTTTTTGGTGTTTTTATTTTTTTTTTTAAATTTAGATTTTACAGGAATTTTATGCAGCCCTCTCTGTTATGAGCAGGGAAGAAAATCAAATAGTGTCATAATGGAATCATCTCCCTCCTGCACCCTGCACCCCTGTGGCATGTTCCCAAACCGAGGATCCAGCATTCCCTTCCATCGTTTTAGGGTGAAAAATGAAAGCAGACACACAGAGAAATTGTATCTGTGCTTCTCTCCTGTTTCTCATGTCACTGACACATTGTTTGTGAAAACATGAGGAGGGAAATCATATGCAAAGAGTGTGGCCTGCGAACAGATCCCATCTGACATCAGCATCGCACATGCTGTTCCCTGCAAGACAACTTCCTTGGAAAGCTGTGGCAAGGAGCTCAACGGAGCAACGACTGAGCACAGGGACTCTCCCCTGTCTCCCTCCTGAGCTTCATCCTTGGCAATTCCTTGCTGCTGTCGTGTGGTTTCCATTAAATTGTAAGGTCAGTCTGTCTTTGGTTACTTTGTTGTGCATTTTTCCCTTCAGCTCTCTGCAGTGACTTCAGGTTGCTCTGTTGTCTTTCTTCCTCGTCTTTCAATCTTGCTATTGATTATTGATACAAGGATAAAATAAACCTATACCAAGCCAATTTGCATGGAGAAAAGCAGATGATTGTATTGTGAATAGCTCAGGAATAGATCTTTCTGCCTGTTGCCCAAGCAATATTCAGGCAGCCAGGCACATTCTCTGCAATAAAAACACAAACCAAACTATAGCAGGATTTAATTGGAAAATCGGATGTTCTGTGATTCTTGATGGCTGATTTTCTGCCAATTATAAAGTAGGATGAGCTCCATTAGAATCACAACAATGCCTGAAAAATCCTTCTTTACCTTAAGGTAATTTAATGGCTGAATGGTGAAACTTTGGTCTCAAGTGCATAAGAATCTCTTCTGACTAGCTGTTAGTTTTATTTGTGAACAATCTGGAGTTGCAATGCCACTCAGCTTACATGAGGCTCCGGGTCTTCTGTTCCTGTCCCTCCTGTTTTGGAGCAGGTAAAGGAGATAGAGCCCAAATGTGAGGCTCCTCCACGTCAGAATCAGAAGGAATTGGGAAATTATCAGAGTCAGTCAGAGGGAGAGGAAGAAACACAATCCATCTTTGGGGAAACCTGCCAGGTGCTGCTAAGGAAGGAAAAAAGCAAGGGAATATAATTTATGTTTTCCATACTCACTGTGGGAATGTACTTAGCCCTACAGTTCTCTCCTCAACTTTAATTTGTATTCCCAATCCCTGTGCTGCTGCTCAGGCCTCTAAGCACTCTGCTTGCTCTTTGGATCTTTGGATTGTTGATTGATCTGCTGAAAACTGAAAAATAGTTCATTCAATTTGCAGCAGCATTGAATTTTCGCAGATTTTTTTCAAGTATTCAGAATGTTATGGGAAACAAAAAAAGGACAACAAATAATGGGGTTTAGGGTTGTTCTTTATTTCTTCTTTTTTTTTTTTTCCTCATGATGTTTGGGTTCAGCAGGGAGGGCAAGAAGAGGTAGAAAACTGAATGAAGAGCAAAAATGACCGTTGAAAAAGAAACTCACATTTTTCAGCTTCAAAAGCCATTTAGAAAAATAAAAGAGAAGGTATTTTCTACAAACACTTTCCTTTGAAATAGAAGTGAACAGTTGTCAATGCACTCTTCAAAGTATTTTTTATAATAAGCTGGACACTGAAACCATGAAGTTATGAAAGAATTTTCCTTGTTCCAAAGAACTGGTATATTAGTTTGCTTTTCTTTCAGATCACAGTAGGATTTTAAGGCCAGTTCCTCTATTGATTTTTTGAGTATCTGCTGTGCTTTGCAGATTTTCCTTTTCATATGTACTGTGTTCTGTTCTGTGGGCTGGGATATTAATAGGATTTGATTTGAAGCACTTTCATGAATCACGTTGCAAGCTACATTTAGCTATTCCTAACTATTACAATACCTAAAGTTTTGAGGCAGTCAAATGTCATGGTAGTGGGGGCCAGGGGAAAGAATTAGGGCAGGAGATTGGAAGGTTTGAATCCCTAGGAAATCACTTCACAAAGCAGGTATTTGTTACTCACCTGTGCATTAGTTCCAGCAGTCTCTGTATAGTATGTGTACTTTTTACAGGAGCACACAGTGATAGGATAAGGGGGAATGGCTTTAAACTAAAAGAGAAGAGATTTAGGTTTGATGTTAGGAAGAAATTCTGTACTCAGAGGGTGGGGAGGCCCTGGCACAGGGTGCCCAGAGAAGCTGTGGCTGCCTCTGGATCCCTGGAAGTGTCCAAGGCCAGGCTGGACAGGGCTTGGAGCAACCTGGGATAGTGGAAGGTGTCCCTGCCCATGGCAGGGGGTGTGAAGTGAGATGAGCTTTAAGGTCCTTTCCAACCCAAACCATTCTGGGATTCTATGATTGACTTCATAGAAACATTTTCCAGGCTTCCTGAATTAATGATTGTTAATGTGTGGAGAAATAAATAATTTATTATTATTAATGTGTTAAATTTGTTTTTCATTATTATTGAAGAGTCCACTGAGGGCAGTGCAGCAAGGAAGATGTTGATAGGCAGAGAAGATCCCTGTAGATGTACAGCAGGACTTGTTATGGGAAAAGAAAACCTTGAGCTGCATGAACCAGCAAAGTGAGACTTCTGAGCTTTGCCCTGCCCTGAGGGAATGGCTTTGTGTTTGTCCCAGGGGTGACCGGTCACTTTTCAGTGTCTTGTCACTATTCACTGGGCTGGATCCTGCTTCCTGTCCACAGTGGATTTGTTTTATGGATGCTGTGGAGCTCTGTGTCAACATCCAGCAGTGTGCTCTGGTCCCTGAGGACTGCCCTGGGAGGCAGCTGAGCAGAAGGGCACCCTCCTGGGTGTTCCTGTGGCAGGAGAGTGCCAGCAGCTCCCCAGGGAGCAGCAGTGCAGGTGCTGTGCTGCAGGACAGGACCAGCTGGCCCTTCAGGGGGGGCAAAGGAGAAGGACAGCACACAAGGAAGAGGCAGCCAGAAGAGGGAAAGCAAGGCCCTAAATGGAGAAACGGCAGCAGTCATCTGTGTCTAGGGCTTTAAGTGTAATGATTTTGTCTACTCTGCTTCAGGCTGCAAAGCAGTTATATCACAGGGTCTGAACGTTTTATTCTGAAAAATGGATCCATGTCTTCGTAGAGGCTAATACCTGAGTGAGTGGGAATAGGATTTGTGCCATAAATTTGCCTGATATCCAGTCCCTTTACACATCAGTTGCAGTGGCAAGCTATGGTGTCTCCTTTTGTGTTCCAGCCTCTTCGTTTCTTCACCAATGCCAACTGATACTTTTTTTCCCCTGTTATAAAAGCCTCTTTCCTCAGTAAACTCTTAATTTATTGATGAAAGCACAATAGCCTTCCTCGAGCTAAACCACACCAAAGAGCTTCATCCCCTTACAGCTGTGTAGCACCTCAGGGTTAGAGATGCTGAATTCTGCTGGAGTTTTTCCAGGGGCTCCAGTCACTCCAGTGCTTTCAAGCTCTTCATTATACTGTCTGCAGCTATACTCTGGCCCTTGTATTTATTGATTGTTTTCCTTCCGAATCAGGCTGATAATAGCAAGCAGATTTTTGATTAATTGTGTTTATATTACTTTCTTCATCGAGTGTTTCCAATCACTGTCTCGTGATGGCACTGTTGATCATTATCACTGATCTGTCCTGGGCTCCTGATTGATGTTTACTGATTCCCACATTTGTTTACCACTAGTTCATGACACTCTTCATTTTAAGGAGCATTCAGAAGTTCAGTAGGACATCTTAATGCTCTGAAAAGGAACTGAAAATGTATGACTTGCTAAAAAAGATCCATGTAAGTTGCATACAACACATTACTGAGTATGTTATTTGCTTTCCAAATTTTGGTGTGCTGGAATAAAACCCTATCATTTATACATTGTGACTTGTTTTTACTTGCTCTCAGCACCACACTTGGTGTCATTTCATCTTCTTCTGCTACAGTCATCTCACTGGTCCTCCTGAGCTTTCCTCTGTTGGTGAAATGCTCCCCCCAAAATCACATGAGTGTATTCCCACAGATGATCAACCCTAAACCTGCCTTGAAGTTTTTATGCTGGAAGAATGTTATGTATACAAGAAGAAAAACCCAAATAACCACTTCCAGAAACAGGCAAATTTTGTCAATTCACTTAGAAGCTGCTTTTGAGCTTCTCTGAGATTTATACAGCTTTTCCCCCTTTAAGAATCAGGCTGGGTGTTCTCCTAAAACAGGTGGAATCGTGGACACCTTTGAGAAGCCAGGTGGTTATAAGCAGTAGAAGATGAGGTCATTGCTTGTAAAATGCTTCAGAAAATCAGAATTATCAATCACTCTTATTGATTAACAGGTGATTTGCTACAACCCATCAGCAGACCCCAAACAGCCTCTGTAGGAGGGATTTTGTTAACTCTGTCCTTTGGATTTTTAGGATGCATTCTTCAAAAATCAGACTTAGAACAGGATACATGGAGAAGAAGATAATGTGCAATTATCTTTATATGTATTTTATTACAGAGAAATTCACTAAGGATGAACCTCCCCAGCACATTCTCTTGTTACAGGATTCTGTAAAAGTCATATAAAAGCACTGCCCTCTACTGCTCAGGGGCTTCCATTAACGAGTATTTAATTAGAAAAAACCCAACGCTGTTCTTTTTAATGAGGATGTTTGTGTAGGCTTGCCTGTAAAGAAAAGGACTCTGGATCTTTTTATTAAAAGAAGAAAGCTAATTTATCATTTCTAAGAAACATAAACCACCCATGTTCTTATGTTTACATGGAGAACTGATATTTTGTCAAGAGTTTAGAATAAGCTTTATGGATCTTCTCAGGCAGAAATGTGGAGAAGGAAAATACATTTTCAAGTAATTGCACCTCTCAAAACTATCCTTAAAATCTTCCATTTTGTGGAATTATGACCACAGGAAGGCAAAGGAATAGGAGGATTTCAAGTTGTGAAGATGCAATTGTAGAAAAAGACTCAATTCTCAAAGTAAAGGGAGCGCAATCTCTCCAAGCTGTCTGGAGAAAATCCTTGTTGCTATTTATCTGCTAATTTTACAGTACATTTTCTTAAGATATGTAAGGTGCAAAACATATGTGAAAACAAGCTGAAAAAGAGGCAGAAATACTGTTATTAGAGGCACAGCAAAATAGGGAGGTGACAGCCGTTATCTCACAGGAGTCAGGATGTCACACCTGGCACTAAACTGAGTTTTAACAAGATCATTTATTTTCTGGAGAAAGTTTGAGCTTAACTTTATACCTCTGCCTCGTGACTCCTTTATTTAAAGATGAAGTTTGGACTCGTTAGCCAATAGAGACCTTCAGCCCAAACCCAACCAATTGGGGGCCACTAAGCCTTATAAATGGCCTCCGAGTCAGAGGGGTTCACTTACTCCTTGGCAGTGATTCTGCTTTGGGAGAGGCTTCTGGGAAGAGAAGATTTTTGTGTGAAGCTTGTGGTGTTGAGAGACTTTTAATTCATGGAAGCCTTCTGGCGTTTTGTTAGTATGCTTCAGGTAAAGCTGTTTTGTCTTGGTTTTTTTAAGTAGTTTTATTTTTATTGTGCTAATTGCTGGTATGAGCTGTGAGGTTGCTTTGCCTTTACAATACTATCTAAGTAGTGGCTTGTGGAAAAACATTAGTTTTTAGTGCTGCTGTAGCTATTTAAAATTTTAATTTGGTTTGGGGAGTCTTGTTAGCAGAGTTAATGAATTGTATGCAGAACATATGAATATGCAGGTAAACCATAATGGGCTTCTTAATAAGCAAAAGATAAATTTTCTCCTGTGTTGCAACTCTTCTTGAAAAAGTTTTTTGAGGAAGGAATAGTTTTCTTTGTGAAAACATGAATTAAAAGCTGTGAAGCTTGGTCTCATGTGCTTTCTAGGTGGAGGAAGGCTAAGATAACCTGGCTGTCATCTCTGAAACCCAGAATTTGTTGTAGCTTAAGAGTTATAGCTTTCAGTTTGTTGGGGCTTAAGATGAGAGCAGCACTGATTGGGGAGCTGTGCTTGGTGAACAAGCTTCTGTGTTCTGGAGCAAAATCTGCTGTGAAGGCAAACAATCTGTCTGCTCCTCAGTTTGCTTAGCTTGCAAATTCTGCTGGGCATCAGTGACTAATGGCTTTGGAGTTTTCTTTCTGTGTGGACTTTTCTTTATACCAGTGGCACAGTTCTTGAGTAACTTCTTTATTGTATTAAATAAAGCACAGTTTCTGAAAGAGACTTTTAGTGCTATTTACTCCAACCCTGGTTACTATCACCATCATTTCAGAATGAAATTCTGGTTGCTAATGAAGTTTTTCTTCCTTGCTACCTTTTGTTGTGAGAGGCATGTGGCTGAGTAAGCTTAGTTTTGCACCTTTCACTTAGTTACATTTTGTAGGGACTTTACTGCAAAGGAATTAAGTTGTTCCTGGTTCTCAGTTGTGTCATTGTAAGGCCTTTTGGAAGTGTCTTTGCCAGCCATACGGAAAGTGTTGGAAGCAGTAGCTGAGTTGCAGTTCAGCTTAATCACCCCGTGAAGGGCTGTTAGCTTAAGCAGGATGAGAGCTCGGATAATCAGGCAGTGGTAACTTCTTTAGTTTCACTCTTCCTCTTGCACAGAAGACGCACAGGCAGAAAATGACAAAAACTGGAAAATCCTTGATTTAAGGACACCACCTCATAGAAACTGCACCTAATTATTTTAGGCTATGGCTTGGAAAGGTTCTCTTTTATAGAGCTATTTCTGGATATTTGCTGTTTAATAATCAAGACAATAAGGTCATGAAAAATCTACTGATGTTTTGTGTGGTGTTTGGCTGTAAATGGGAGATTGAGACATTATTTGCTTGGGTGTGGCTGTTCTCTGTTTTGTTATGGCATGCCTGGTTTGGGGAATAAAAAAGCAGAGCCTTTTGAATGCTGGTTTAAAGGCTGAGCAAAACGGCTGGGGATTTATCTTGCAGATCAGATGCCAAAAGCTGGCTCGGTTCAGCTTGGGAGGCAGCACAGGTTTTGCCCTCCCCTCTCTGTTCCATCTTTCCTGTAAATTGGCAGAGGGGCTTGGAAAGCGCTGGGCTCTTCCCATCAGACACCAGTGAGTGCTCAGCAAAAGTTCAACAGCAAAGTACAGAAACACACGGTCTGTGACCGGGCTGCAATTCTGAAACAAGCTCGGCTTTGTTGAGACCAGGAGCTTTCCGGAATGTGCGTGGGGATGAGGAATAATAACGCGGGGTGAGCGCTGCCTGGCGCTGGGAATGCAGCTGACTGCTCCGGGCTCTCTCATCCTCTCTTTCAGAGCACGGCCATGGGGGATGCAGCTCCAGCAGAGCAGCCCCAGCCCAGGGCTGCTCGCTGCCAGCTCTTTGATTCCAGCATGAGGAGCGTGGCGAGGAGGCTGAGGACTTTCCAGCAGTGGCCCCGCACCGCCCCTGTGTCTGCCCGGGATCTGGTCGAGGCTGGGTTTTTCTATGTGGGCCCCAGGGATGAAGTGCAGTGTTTCTGCTGTGGTGGTGTCCTGAAGGACTGGAGACCTGGGGATTGCCCCATAATAGAGCACCTGAATTTCTTCCCTTCCTGTAAATACGTCTGCGGTGAGGATGTTGGGAACCAGGAGATGCTGTCCCTGCAGGAGATCTTTGACACTGTGGATGGGCAGTTCCTGAGTCTCCTGCAGGGGATAGTCAGTGAGGATACAGCCCTCCCCAACGAGCCAGAGTACCCCGAGATGGTCACAGAGGAGACGAGACTGTCTACATTTGAGAACTGGCCTCAAAGTTCCCACATGCATCCAGAGCAACTGGCTAGAGCTGGGTTCTTTTACACAGGTAGGTACTCTGGGGAAATGTCCTTAACTCTAATTCAGGATAACGTTTGAAAGTTTCACTATGTGTTATTGGTCTTACAAATACCTGTGAGTGTATTGTAGTTAAAAACCACATCCTTCCTTCTGCCTGTGCTGTTTCACTTGCTGCTTGTACAGAATTTGTTTCAACATTTAACTCCTGTTTGGGTACTGAGGGGTCCACTAGTAGATCAACTCCCTTGCCAACAGGACTGGAAAAGGTGATGTGTTTTAAACAGATGTTTTACTGACAGAAAAGTGTGTGCTTTAAGATCCATTGAGTGTATTTATTCCTTGCACTTCTAAGTGCAAGGAGGAGCTTGAGGAGCTTGGTGTGTCATGTTTTGCATAGGCTTTGTCTTTCACTGAAGCCTTTTCTTCTCAAAACCCCAAATCTGAGTGAAAGCTGTATGGAGCCAGCCCATCTGGCTGTCACTATGGCTTGTTGCTCTAAGGACTCTTGATTCAAAACACAGAAATAAGTACTTTTTTTTTTTTTGGCAAATTGGCAATATTTCTTGTAATCACATGCATGTGACTATCAATATAATGTTATTGTTTCCCTTTGAGAATGCTTTGCTGGTTAGGTAATAGGTTTGAAGAAATACTCATCTCTGAATTGGCCAGTCAGAGGAAATATTTGCATTATGGCAGATTGTGGTTAGTGAGCAAAGCGTGTTCACAGGTATAACTAATTACAGCTCTGCTCTAAATGCAGGCAGGGGGATTGGGTGGGGGGTTGTGCGTGGGAGCTCAGCTGCTCCCATGGATGCTGCCTGTTAGCTTGTGACCCCTTTCTGGAACCATCTCAACCAGCTGCAGCTCTGGGAGCTCAGACTGAGTTCCTGCCCCTGTACAATGTGCACAGAGTTGGTAAATTGTCATGTGTTCATCTCTGCTGTCCAAAGCCTGTGTTTTGTGCTGAATCTCCCCCCAGGTTCTCACCCAGGGTTAGTGTAGAGCTTGTAGTGTCTCAGATATCAAATAATCTCTTGATCTCCCTTTCAGGACAAGGAGATATAGTGAGGTGTTTTTACTGTGATGGAGGCGTGAGGAGCTGGTCCTTCGGAGATGATCCTTGGAGGGAACATGCCAAATGGTATCCAGAGTAAGTCAGTCTTGGTTAACAAATACCCCTTATAGCAAGGCCAAAAGATAGGTCGTGCATTTCACAATGATAGTTTTCTTTCATAGGACAGAAATATTTAGATCCTCTCACCTTAAAAGCAAAATAAAATGTTCAAGCTCAGGTGGAATGGCACAGTTCAGACCTGAGATTCTCTAATTTGACCTAGAGTTTGCCGTCTAAGAGTTCAATTAAAATAACTTTCTTTGGCATCAAAGAAGAGCTTTCATTGCTCCTACTCTGAGGTACAAGAAGAAATGTATTGTAAACCTTGGGTTTCTGCAGCAGTTCTTGTTTCTTTCCTGTGAACTGCTCTCTCATCACAGTTCCTGTGGTCTATTCTAAAGCCTGTTACAACTGAGCTCATCTTGGGCCAAAATGAAGACTGAATTAAGGGGGAGGGATCATGATCCTCTTCCTGTCAGCCTTTGTGCAAGAGGTGGGCAGGAGAAACCCTGTCTTTAATGGATATATAGCAGTTTGCTCATTGCCCATGGCACCCTTTGCTTCTAAAGTTCAAAGTACTACTGCTAGTTTCACTTGGGAGATCCTGTACTGATGCATTTAAACCTTTCTGCTCATAGGTGTGAATTTTTACTGCACTCAAAGGGAAGAGAATTTGTTAGCAGCGTTCAGGCAACCTTTTCTACCACCCTGCTGGCTCCAGTGAGTCATGAATATTTTGTGTGTAGTGGATTAGGTTTGGTAGATGGGGGAGTTTTGAACACGTTTTGAACATACATCTCTTTTTGTGTCATTTTCAGAGACATTCCTGGGATCAGACTGAGCAAGACTCCTCTCCTTCCCAAGGTCAGTGCTGTAATTCCATGGAGTTTTATCTTCTGGTGAACGTGGTGTAGTCTGAGTTCCACCATCCCACCCCAGCTCCTGTGCCCTCTGTAGACATGGTGCTTGTGAGATGTTTTGATATGCCAGAAGCTGTTTCACTTTGGTTTTAGGAAACGGTCTCTAGCTCAAGAAACGAAATTACTTGTTCTTGTGAGAGCTCTTAGTCTAAGGCCAGAGACACTTAGCTAGTCTGGAAATCCTGTGAGTTTTGAGTGCTTGCCTTACTTATCTTTGGCTTTTGCCTGTCTGTAAAGTCTTTCACTACAACGTTTTACACATGCCTGATAAGAAACCAGAGAACAGTGGAGGGTCTAGATGTTCATGAAAATGTTGATCCTGGGGATTATTCCCATTTATCAGTTGCTCCCAGAAATGTAAGTAGGTGAAATTTGGCTCCCATAAGCTTAAGCAAGACTTGAGCCTTTGAAGAGGCTGCCAGCTGAATTTCCTACTTCTCTTGTTACTGATGAATGGTTGAGCTTGGTTGAGGTAGGATAGGCTTCAATTGGGATGTTCCACTTGATGTTCATGAAAGCAGTTCCAAGGCTTCTGTTCTGGGATGTGAAAACAGAGATAAGGATTCTGGGCTGATGCCAAACACAGGAGACTATGTTCACTGGTAAAGTAAGGTAAACCATCCAAAATAAGCATCTGGGCTTTTATGAAATTGGTTTTGATTTGCTTTCTTGTGAGTTATATTTGAAGTAAAAAATAAATGCAGATGTTAATCTAGCTATATGGATAGCTTGAGGAGTGCTCTAGAATATGTTGATGCCATTTTACGTAGAACACCTTCAAGGAATGGCATGCTTTTTGCCCAAAGCTCTGCCTTTTTGGTAAAGTATCTGTTCACTGCTTTACAGATCCTCTGAGGGGTTGGAAATTGCAGGCTCATCCTTCTGAGGATCAGAGTGTCATAGTGCAGAATGTCCTGCAGATGGGCTTTGACCCCACCTGGGTGGCAAACCTGGTGGAGACCAAATTTGTGCTGACTGGAACTTTCTACCTGTCTGAGTCTGAGCTGATCTCAGACCTGCTGCAGTCAGGTGCAGGGGCCAGCAGCAGTGCAGGAGGAAGCAGAGGTAGGCCTGACTCACACCTGGGCTGGGGGATGTTTAACCTCTTCCTCACTGCACCTGGAGCACTGCTGGGAGTGTCCTGAGGGTCTGCCTTCACTCTGCCCAGGCTGGAATTAAGAGGGGCAATGCCCCCAAGCCTGCCTTTCCTTGGGAGGCTGAGCAATGAGGTTCTGATTTCAAGAACCCTGGAGAAGCTGTGGTTACTGGGATGTCAGTGGCTGTATCTGCCTGCACTGGGCTGTGGTGGGGATATCCTTGGTGTTTCCTGCTGCCCTCAGACCTGCAGTAACCAGCATCTCCACAATGTGGAGGCTTGTGCATAGATTCACATCTGATCCAGACAGAGGCAGTTGTCTGAAGCAAAGCTTCTAGGATGGATGATCCCTCCAAGCCTATTTAAAATTGGATCAATAACTTGATCAGAAACAGCCATACTTCTTGTCTAGATAATATATATTTTCCTTAACTTCTGTCTGTCTTGTGTTGTCTGTTTTGTGAAGTCTGTTTGCCAAGTGAGGTTTACTTGAAGATGCAGTTCCAAAGCTCCTGCCTCCACAGCATGGTCTGCCATTTCTGTAGCTAACATGGAAAAAAAATTCCACAAAGCTGAAATTCTGATTAAATAGTAGTACAGGAGCTGGAATGACCAGCTGATGTGATGGATAAGCCAACTTTGAGGAGAGAATGTGATGTGGACAGACAGGCACTGTCAGGGAGGTGAACTTACATAGATACTGAAGCACCACAGAGAACATCAGCCACACCAGGCTGAGTAAAGAAATTTTTAACTAAATGCTTCTGAGGTCCAGGGTATTTAATCTTTTCACACAGCACTGTCTGGAGAGGGATAAAGGGGGTAGCATTTAATACCATCTTCTTTTCTGGTTATACAGGTGCTGTTCAGAGAGAGACTGGAACATCAAGACAAGAAATGCGATCTGTGCAGCAAAAGGAATCAGGTGCTCTGGGCTGGCAGTGGTGGGGAATTGAGCTTCAGCACAATTGGGAGGATTTCTAGAATAACAGTATCAGTAGTCATTATACTAACCCATTTTTTCAATTTTGAAGGGGACTGTGTGCTAGTTTGAGTGGCACCTGAGCACAGAAACCCTTTTTCAGGGATTGGAATGCCCCTGTGAAGCAGCTGTTACCAAAAAATCCGGTTTATTAGGATAATTTATGTACCACAGTAAATGCTGTTGGTCTGTATCCCTGCTCAGTCCAGCACGTGTAGATAAGCTGAATCTTGTGTAGATAAGCCAGTCTACAATAGCTGTAGTTTTTCATCTTAAATGAAACTTGCCTGAGAGGAACTTTTGCCCTCTTCACAGTCCATGAACAAAACAATGGGCAAGTTGCAGTGTGACTTCCTAAGCTGTCACAACTGGCACTCTGGAGCTGTGACAACACTAAGTTTGGGCTTCTGTTTTCTTTTCTTTTTTGGTAAAGATGAGTCTCAGCTGAGCACAGAAGAACAGCTCCGCCGCCTGCAAGAGGAGAGGATGTGCAAAGTGTGCATGGACAAAGATGTGTCTGTTGTGTTTGTTCCCTGTGGCCACCTGGTAGCTTGTGGAGAATGTGCCCTCAATTTGAGGCTGTGTCCCATCTGCAGAGCTGTCATCCAGGGCAGTGTGAGAGCTTTCATGTCCTGAGCCATGGTGCACCTGAGGGGAAAGATCAGTCTGTGCAACTCATTCATAACTCAGCAGAGGGAGGAAACAAGTAAAGAGTTTGTTGCTGGAGCATTCTTATTTGCAGGGTAGCTTGGCAGAAGTGTGAAAACTCACTAAATGTGCCTCCCATGCACAGTGCTTCTAGGAAGAGCTGCTGGTTTGATGTACTCTTGCTGATTCTGCTTTAGGACTGCTCCAGGAAAACTGCTGGGTTCTTTTGTCCTCCCAAATGAGGCTTTTGTTGACAGAGATACTCTTTCTCAACATTTTTGTGTTCTTAAGTGAATCTTTGCTCTCTGTGTTGAAATCAAAGGCTGTTTTCAGCAGACTCTCTGGTTCTTTCTCACTCCCTTAGCAGTTGTCTAGAGATTATTCTGCTAGGGATTCCTTCAGGAAGTTTGATTGAAAATGGGAGTGTTTTTTGTACAAAATGCATTCCATTTAGACTAGAATACTCAGCAGCAACGTGTTGTGGGGGAGGGAGAATCTACCTTTTTCTCCCCTTTTTGCTGTCTTTTTTTTTCTCCTTTTTGTTGAATTTTCAACAACTGATGAAATGTTTCAGTAATACTCAAATTTGCATAACTAAGTGGAAAAGCCTGGCCTGACTCTCCAAACTCTCTGCTCTCAGCTGACCTCCCCAGGTGAAAGGCTCTTTGCTCAGGGTCACTGGATGGTCTCCTGGAAGCTTCTTATGGAGCTCTTCCCTGGCTGTTGGGCACTATCCTACTAGAAAACAGCTCTGGAAACATACCTTTTTAGAACATCTCTTTGCTGGCTAGACTGGTGATTCTTACTTGAAATGGAATATTCTATCATGTAGCCAGAAAGAGTGAGTTTCATTCACAGTATCCCTTGTTAACTGAAGGGGAAAGGAAATATGTTTTTAAAAATAAACTGTTCTTTTTCATGGAATAAAATTTTTTCCTTTGTTTAACTTAGAGGTCTGAGTATCTGATTCGAGTACAATTCCCTACTGGGGGAGGGGTGTGGTGGTGTCCTAAGATGTTAGAGTGATGTCAGGTTGTAAATCACATCTGTCCTTCAGTGCTGCATGGGCATAAGTAAGAAAAGCAACTGTTCTCACCATCCATAAGTTTCCTTTGGAATTCACCAGACAGCACGTGGGTCATAGAGCCTTTGAATGGTTTGGGTTGGAAAGGACCTTAAATCTCATCTCATTCCAACCCCCCTGCCATGGGCAGAGACAACTTCCACTGTCCCAGATTGTTCCAAGCCCTGTCCAACCTGGCCTTGGACACTTCCAGGGATGGGGCAGCCAGTTTCCCTGGGCACCCTGTGCCAGGGCCTCCCCACCCTCACAGGGAAGAATCTGGCTCTTCCAGATTCTCTTAAACTGCAAAATAAGGGATAAGGATGCAGGAGAATAAGGATCTGATACATGAAACTGTGCAAATGGGGAATAATTCTGCATCTGAACTCTGCTTTGCAGAGTTTTGGTAGGTGGCTCTTTAGTCTATCTGTGGCTCTGGAACTGCTTCTCTGTGGTTCCAGCTCTGGTTACTAAGCAGGTTTATGGGCTTGCCTGTGAGTAACTTTAAGGTGTCAGTTGTCTGTGGATCACATGGGAGGGCAGCTCTCTTCATCCCTGCCTCCAGAAGAAGGGAATATTAGCGCAGTTCTTGGCAAAGATTAGAGAAATTGCAAGTCGAGTGGTTTAAACTCTGCAACTCTTGGAGGAATTGGTTGGGTCTCTGCCAGACCCAGCAGCTTTCTTAGGGAACAGAATGTCACCACCAAGCCAAGTTAGGTGTTGTCTGGGTTCAAGATATCCTTGGCTTTGTTTTGCCTCTATAAATACAGCAAAAGCTTATAGTTGAAATAGATGTGCTAATCTGAGACAGGGAAACACCAGCTCAGTGCTGGAACAATGTTATTTCCTCCCAAACTCACCTCGCTGTGACCGGAACCTAAGCAAGGCTGGAAAAGGACCAGCTATTTCTGGGGTTTCTCCTATTGAACACTTTGAAAATTGTGGCTTTTCCACATCAGGAAGGGAGGAGCTGCCTTGTTTCCTGTGGGGAAACGTCCCTTCAGAAACAGGTGCCACGTTGTTCTTTGGCGAGAAGCATCTCCAGCGATGTCTGTCCCCAACAGAGGGCACTCCGAAACTGGAGATGAGGGAACCCACCAGAGCACCACCGTCAGCTGCTCCCTGCTCCTGGATCACGCTGGGGATGGGGTGGGATAGGATGGGGTGGAACAGAACCGGGTTACTGTGTCACCTTGTGGTACTCGGAGTGGGTCGAGCACAAGGAGGAGTTCTCAGAGCATGAGGATGAATGGCTCTGCTGATGAAAGCTGGAGGAGGTAATTAAGTGTGGAATATGACCCTTGGTAGCTTTGTTTCTTCTCAGACGGATATTTTTTTTCCTCGTGATTAATGGCAGTCATTGACACTGCATATTATAGGCTTACCTGAAATATGGGCTTGGTGTTTGCTTTACTTCTGTTAATTGGTGCTTTATGCTACAATGAGCACAGGTAATTGAGTGGTAGTTCTGAACCTACTCAGTCATCACACTTTTATTTAATTGATCTTTACCAGTGTGTATGAAAGCCAAGGGGCAGTGCTGTTAAGTGCATAATTTGATGATTTACCTCTTTAGAGTACCTGACAAGTGGTTTTGATCAGTTTTATTGGTGAAAGTGGCATCAGGGCTTGCTCAGTTGGAGAGGTGGAGTGTTAAAAATATGCAGACCTCAAAATAATTCCAGAAGTTCCCTCTTATTACCACCTAAAAGAATTCCTTCCTGAAACTACCAGTGAAGTGTTTCACCTGGTCAGAGTCGAAACTGTGCTTTTTCCACCATCTGTGTTGAATTTTGGTACCTCCTGGTATCTGATTGATAATACTCTCTCTGAGGAAAAGTCGTATGAAACCAAAAAGTGTGAAGCCAGTGCTTTCTGAGAAAAGGAAAGATTAATTTAAAAGCCCCAAACAAATGAAATCTTTCATCGGAAAATCTCATTAAATAGAGGAAGTGTATTCTTCTACTTCTTTCTGGTTTTCTCTCTCCAGGGAATGTCAGGTGGGCAGACAGGCATGAGTGTGATCCAGAGAGGAAGTGAATAAAGGAGAGGTGGAGAAAGTGCTAACACTGCTGTGTGTGATCTCAAAATGGAGAGTAGCTTGTGTTTCACTGATATTTTTTAACTTAATAGTGACACAACATTACTAATAAGGGAGGTAGTTGTGTTTTGTCAGGCAGAGCTGTCAGGGTTGAGCTTTTTTCTTTGAGTTATTAAACTAGGATGAAACTGGTTGTCTGTTTTGCTCAGTCAGAAGCTGTGGCTTTTGGTGGCTAAAAGAAGGGAAAAGACACCCTACAGAAAACATTTTTACTTGCAGCTGCACCCAAGCAGAACTCAGGATGTCTGGGTATCTGGAATAGAAGTCGCACAGAAGCAAAAAATATTCTCTCAGTGCTCATACACTTCAGTTTATAAGAGAGGATTTTGCTTCCTGGACCCTTTGGAATGAGAGAAAAAAAAAAAACCTACATCATTCTGTCTTTGATTTAGCACTTAATGTTTTTATTTTTATTTTTAATTCTTCCCTCACACTTCTCCCTAGCATGGCTTCTAGCTTGACCCTTCTGAAAAGCATTTCTCAAAAAATGCCAAGTAATCCCAAACAGATTAGGCAAGACAATAATGAATCACAACAGCACTTGGAAGTACCAGCCCAAAAATGCCAGGGCTGGCTGACAACTGCTCCTCCTCTGCTTTTGACACTTAACATGCTGGGAGACACAGCTAACAGAACTGACTTGGTTTTGTTGGTTTTTTGAATTAATTGCTGCAGCTCATTAATGCAACTTAATTACACTCGCATTCCCCCTTCAGCCCTTTCCCTCCCCTCAAAAAAAACCTGTCACAAACAAAACTCTCCCACCGGGATGTTACCATGGAGTAGGTGTGGCTCTAGGTGAAGAAGGCAGGTGCAAACCCACCTCTGATCCACGAGGAACTGGGCCTTTCCCAGCGTCCTGCAGCAGGATTCAGCTGCGTGTGTGGCCACACCAGGGTTAATTCAATGTAGCTGGGCAGCCCCAGAGCAAGCTCCAGCTGCTCCAGGGGTGGCTTGGCTGGTTGCAATGGGGTGAAGCTCTGTGCTGAGTGAAGTTTTCAGCTGTTCAGCATTACAGGAGTTCGGCCACAGAGCTCTGAACTCCAGGACAAATGCCTACTGCCACGTCTACAGAGGATGAGCCAGGGAATCCTGGGGGGGTGGGTGGGGAGGAGGAAGGGAAGAGCTCTCATCTATAACTTAAAACCCAACAATGCCTAAGTAACTCAAGTGTAAAGAGCCCCCACCTGGCTTTACCCAGGCAGGGAGGAGATGAAGTTGTGTTAGGGGATTTAGGCTCTGTTCAGAAAAAGGGGGGGAAACTAACTACAGAACATATGGAATGTCCTAGGGTGTTATGCAGTGCTTCCTTCCTTCTGGATCCATGGCGCAAGGAAGCAGCTCCGACTTCAACTGTAGCTCGAGAGAGGCTCTTGGTGAACTTGTTCTGCCAGAGGGCTTTGGGCCCGTGCCATTTCTGGGCCAGTACCAGCAGACTGTGGTAGGAAAGGTTCGTCAGGGCACTTGGAGAATTAAAAACCAACTGTGTGGCCATTCTTTGATGTACATTCATTGCGTTTGAAAAGAAGACAAGGAACAAAAAAATGGAATGGAGTTCACCATCCTGCATTTCCTCTGCCAAAGATCCAGGCCCCAGGGGACTGTTTCCTGCAGCACCTTTGGTGGAGTGCAAGGTTTGTCCATCCTCTGGCTCCTCTTCACTTACGCAGGCCTGTAAGAGGGGGAGAAAGGTGAAGGCAGGATGTGAGTGTGGAGCAAGTACTCAATTGCTTTCTTCATGTGACAGAAATGGTGTGGAAATAATGAGGACAATTTTTTCTTTTGTCTTCTGGACTTTTAAATAATTGACTACATATGAGGAACAGGATTGAGAGCTCAGAAGTAATGTGGTTAAGTAGTCTTCAAGCCTGGAAAGGATGCTATGCATATGTCAGACCTGAATAGGCTGTAGTTAGGCTCAAGTGTTAGATCTCTGGATCCTCAGCATTTGCAGCTGCATAAAATTTGGTTAGGAACTTAAAAAGCTAAGGGTCATCTCTAGGATAAAAGAGCTGCTTGAAATTGCGGTGGTGTGCTTTTTGTGTAGGTGCAGCAGGATAAGCAGATCTACTTTTGGAGCCAGCAGTAAAGGTGAGTGAATGTTTTTGGCTGAAACATCACCTCTTACACATGCAGCTTCGGGATGATCAAAAGAGTTTGCAAATTCATGTTGTTTGTTTGGGAAAATGTCTACCTAGAAAGAGAAGCAGAAGTGTTTTGTTTCGTGTTTTTTCTCTTCTCAGAAAAAAGCGGGATTTTTTTTCCTGTTTAAGTTTCCTCTGTAAATTATTCTGGCTGTCAAAGTTTGGAGGGGATAGGTGGGAAAACAATTCTAAAGGAGTTTTCCTCTCCCTCTTTCTTATTCCAGTGTTTCAGTCTTAGATTCTGACTTTTTGACTTAATGTTATTTGTGTATTTGTACATCTTGGTGTATTGAAGAACCCACTTGAAGTCAGTAAAGGATGATGGTTGTATGGGGACAAGTCCTTAAATGCTCACAGCTGCTTCATGCCCATGGCCAGTAGACACTGCCCCACGAAATCAGGGACCATTAAAGTGAGCAATTACCAACTGCAGCCTCAGATCCCCCAATTAACCAGTACCTCCTGTTGCTGCCCTGTCAAAACTGAGGTGTCCATCTGATAAAAGTCGCACCCTATGTTAACACAGGGCCCTTTCCACTGGTAGATCTGAGGAGAGGAAAGTCCGTAAAATCTGGGACACAACTAAAATTAAAGCTTTTAAGCCCCTAAGGTGAGGCAGTACTTGAGGTGCCAGATCAGTGTTAGGGGCTGGAGCCTCACAGCTGTGCAGTTCACTGCCTGGCCTTACAAACAGAGTCTTAAAAGGCAGGAAGATCTAGTGCTCACCTTTGTACCTTTTAAATAAACAGAGGGTACCTCCTGCCATCCAGCAGGTTCTTGATTTAGCACTACCCTGTGTACAAAATCACGCTTTGAGGCTATTCTGCTTTATAACTGAGATTGCACAGTGCTGCTTTCCAAAACAAATTTGGAGAGTGATGTCAGGAACTGAAAGGATTGAGCAGGCAGGCGGTGCTGACAAATGCTAGGATGCTCCGGGTACCTGGCAGGTAGTGCAGGGGGCTTGGAGAGGACAGCCTGAGTGAGGGATGTCAAAGCTGGCTCGGCCAACTCTTCCACAGTTATTGGTGCAAAAATGCTTTTTTGCCTCAAGCAATGAGAATTCTGTTACTACAAATGAACAAACAAGAAGAAAAGCAACCCAGAGCTGAGGTCCTGTGCTGTGCAGCACAAAGGGAGGCAGTGGTGCCAGCAGGCACAACCTGAACTTGAGCTTCAGCTGAGGGAGGGGGAAGAGTTCAACCCTTCCTTCCTAAAAACTCACTGGAAATACTCTCTTTTAGCCCCAGGTGGGTAACTCTGGCTTTCAAGAAGTGATTTACTATCCTTTGGATACGTACTTTGACACAGAAATTCAGGCACTGAAGACCTTAGCATGTCTTCTATCAAGAGTCTTAATATTTTATTATTATTAAATAATTGGTGTGGTGCTTTGATTGGTAATCAGCAGTGAGATTAGGGGCAAATCTCTTATGCAGTAAAACTTCCAGAACAACTTTTTTTCATGTTAATTTGAGCCTCTTTTACGTAAGGTTGTGACTTCAAACAGTAACTATCGCAACCAAACTCCCCTGGAGTCAATGAAATGTGGAGCAAAAGTGAGTTGTGGAACCTGAAATAGAAATCACTTTATTTTTAGAATACCATTGTTGCTGTGTGAGTGTTCAAGGTGTGAACTGAGATGAGCACACTTAAATCTTACCTTTGTAAACAACAGGACAAAATGATGGTTGATTGTTGTTGTTGGCTTTTTTTAAAGAGAAAAATAACACCTGACTTGAAAATTTGTGAGGTTTTCCACTAACTGGAGGCTTGCAGCTGAGGTCAGGGAGATCATTGTGATAAAGCTGGGACATAACTGGATTATGGTGTGGAAGTATCTATTATCACTGACAGTTTGGGGAGATGTTTTTTCCTCCTAGTAGGAGGCAGAGGTATTTAAAAAGAACTTCTTTTGGTGCTGTGGCTGGAGGCTGAAGGCCAGAACTGGGGTGCACAGTTTGAATACTGAATTTAGCAGCTTATGTCACTGTTCTGTGGAGTCTTAGAGCTCTAAAAACTCATAGATTCAGAGAAATAAAGAAGAGAGACTAAAGAAAAATACAGGAAAGGGCACAGTGGGAGGAAAGAGTGTGATCTCATCAGAAAAGTATAGGTACAACTGGAGTGAATAGGATAATTCCATTAGGGAATGAAGGAAACTGATCCTGCTAGAGAGGTGTGGCAGCCCAGAAAATGCATTCTCAGGGGTGCAGCTGGCTGCAGACAAGGGGCTGATGCCATCCTAAAAGCAAAGTTCCTGGCTGCAGTCAGCTCCAAGTGATCAGTTCTGGAGTAAATTTAGTTTCCTCCAGCATTTCCATCAACAAAAAGGAGTTGAAACCAGAAAGCCCATGTTCCTGATCCTTAGCTCTTCTGTAAACTTACACTTCAAATAAGTTGGATGTATTTGTTGTTTTGCATCTTCTTGAATAGGATACATATATATATATATAAAAAGCCTTCAAGTCATCACTAAATGATTTTCACAGCAGGACAAGGGCATTTGGCACTCAGTGCCCCAGCCTGCAACACTCCATGGCACCATTACCTGGGAATCAATTCTCCCTTCCTCCCCTCACTACCACTCACACATGTGGGAAAAAGGCAATAGTAAGACTGAAATAAATAAACAAAGATTGCTATTTGGTGGCTGCTTAAATTTATAGAGGGTCACATTATCTACAGCTCAGCAGCTGTTTTCACCTCCTGTTAGCCTGAAAGAAATATTATTTTGTGCTGGCAGAAAATATCAACAGAGAAGTGATGGGCTGAAGAATGGGAGTGAGGAACAACAAAATTATCTGTGGACTTCACCAGCAGCTTCCCATCTTACTGAGGCCCTGGAAGGAAGTTTTACATTGCTAACTTCTCTTCATATTACAGTCTCCCCATATAGGAATCTTCATTTAGAAGTGATAGAAGTGAAGAAGCTTCTTCCAGAAGCAGAATTGGTCATTTTAAGAACAAAGCAGCCCAAACCCTGTACTGTAAAAATGTGATGCTTCAAGCTAGTAAATCAGGGAGCTGCTTAAAGCTGCACAGCTTCTGCAGACTATGGAAAATTCCACCCCACTGTGACAAAATGAGAGAGAAATCAATATTTAATCTCCTGTAGCATCCCTTGTAATAACACCACAGAACCCCCAAAGTTACAGGGAATTCAATGGCTTTGCAAAAATTAGTTGTGTTCCTGATGGTGCGCTGCAGTGAAGAAGTGGGCAGTAAGTCCTTATGAAATTCGAGGGGCACATCTACCTATCTACCTCAGGGAAGTTTTTCTTCCCTCAGCCCCACTCTTTTCCACCATCCTCACATCCTTCTTTTTGGCAGGACTCTCTTTGTTCCTGAAAAACAGCCTCCCTCAGCAGCTGCTGTAAAAAACTTCCATGTGTTGAACTGCCTCTCGCAGATCAATTTAAAGAATATAAAATCAGACCTCACTGCTGCTTTGAACAGACAAATCTGGCCTTTGTGTTTGAGAATCTCATTAAGAACCAGCTTTTAAGTGGACAGAGCGAAATTGTGGTCTTGTGCCTCAGGGGGCAGAAATGGGACTTCAACAGTGGCTCTTCATTATTGGTGTGAGAGAAGCTGCTGTGGACAGCTCCACTCTCTGCTCCCTGCTCTCAGCTGAACTCTTGGGCTGCCCCACATGTGGAAGGCTCAGTTCTTGCAGGCAACAGAATTTTAAATTATTTTGGAGCTGAGAAAGGGCAGTTTCACCCCTGGTGTCCATTTGTTCATTCCTTCCATGCCTGATAAGCCTGTTGGAGAAATCAACCTGCAAGGAGGGAAAAACCCAAACCTGTGGTACCCTTGAGCCATGAAACCAAGGAGCACGTGGAGTCTCTTAGCACAGAGGATACTTACAGGTATGTCTGCTTGAACAAAAGGTTGGTGGGTTTTTCATTGACATGGTAGAGAGGAAATGGATCAAATCCACCAATGAAATCAACTGAAAAAAAATCGAAACTCAAATAAACAAACAAACATGGCCAGAAAGTTGAAAGGAAAAGAAATGAAAGGAAGGGTTGGTGCATGTCATGGCATAAACACAAAAATTAGTGACAGAACAGAAAAATGATGTTTTCAGGTATGGATTTCTGGGATCTGTTGGGATGGGCAAGTGTGCCAAAGAGGAGATTCAGCTAACACAAACCTTAAAGCTAACAGAAGACTCTAGAAAAGCCTCCTTGGCTATTGCCCCCACGCTGTGACCACAAATGAGAGCGAGCAGACAAAGCCAGAACCGCTCCGCACAGAGCCCAGGGGAGGAAGCTGGGGAACAGCTCCTGAACCAGTGCCAGGGAGAAGTTGGCAGCACAGCACTCCCCGTGAAGGTTGTACACTGAAGGGGGAATTTTCCTGCCCCACTTGTCTTTCCTGCAGGACAACAGCAGCTCTGGAAAACTGCAACCACCTCATTATCTTCAGCTCTGGCATTTTTCGCATTCCCTCTGCCAACTCGGTTTCTTTGAGTTGTGTACAAATAGGAACAATGCTTCCCTTCTCCAGGGCTCACGGAAGGGCAGCGAAACTCAGCAGGGAGAGTTCAGAGTGACAATTCCCTTAGTAACCAGGGAAGAATTTTCCAAGGCTGTCTCAGTTCCCTGGACATTAGGCCAAGGCTGCAGCACAGAGCTGGTCAGCACAGTCAGGGCAGGAGGGGTGTGAGCTGCTGTGATTTGTGCCTGACCTCGCAGGCCTTGCAAAACCCTTTAAAGCAGACCCGGTTTGGATCATTTTTTGGTGCCAAGTTAGTACATTTTGTATGGAAGTGTGAAAACCATCCTGTTCAAGTGCTATTTAAAAATAACTGGAGAGTTTTATTAACTATTTAAGTGCCCGTTTATTTTTCTTTCCTGAAGGGGGCACTATTTTTTTAAATTTAAGCTGAAGATGTTTGAGGTTTTTTACTGATCAAATAATAGAAAAAAGTATTTACTAACATACTGGATGGGAAAAAACCTGAACTTCTTAAACGACTTCTTAAGGACAACGGATTCTGACAAATTCCATCTTGATGGAGAGCTTCATGCTGATACCGTGGTTTTGGGACAACTGACAGGTAATGGGTGAAATCTGCAGAGGTTCTAAGTTAATTGTGGGGATTATTCCCAAATAGTTTCAGTGAAACTTTACCTTTTCTCAGCCACTTTTGAAAGTGTTGGAGTATTCTAAAATCAAAACAGGGTACAATTCAAAAAAAAACCCCAAGATACTAATTTTATTACTTCAGTTGTGGAAGGCCTAAATTGGGAAACCTGAAAGAACTGCAATTTTCAGTAACTATCTAGTACCCTGAACAAACACAAGGCTTATCATGTGGACAGCCAAGCATAAGGGCACTCAAAATCCAAGACACTTAAAAAAAAGAAACTTAAGTGTGGTTCCTTGTGGTACAATACATTGCATTAGCACATCTAAAATATTCTTGCCCACAATTCAGCATTAGTAGGTCCCTACTGCTGTGTTTTCTCATGAAAATCACGTTAGCATGAGCTTCCTGATTAATGTGCCTCAGCACTTATAATTACTTCATGCTGCATATCAAAGCAACATTTAAAGGAAACCACAAATGGAAGAGAAAATTAAAACGCAGCTCAAATTTATTCAGGTCACTGGAAGGATCTACCCCTGTGAGTGTGAAATATTGATGGTTTGTCATTGTTAATTATTCAAGCTGGCATTTTAACTCCAAGCTGGGAAACTGGGAGGGAAAGTGAATTTGTTAGTGGGGAAAAAAAATACATATCCTGAAATTAACAGCTCTGTGTTTCCTAGATAAAGCTTCCTTCCATGTTGTTGCCTCTCCTAACAGATCCCGACTATAAAAATGAGTTCTGTCAAGTTATTGCTTTACAATATTCAGCAGGGGCTCAGAACTGGAGCTATTTAGCTAATAGAAGAGCTATAGCCTAATTTAAAAAATATTACTATAATGTAGCACCTTCTCTAAGTGCACTGCCAAGCTCTAAAGAAATGATCAATAAAGCCAGGAGAATGAGTTCAGCCAGGAAGGAAGGAAGAAAAAAACATAAGGACAAGGCAGATAAGTAATGCATCTCCTCCCGCTCCTATGAAAACACATTCTTCACATACTTTCAAATATTCAGTTCAAAGCTGTTGTTTTCCAGCTCTCATCCATGCCAGCTGCTCTTTAAAACAACAAAGCTACTTGCACAAACCTAATCAATACCTTAAAAGAATTGATACTTGGATGTACAACTTTTGGATGAGATCCTTTGCTGGAGCAAACTGGCCTAGACCCAACACATTGCCAAACAAATCAAATTTTGCATTTATTTTAACTCTCTGCATCCATATTTTGTTTGTGAAATTACTGGTCTCAAAGGGAGTTTTAGAGGGGCAAAGCAACCCAGGACCAGTTGGATACCTGCACAGGTCCCACACACCTCTGGGTCTTTACCCTGACACATGTCACAGTGACTGACTGTCACTGCAGAGATTTGTGTACCCAGCACGAGGGAGTTGGCTCCTTCCTCCTCCTCGTAATTCAAATAAAGCACTTCCCCTGCTCTTAAATTAAGTGGTCAGATTGGCTCTTGGCAAGAGCTCTCATGATCTGCTTCATCCTCAGCTTGTGGCACATGAGGCTCAGCAGGTCTCCCACTCGAGCCCTGGGCTGAAAGCTTTGTTGCAGGTGCTTTTAATCGCAGCAGTAATATTTCAGAACCATTATTCTCAGGCTATATCAGCACAAGTAGATAAGCAGCTGCCCAGTTTCTCCAAAGCTTAGTCCAGCTAAGAAGCCAAACCCAAGCTCTTTTTGTGCTCTGAGTGTAGCAGAATTATAGCATCTAACAGAGAGTGACACAGGGAAAAAAACCCTCACTGTGAAAATAGCTGACCCTTGAGGGGTCGTTAGTGCCATGACACACACAGGCAGAGATGGAAAGAAGTCTGATGGCAGCTCAGTTCTGACAGACAAACATCTGAGAGAGAAATAAAATTTACTAAAACCTTTGCCAAGGGATCTGTTGATAAATACTTACAGCTGTCTTCTTCTTCTGTAAAAACACTAACCACGTAACAGGCGTACACAAAGCTCACCAGCTGGAAAACAGAGAGAATAAATCATTTTAGCATCAGCCAGTGTGAGCCTGGTCAGAACCCACTGGGCACAACTTCAACAGCCACTATTTACACTCAGCTTGGCAGCATTTCTGTAGCTGTGGAGCCAAGTCATATTTGCTGTAGGCAGGGGGGCAGGTGTAGGTGTCAGGGCAGGCACTGATGGAGCAGTAGGAAAGTATTTTTCAAGAAGGAAATCTTGCAAGACCCATCCTCACCTTCAGTTGCTTGAATGATTGGTGAGAACATGGCTTGGCTTTGTTGAAACTGAAACTACTGTGCTGAATGAATTCTCTGTAAGAAGTGATGGGGATACAGGAGGGGACAGACAGCAGTGGACAGGAGACAGAGTTTCAGGACAAGAACTCATCAGCTCAGCATTTCTGTCATATAGGGTAAATTACCAATTAGAGGTGAGTAGTTTTTATGCAGGCGAGACAGAAAAGTAATTAACCATAAAAATGGTAGTGTACTGGCAGAAATGTTCAGAGACACCAACATCTTTAGTAACTCAGTAGCTTGTAGAAGCTCTAAAGCATCAGAGCTGCCTTCTTCAGCCTCAGTATCAAGGTGTTCCTCAGCCTAAACACAAAAACAAACTCCTGGTACTATGGGAGTTAAGCATTCCAGATGCAGCAGGGTCTTATTTTGCTTTGCCTTCTTCCTGTTAATCAAATATCCTCCCCATCCTTCATTTTACATCTTTACATAACACCCCACTTAGCGAGATCCTGGTTGACAGTAACTGTGTTAGTAAAGTTATTGTGAGGCGTAATTGTTTTCCACTGTGAACTCAATTCCTGGGAACAAGAGTCAGCCTGTAACACACAGTGACTCACTCCAAGTGGAGACAGAATGATGCATGGGACGGCTTGAAAAGTAGAGTCCATTCATTTTTAATATGACAGAAAAATACATCAGACCCGAAAACAAAAGGCAAGATAATGAGATTTCTGCTGGGGAGTTATACAACATTTGTGGTTTCTCCAGCTCTCCCTGACAAAACACGCCTTGTTGGGAGGAAATGGAATGTTTCTGTAGCATCACTAAACCCTGTTTTTCCTTGAAGTTTTTTCTATAATTGTCTGAAAGAGAAAGCAGCTCACTCCTTTCCTCTTGGGTGAGCCTTATGGCAGCACATCCCAGAACCTCAGTGGAGGAAGGGTAGCTCTGCGGACCCCCTCATTCCTCTGCTGCCCATTTCTGAAACCAAGGCTGCTTCAGGCTAAGTTCTTGTGAGGCACAGGGAAACATAAATCCTCTGGCCACATGCAATGGCCAATCTAATTGTACCTGCTGCCTTTTAGAATTGCCTCAGAGTAGAACTATTACTGTTTAAAGGTAGACAAAGCAAAACCAAACAGAATATCAGAGATTTTTCCTCTCTCCTATTACTTGTACTGTGCTAACATAAAACCTGGAGATTGTTTTTTTTTTTGTTTTTCCTGAAGTTTGTGCCAGTTTTTGGGCAGGTCAGAGCAACAAAGCTGGCGAGGGGTCCGGAGCACAAGGTCGATGAGGAATGGCTGAGGGGGCTCAGGAGAAAAGGAGGCTGAGGAAGGACCTTATTGCTCCCTACGACTCCATCCCTGGAGGGACTTAAAAGACAAGTAGATGTGGCACTTGGGGACAGGTTTAGTGGTGGCCTTGGCAGTGCTGGGCGAGCTCGATGACCTCGGACAGCTTTCCCAGCCCAAAGGATTGCCGGGTCCCGGGCTCTGGCCGTGGTGCTGAAGCCCCGAGGCCGCTCCCGGAGCCGGGCACCACCCGCTCATCCCCGGGCTGCGGGACCCGACCCAGATGCTCTTGGAAAAACAAGAGCGCTTTCTGCACGTCCCAGCACCCCACGAGATGTCCAATCGCCCATCTGCACACCCTCGTCTCCAGCATAAAGGCGTTTGAACCTGAGTAACAAATCAGGAGCGTGGTCACACACATCGTCTGTACTTGCTCGAGCATTTTATAGTTCTAAGATCCAGCCTTTTCCATCAGGTCAAATAATGCAATTTACATACAGAAATATCCAAACAGGAACGATGCATCCTGAATACATACCCTGATTCCAAGGGAGCTCTAGGATGGTTTTCTCCCTCCCCAGATTTCCCATCACCTCTCAGGGTAGGAACTTTGGGTTAATAGCCATGCAAAGTGGCAGCCCTAAATCCACTCGCTGCTATTATACTCAATAACACGTAGACGCAAATTTTATGTGATACCTGTGCCAGGAAACTCCTGACAGAGTTAACAACGAAAATGATTTACCTGCCCAGTTTATGGGCAGAGTTGGGAGGGATTATCAGCTGTACTGTCACAGCAAACCTGATAAAGCTCTGGACATTTTTCACGGTTCAGAAGCACCAAGCAATGCGATTGACTTGGGAAGTTTGTTTTGCACAGAAATTAATGCCCCATAAACCTCAGCCATCATTCTGCTCGCCCCATACATTTTTCACTTTATGACTAAGGTGACTTCTTGCATTCAAAAAAACAAACCAACCACTCAACAACTAGTGAACTAAGTGAACTTCCCTAAATCTCTAATTCCAGCTCCATTGGAAGGGAGGGTTTTCTTTTCTGGTTTCTTCCATCTCCTGGCTTTGTTTCAAAATTATCTGCTTAGTGTTTAAAATTTACTTTTTATTGACTTTATAATCCATTCCTTCTTTAGATGAGTTTCATCCATAAAAGAACTTGTTTACTCAATGGAACTTTTTATTCAAAGAAGCTTTGTCTTGTGATCGGGCCAGAATAGGAGAGTTTAGGTGTCAAGGGGGGAAGATACATACAACATAAATATAAATTTCATTTTTAATGTGCTGACCTAAACTGTAATTAAATACTCTAAAGGATTCATCTGTGATTAAATAAACTGAAATTAAATAATCTCAAAGATTAACTGAACTCACAGGAATTGCCATGTCTCACCTTTGGAATAAATTATGAATTAAATACAGCTAAAGAGGAGAAATGCTGCTCCTATTGTCCAGTCCTTGCTCCTGGAAGAGTCTGCTGGAGTGTGGAATGAGCAGACTCCAAGAAACACCAGAAATTCCCTCCTGACAGCATCTTTGATTACGATGTGTCGAGCCCCCAAACATCACCCAGTTTATCAGCAATTAACACAGAACAGGAAGCTTCACAGTGGCCAACAATTTGGAATAATTTCACCCTGGCTCCAAGTGCCATCGTGGTTGCTGATTTCAATACAAAGGAGGGGTTTAAACTCTGTATTCCAGGGAAATACCAATAATTTTTGGATCTTTCCAAATTATGCTGGGGAGGTGGGAAGAGGAGGGAAAACGTCAGCAATGTAAAATGATACTAAGCCTCTGCTCTAATTCCCCAAAGAATGTTCTAGGGCTTTAGCCTCTGCTGCTGTTTCTCTGCTTGTTCTGCATGTTCAGTACCAGCTTTCTCCAAGCTGCAGAAGGATCCGATTAAGCTTTTTATTAGGAACACATGTCAAGGGCAGGTGTGCTCCATCAGCCTGTCAGTCTGGGAACTCGCACACTGCCCCACAGGAGAGGATGGAGCTGGGGTGTCCCCAGCACTCTGCAGGCAAACAAACAGAGCGGGAAAGACAGGAGGAGACAAGTGTGCCCAAAGGGAATGAGGAAAACATATGTCTGAGCATCCCCCTGCCCCTCAGTCCTCTGAATTAACTTTTTAATAGAAAGTTGAAAAGTGTTCATAAAACAGCAGTGTTGAACTAATGTGCTGGAGTCAGTAAATTAGAGACAAACCTGGAGAAAGGGACCAGCTGGCTGCAAGTGTGCAAAATACACAAAGGATGGGAAGGCAAATTTTAGGAGGTGTTACTGTTACTTTTGTAAGATCTTAGCTTTAGTCTACCTCTGTCCTAGTGAAGATTCTCCAGCTCTTCTCTCAACAGGCAAACCTGCTACTGCTTTTTCCACCACAGAGAATAGGTGCAAAGTCTCTTCTTTCAGGGCGGATGCACTCTAGGTTTCACTTCTAATCAGAGCTAATGAAGTGTGCACACTGTCATCAGTGCAACAGGGGGAAATGAAGAGAAGTCTGCTCTGAGAAAGCAAAAATCCAGCTTGTGAAAGAGCTATTGTGACCAGATAGCCAAAGAGAGGCAATCAAAATCCTTTAATTCCTTGACCTTCTTTACTCTTTGGATGCAATTACAACCACCGAAAATCTACCTTCTGCCAAGAGCAAGGCATCTCTTGTGCGTTGGTTCTCACATAACATCTGCTGTCAAGGCTTGCATTGCTGCCTGCCTGGGAACCTTCCAACCTGTCAGTCTGAGTGAAAACAACAGGCAGGCAGCGAGTTCTGGCGGCTGGGAAGACATTTCCAATTTCCATCCCATTCAGCGGAGCCTCAGGAAAAGCCTAACCCTCCCCACTCCCAGAAGTACCATATGGACAGCCCAGAGCTATGCCAGGTATTTCAGAACTGGGAATCGCTCCTGTCCCTGCTGGCTGGCGAGCTGGGGATGTGCAAGATGAATCCTTGCTGAGGCAAAAGCAAAGCAGAGTCTTGTCTTGACAAAGTCATTGCTGCTGCATTTCCTACCTGGGCTGGTAGGATTATCTTTACAATTCATTTCTATACCAGTAAAGACTTTTTGGTGTTGTCACAATGAGCTTTTTTCTCCAATGTGCTTTGTGCTAAAGCATTGAGAAAGATTTTCATACTGGGCCCTACAGCAACTTGTATCATGTGTGGTGACTAATATGCCCAAGTTTGATTGCATTCCAGATTAAAGGAATTGCTTTTGCCTTCAAGGAGTACAGACAAGCTCTGAGCAAAAGCAGACGGAGACCTTATGTATCCTCAAATGTATGCCCAGGAGCAGGATGATATAATCAGCAGGAGTCAAGCTGACAGCCAACACTCTGCTCACCATATGGGTCCAGGTTTGCTTTCCCTCTCCTTTGGCATGCAAGATTGAATTCAGGGAGCCTTGCCCCGAGTACACAACACTGCAGTACAGTCCCTCAATAGTCTCAAGGAATTGGAACTTCCAGAAAAAAAAAAAAATAGTGTTCACAGTTGGGCACTGAATATTCAAACAGCGTGGATTTAACAGTGCTGTATCTGGGGTAAAAACCAAACAAAGCAGAACACACCTCCCCACTCCACAACTTCTAAAAGCCATTAGACTAAGCAAAAACAAACTACTGAAAGCACAATTTTGCCCGTCCCTTGCCCTTCCTAACAGGGAGCTGACTATTCTGCTCTCAGACAAGGAGGGAACTAGGTCATGTCTCTTGCTGCCTCCCCTGAGCCTTCAAGTTGCTGGTTGTTTTTGTACTATTGATCTGTGTCCCTGCCTGTCTGCAGCACTGTACCTGCCAGCACTCTGGGGACAGCTGCCTGTAATAAAACCTGCCTCAAAGTGAGATAAAGAGAGCAGAAAAAGATACTGGCAGGGATCAAAGAGTTTGACCCTCAGAGAGTAAAAAGGGAGAGAACTGGCTGACTGCTTTCAGGCAAGGTCTGAGGGAGAAAGAAGACTTGCTTTTTGCCTGACCTCAAAGCAGAGGGGGAAAAGCTCCATTTCTCCCACTACATGACAAAATTACATGAGCATTTCAGAGCTAGCAGCAGTTACAGACCTGGGGCTTCAATACTCTGCTTTTATTACAGGACAAGTAGAAATTTAGTTCACTGCATGGCTCAGCCCATATGGGTTTCTTGTCTACAAGTATTTTAACCCCATTTCCAGGGTTTAGGATTCAAACATTTATTGCACCTTAAATCTCAGGGAGAAAGAGAAAGACAATATTTCCCTAAATCCTGTTTTTTCTTGTATTTCCCTCCTGTCTCCCCATCTGGCCCTCAGTGGTGTTTTGCAGATGCACAGAGAATGTTGTCATGTGCCTTTGGGAAGAAGCAAAGGAGAAGCCACTGCCAGAGACAGGGTCCTACACATCAGGGTGATCACTCAGCCCAGGGCCACGTGCCTCAGTCAATAAGCTGCCAAAACCCAAAGATCCACTCCAAACAAACTCAGGACCATTTGTTGGCTCAACCTCTAGCCCAGGGCACAGGGGCTGTGCCAGCTCAGGAGTTCAGGAAGGATTCTAAGAGTGAGAATGTGCTTTAAAAAGGAATGTTCTGACTGCAAAGTCTGTCCTTGTTTCACCAAATTTAGGTATGCACCAACCCTGTTCCACCTAGCAGCCCTTTCTAAAAGACACCAGGCTCTGTTCTCCTGGACACACAGGTCTGCCTTTCTCACACACAGGCACGGGAGCAGCTCACAGACAGTTTCGTGCAGATCATTTTCCCCAAAGGAGAACTGATGGAATATGAACAGCCAGCACACGTGCCAGGGAGTCCATCCAACTCAGGAAACAGAGCTTCTGCCTCTGCCTCTGCTCTGTGACACAGCAAGAAAGGGGGCTGAGCCTTCCCCCCTCCCTGCAGTTCACTGCGTCACACAGATCAGCCCAGCTAATAGGAAATGCAGGATCAGGACAGTGGAAAGTTGTACCAAAAACGTGCAGAGAAGTACTTGGCACCCCAGAAACTTGAAAAATCTGTGTTATCCTTCAGCGTTTAAACAGGGCAAGTTGCCTTTCTTTTTTAGGCCAAAACGTGAGTGGTTCCCCAGTTCACGTTTGTAACTAAAGCGATTAACCCCAAAGTAAATTAGAGATGTGGGCTACAAAATGCAAGTGAAGGGCCACAATGGACATTTTGTTTCAGTTAATTTCACAGGCAAGTGAGAAACAACTAACAGTGAACATTAGGGACACTGCATTTTTGCAGAGTACTTTCAAAAGCCTGAGGAAGACTCTGATGAGGAAAGAGTGGATGAAAACATTTAGTGAATGTATCTTGGGTATCAGCAGGTGGAAAATGTGCTGCTTACTGCCTCCTAAAAGTTTATTTCATTTTCTGGAGATCCTTCACAACAAATGTGCAGGTTTGTGCTCCACCACCCATCACTGAGTCATGGGGAGTAAGAGCAATCTTTCATAGAAACATGGAATTAAGGTTGGAAGAAGCCTTTTAAGATCAGGTCAGTCATCAACCCAGCACCACCACCACGTTCATCACTAAACCATGTCCTCAAGTGCCATACCCACACATCTTTTGAACACTTCCAGGTATGGTGACTCCACCACTTCCCTGAGCAGTCTGTTCCAGTGCTTTACAACCCTTCCTGTGCAGAAATTGTCCCCAGTATCCAAACTAAACCTCCCTAGTGCAATTTGATGCCATTTCCTCTTGTCCTGTCAAAACTTTTTCTCTTGACCCTCCTCCAGAAGGGTCTCTGTCCTTGTCAAAACATGAATTCCTACACCCCAACAGGGATTCAGGACCATTTGTTATTGGATGGTTGCACAGATGCATTACTTCAGGCCTCAGGTTGCTGATACCCATTTCCAATTCTTCCAAGCAATATTTTTTTTTTTTGAAAGAGAGGACAGGAGAACAATCAAACAGAACACATTTACAGAGGCTTTTGCCATCAGACGATAGAGAAAGTGGTGGAAAATACAGGCCAAGCTCTGTGCCTGGGGAAAAACAAAACCAAACAGCATCTCCTCAGGAATTGCTCCCCCTGAGGGAGGCACTCACCGCGATGAGGATCTGGAAGGAGCTGTGCATGACCTCGATGTAGCGGTACTCCAGGGCACAGCCGATGACAGAGATGTAGGAATGGTTATCCAGCCCCTTGATGCCAGACATTGAAGCCTCCTTCCTTACACAGCCAGGGCCATTCTCACTCCACCAGGACTGGTGCCGGGAGATGTTGAATGTCAGGAGTTCGCTGTCCTAAAGAGAAAAGTTGCGAAGAGTTCTCTGTTTACTCTGAGAGTGTCAGGCATGCTGTCAGGTAGAGTTCATATAAAAATAATAGAAAACTAGACGTTTCCAAATCCCCACTCTCAAAAAATGCTAGCACAGACCAAAGCAAATTGGCTTGATATTCCTTCATAGAATCATGGAATGGTTTGGTTTGGAAGGGACCTTAAAGAACCTTCCACAACCCCAGGTTGTTCCCAGCCCTGTCCAACCTGGCACTGAACACTTCCAGGGATGGGGCAGCAACAGCTTCTCTGGGCACCCTGTGCCAGGCCCTCAGCACCCTCACAGGGAAGAATTTCCTCCTATTATCGAATCTGAACGTATTTCCCAGGCAGGCTGCCGTGGTGAGAACCATTCCTGACGCAGCCCTGCAACAAACCTATTTCTCCCTCCTGGAGCACAGTTTGGACACAGGCTGCAGACCCAAGAACACTTTGCTAGTGGTTTCTTCACCCAGAAAAGAACCCTCAAGTTTTGGCTGTGGGAGATGAAACCTGCAACTCTTAAAGAAAAAAAATAAAAAAGGCAGCACTAAGTGTCCTGCCAGGCTCTTCCCAGAATGGGGAATCAACACAAGCAACTGAAAAATGTGAACTTCATAACCCCAAAGTGAGTTTCAACACCCAACAGATCTTCCTCTGTTCCTAGCTTTTAACACGTCTGACAGGATCCTGTACCATTTTTCGCCTGATTTCCTTCCACACTCCTCACATCTGGTGCTTCTGCATCTCCTGTCAGCCCCAGGTCAGCCCAGCCAGCCGAGTTGACCTCACAGGGCTGACTGCAGCTTCTCATAAACACCTCCCCTAAAATTCTTCATCAACTTTACCTCGACAGGCTTTTTGTTTTGCTCCCTTGTCTTTGCTAGTTAAATACTTTAAACCAGATGAGGGGGTTACAGAGTGAAATGCCACACAAGGAGTGCAGGGCTTTGGTGTGCAGCCAGATGCTCACTTAAAATGACCACACTTTCCTCACACTTGAGAAAAGAGCAGTATTTGTGGGAATACTCAGTGGAGCTTTGGGATTTTGAGCTTGCAGGACGTGGCAAAGCCCTCCTGCAAGTAAAAGACAAACTCAGGGCTGGCTGAACAGCTGCATCCCTTCATGGATGAGTGCCAAGTGCTGGCTGACCCTGAAGCTCTCTCAGGTCACTTTGATGCAGAATCAACACCACCTTTTGACCACAAAACAAGGCAAGGGGTTGGGAGTTTTATTCTGAAGGCTAGATTAAAAAATTTGAAGGCAGAGGATCTGTATCTCTGCAGAGAGAGATGAATGCTGGATGTACACACGTCGCCTACTCATTACCAAAGGTTTTAGCACCTATCCATAAACTATTTCACACTGCTCATGCCAGGGTCCTGCACAGTCCCAGGAGGGAAGCCGTGGCTCCCAGAACAGCAGCAGTCAGAGCTTGGGATATTCACACTTCCCAACATGGAAAACCTCACATGGCAGCTCCTTTGTGTCAGCTCCCCGTGGAGTCAAAAGGAAAAACAAATTCAGAGCAGCTCATCCAATCCCCTGCTCCAAATTACCCTCTGGAGAGAGGGCCTGTCTCCACAGCCAGCACAGGAGCCAAGCCAGGCAGTCCTGCAGATATAAAACATGGACACAGAAAAGCAAATCCAGGGCCAAACTCGAGTCACAGGGGCAGGAATCTGAATTCCAGCCAGAGAACCAGTGACCAGTCACCAACTGCACCTTGTGTGGGGACCCTCTACCCAGCACAGACACCCAAAACCAGCCTGCAGAGCCCTCGTTCAAATCTGCTGCAGGAAGCACGTGTTGAGAAATGCAGACAATTAAGTGAGAAGACAGCTGCCAAGCTCCTGACATAATCACCACAGCAGATGGCATGTGCTTCACAGGAGATGGAGGAGGGCACGGAGATGGAGCGTGGCACCAGGGCAGAAGCAGCAGGAACAGCAAAGACGATAAGGAAAACTCCATTAACAGCGGGGAATTCAGCTCTCTCCTGGGCTTCACCCTTCAGTGGCCCACAGATAGCTCACAAAGTCACCAAAATTCAGCTTTTCTGCAAAGCTTGTTCTTTTTCCCCCTGAATTTGCATGTTCTGAGGCTCACGGATTTTCCCCAGCCAAAGCTTTTCCTCCTGGAGACAGGCAGCCCTCCAAGTGGCTGGGCTCTTCTCCCTCTCACAAGCCACTCACTGCTTTAGTTGGGGAAAGAAACAATTATCTTTCTCAAAAAACAAAACAAACCCCCACAAACAAACAAACAAACAAACAGAAAAAAAAAACCCCAAAACAACCAAGAAACCCCCCAGCTGAATTCCTGTTTCTTTGCCGGGGGCTCCCCCCAATTAGCACAGAACCAAAGCTGTTCCCCAGGGCACCACCTCAGTGCCCAGGGCTTCCCTCTCCCAGCTCACAGATGGTGCCTTCCCAAACCTTCTGCCTCACTGATGCAGACAGACCCCTCAGTGTCTTCTCTGCTCCTTACAGAGGCATCAGTGTGAGTTTGGCAAGGTAAGAAACAGGCTGCTCTCCTCCTAGAATCTCCCTTTTGTCAGCCCTCAGAGATTTGGCTCTGGCTTAACTTTGCTGCAGAAGCTGAACTTGCTTGTAAATTCAGCCTGAAAAAGCAGAGCAGGTGTGGCTGGAGGTGGGCAGGTGGAGGAACAGGAGGTCCTAACCAGCACTCTCTGCTTTTTGCCTGCAATCACACTCCAGCTCTGAGAGAAAAAAAAAAAAAG
>VWZT01015861.1:277761-302692 GCA_013397055.1 Pachycephala philippinensis
AAAAAAAAAGAAAAAAAAAAAAGAAAAAAAAAAGAAAACAAGAATTAAAAAGTTATACATCAGCAAAGAGCAGATTGGAAAACCTGAGTGCATTTGGATTCTAAAAACGCCACAATGCCTCAAACTCATGAGCCATCCATCTCACAGATGTAACGTGAATACTGATTGCACACTGGGATCAGGGAACGTCTCTGTGTTCAGAGCCACCTTCCTGAACCAGCATCTGTCTGGAGCACGAGGGCAGCAGAAGGAGAGCTGCAAGGCAGAGCTGTTCCTTCGCCCGTGTCCCTGGCTGGGTGCCCTCGGGGGATACCTGTGTGATGGGGCACAACAAAAAAAGCACTCGAGAAAATCCCTTAATTGACCTCCTCTTGCTCAGAGCTTGCTGGGACACTACCAAAACAACTCCAGGATGTCTCCTGTGGTTCGGCAGCTTCGTTTGTGAGAAGCCAGTTGGAGAGAAGTGAAACCACAAATTAGAACAGCACACAAAAATCAGGAGACAAGAACCAGTTTTAAGAAGGTTTAGGGAACAGCTGTTTCCCAAAAGCTGTCTGCGATGCATTTGAAACTGAAACACCCTGAAATGCTCCCAGGAGCGGAATGTGGGTTGGGAGATGTTGATCAGCCCCAGCAGCGAGCCAGCCCTGCTGCAGGGAGAGGGATCTGTGTGTGCCTGGCCCCCCTCGCCCCTTGCCAGGGCAATTGCTGCCTCTTTAACCTCTGGCATGGAGAGAAACACGAGCCAGGAGAGATCCAAGCTCCTTCTCGGGAGCTCATTGAAGGCCAGCCAAAAAATCACATCTCACTCTGAGCTGTTGTAGCACCTGGCTGCCACCCGTTTGCCACCGGGGTGAGAGGGAAGAACAACAGCACTGAAACTGCAGCACCTACATTTATTTCAGAGCCTGTTTTCCCCACCGTGTCCCACGGGAAACTCACACCTACCTCCAACACCCACGGAGCCAGCTGCGTTCCTTTGCTAAAATAGCTTCCTGAAAGCTGCTCTGAAATTATTTTCTAAGGGACATTATCAGAGATGGTTTTATTTCTTGTTAACAGCCTTCTGAACTGCCTCCCCCAAATTTCCTTAATTATCAGGCAAAACCACACTAGGACAGCTCTGGAACAAACTGAATCTCGTTTGGGAGCCGCCAGAGCTTGACAGCAGAATCATTTAAAATCTTTTTAGATGGAAACATTTCTTATTAAAATAGGAAGTATAATGTTCATCTTTCAGTCCTGCATTCTGAGTAGCTGCATCACCTTGAGACACAGAAACACTCCCAGTGGCTCTCAGTGGGCTTGTTGACAATGCCACAGCATTTAAAATCCAAATCCCAGGCTTCCAGGTTCTAAATTTAGAAGGAGTTGAGGGACAGTTTTAAGTACACGTGCATTTATCCATCCTCCTCACAGTATTTTAACCAGGTATAAAGTCATCCCAAGATGCCATCCAGATTCTCTGAAATACAAATAACCCCCATTTCACTCACAAGGGCTGCTTCCATTTCAAGAGGAGATTTAGACCACCACGGCTCTGGATTCAGATCAAAGCAGTGTACAGACAAGAGAGAATATAAAGGAAGGTTAAAAAAAAAATTAGAAATCACCATTCAAGATGAATAATCCCAGAGGGAAAAGACAAAGGAATACATTGAAATACAGGACACCAATTCCTCAAACCTCTCTGAACATTTCTCAAGTACATGATGAAGAGTCAGTCAGCATGGCAGCTGGACAGACAGATGCTCATATGTCTTAACAGCAGGATTTTAATAATTAACTCAGACTGAGGGGTTGCAGGAGGGATGCGTTTCACGCTCGAGTAGACAGGGAGAAGCTTAACCTATTATTGCACACACAGCCTGGAAACTTCAGAGCTAGCTCCCAGCAATTCACCCACCCAAATGGCCAGATGGAGATGAGGAAAAGAGGGAGATGGGACAGGAGCAGGAACAGCAACCTGGAAATTCGGCTGTGAGCCCCATCCAGCAGTGGCACAGCACTCGGAGATGCTGCATTTCCCCCACACGCTGCAAGGGTGCTCAGGAGTATGAGCAGAGCAAGTCAGCAAGGCAACGCTGCCAAAAGCTGCTCAGAGACACATCACCACCTCCCTGCCAGTGCTGGGGAGCAGCCCTGAAAACCCAGGTTGCTCCAGCACTCGCCTGCTCACTGGCAGAGCAGTTCCAGGAAAGCTGGCACAGGCTACATGCTTGGGGAGCCCCTTCCAGCAGCAAGGGAAGTGCTTCCTCAGACACTTGTGCTGATCCACCTGTGTCTGGCCACCCGAGGAAGTTCTGCTGGGCCATATTTCACACTCTTACTCTTGCTAAGGAAAGATTCCAAGATAAAAAACCCTGGCAGGAGAGAAAGACAGAAATCAGGTCAGTTTAGCTCTTCCAAGAAGTAGGGAATACATTCAGCCATCAGTAAAATGTGTATTTCTTTCCAATAAAAAATTCAGTGTAACTAGTGATCGGTAGTAATTAGTTACATCTCCCCTGAGCAGGGCTGAGCAGAACAGCATCCTCAGGCATTCCATGGACAGGAGACATGGAATGGACATGCTGGAACAACGTGGAAGATAAAGGAGCACTTCAGGAAATGTGAAAGACAGGAGAAAAGAGAGGGTGAGAAGTGGTGGCAGACAACACAATGGAGGAAAGAGGCAGGAGAGAGCAATTCCTTGGTAAGGGAAAGCAAACATCCAAACTGCACCTACCAGCCCTTATTCTACTGATGACATAAAGTTTATAACTCAGAGGTTGTCTCATGCCTTTGCCAAATCACTCATGGGCTGACATGGGAGCCCTGGTTTCTGTTCATTAAATCAGCCAGGCACACAAAGCAAGGGGGGCACAAGTCCCTGCTCTTGTGAACAGCACTTCCCTGCTCCCACCCTGTATTCCTTCACCACTGTGAAATCAGATCTAGGCAGCAGAGCACAAAGAGTTATTTGCAATGAGTGCACATAACTGTTTCTTCACCTTTTCAATTCCCTGGGCTTTTCTTAAATTTGTTACATCGGAAACACTTGATTCCTTTCTCTCCTTCCTCACCCCACCTGAGTTATCTCCTGTCTCAGTAGCACGGGGTTGTCATTACCAGGCACCAAGTTAACAAACTCCTTTCTCTCGAGTTCCTTGCCCTTTCTGCATTCTGTCACTGTAAATGAGCTGCTGACAGAGCTTGCCCTGGCAGGCTGCCCTTGTCAGAGCACAGCAGGGTGAGTGCAGGGCTGGCAGGAATGCTGCTCTCCCACTGCCCCAGGCTCACCAGGAGCCACGGAGGAAACAGCACCCTCAAGACCTTCTTCAGAGCTCCCAGCCCCTTCAGGGACTTGCACAGGAGCACAGCCCTGTCCAAGCACCCCGCAGTGTGTTCATGCACAGTCTAGCAGTTAATGAGTTGGTGTTTATCAGCCCAGCTCCATCAGCCTCACTCCACCAAAGCTCTTCTTCCAATATTTGCAATTTCCCTGCCTACTGCCAGGCTCATGATCAGCTTAGACTCCTTATCAGGACCAGGGGGCAGCCTCCTCCCGAGGGTCCTGGGGGCACACAGAGGTACCTGCAGCCCTGTGCCATCCACGCCTGGCTGGCACTGCCCTGCCCTTGCCCAGCACTTGTACAGCCAAGCCCAGGTGTCCTTCTGGGGTCTGATCCCACGACTGAGATCAATAAAACACCAGCTGGCTTTGGATCGGGTTTCCAGAGATGCAGCAGGAGAGCAGCACCACTGCTGAGCCCAGCCTGTGAAGCACCACAGTGCCCTACAGAAGCCTCAGCTCCTGCTGCAGGTGCATCTTTTGGTCTCTTGTGGAAGCGAAGATTTGTTTTACCACTACAAAGACCCAAATTACTTCAGTGAAAGTGGAGGAGGATGGAAAGCAGCATCATTAGTTTTCCTTACAAAACAGCTTTTTAAAGTGAAAATAACTCATTAAGAACAGAGGCAAGGCTGTCAGCTACTTTACTGCCAAACAAGCAGAAATTCTCTCTTAGTTTTGCTGGTTGCCATTAAATGAGCTAATTTCTCATTGCAGCCCGAGAGGGGAGTCCACTGAGTCACTTACAACTCACACTGCAGCCCGATTCTATAAAAATGTCCCCAGTCACAAGTGTCACCCTGCAGGCTAAATAAAGCCTCTCTGTGTGCTGGCTTGGCTAAAACGAGCCCCAGCACAGAGCAAGGTTACCAGGTGAAGCTCCTCTGTGGTACAAAAAAAGGAGTTTGTGGTGCTGTTTGAATTGCAGAACAGCAGCCCGACGTGTTGCAGGGCAGGTTGGGATCAGCAAACACGAGGATCCAGCTGGAAGCAAACACTGGCTCTCAGAGAAGCTCCCAGAGCAGTTTATCAAGCCAACATTTTCTCTGCAGAAGGGAGCATTTAAATAGTTACATAAAGTTCTTTTTTTTTAAGTTGGTCGAAGCCAACATCAAGATCATCTCAGGCTGAGATTTCAGACCATGAATAATCACTGGTTTGGGCAAGAGCTCCCTCAAAGTTTCTGGAGATAATTGAGAGGGGAAATGAAGACGAATTGAGACATTAGGAAGTTACATTTTCTTATCTGCAAAGGATTTAGGCTGCCACTCTTGCCTTGCTGTAGGCCTGATAAAACCACAGGGCAATTCCAATTATGACTGCAACTCCAGTGCATGACCTGGGAATTTAGGCCAGATGTGGAGTGCTCTGAAATGAACCTGCATCCTACAATCACTCTGAGTCTGCTGTGCTCCAGCAACACTCATAATTCATTGCTTACAGCCCAGGCTTAATTTAGGGCCTGCCTCCCATTTTTATTATTTCTGACTCACCCCTCATTAAGCAGACAGCAACACTCAGCTAATCTAGTCTTCAAAGAGCTTTGCATATTAACTCACAACACCCTGGCCAGCAGCCACGAGTAACTACCACTGCATTTAAGAAGGAAGAATTAAGACAGAGAAGCCACATCCCGAGGAGATGCACCAGATCCCTCTGGGAAGGGATGCTCTCTGTTCAGCAGAGAGAGCAGCCTCTCCTCAAAGGTACAACAGGAAATATTTTGCATGGTGTGGCAACAGCCAGGTATTTATCCCTGCTGCTGAAGTGCAGCAAGTCTTCAGCAGGACTGGGAGGCACAAAAATATCAAGAGCTGGTCAGGTGCAGAGTTCCAGCAAAGTCCTTGGTTCAGGTCCGCCCAGCCCGACCCTGCTGCAGCCCTTCCCTGGGACAGGCTGGCGGAAAGGCCACACTCAGGGCTGCACTCAGTGCTCCCCTCCATCACTCACCTCCCTGCCAAGGTGCTCTCAGATCCCAAGAGGATCAGCTGCAATCTGGTTATCTCCCAGCCCTCCTCAGCCACCTCTGCATCGTGCCTGGGAATTGGCCCTCAAATCCCCTCTCCCCTCAGGATGGCTCTGCTGCCATGCCTGCTCTAATCTTTGGAAAGCAAATGCACTCCACCTGCTGCGAGAGCAGGGTTTATTCCAGCCACCACCTGCACCAACCAACAAAGAGCTCCAGAAATCAGTAGTGGCTCCCCAGTTTTCCATACAAGCAGCAGTATCCCCCATCCTTGCTAAAGCAGCCCTCTCCACAGGCAGGAGAGCAGGACCTGCCCCAGGCAGCCCTCACCCCAGCCCTCACCTCCCCACTCAGCTGCATCCCCTTTGCTGCAAAGCCCAGGCACTCACCCACCCAGCTCTCACTCACCTTTGAGAGCCCTCCCACTTCTAAGTAAAAGCAGATGATGAAGATATTCCAGGTGACCCAGATTGCAGTCCAGATGGCGTACTGGAAGGGAAGGGAGTTGGGGGGAGAGAAACAATAAACATTAGGAAGTCACTGGAATATATATATATTTATATAGATATATATGTGCTCTAGCTGGGGGCAGTGGAATGCCCTGAGTCAGCACTGAAACCCTTTTTCTCCTCCTCTGTTTGTTTTCCATATTCAGATGCTCTCTTGCCTGATAAGACACACAGGGGCAGGAGTCTGGAGGGCTGGAAGAGCTCCTGTGCTGCATTTGTGCAGCCCCTCACGCTCCCTCTCTGCTGGGCAGCGTTTGGGCAGTGTTACCTTAGCACCAGGGAGAATTATCTGAAACCCTCCAAGTCTGGCACAAGCCCAGCTCCCTGAACAGGGTGTTCCTGAGCACAGCCAGGCACCTCCTGCCAAAACAGCATGCAGGGCTCGTGTCTGATCCCCCAGGGGCTTCACTCTGTCCCCCATCACCGGCCACATCCCAGGGGAGCACAGCTGGGACAGGCTCTGGGGGCTGGGCACAGAAGGTGTCACTCACCACCACGATGTAGCGAGGTCTGTACTGGATGGTGCCGAAGAGCCCCAGGATAACGATGATGATGTGCAGGAAGTTGGCGAGGATCGGGGCCCACTGGTACCCCAGGAAGTCGAACACTTGCCTCTCTAGTGCAGCGAGCTGGAAGGGAGGAGGAAAAGGGCAGTCACAACTTGTCCACCCGGTGTTTGTTCTCAAGGTTTTGAGGCGCTCCCTGAGCACATCCCTGTGGCAGCTGAGGGTGGGACTCCGTCCCCAGAGCAATTTGCTGCCTATGAACCAGGTCAGTAGGACACAAGGCTTGTTTACACATCCCCCTTCCCCTCTGGTCTCATCCCAGCTCCTCTGCTGGCCGAGCTCCTGCACTGTATGGGGCATCCCTCCGTGGTGTGTGTGCCCTCTGGGGAGGGGGCTCTGGCAGGGGACAGAGGGGAGCAGCGGGATGGTGACATCTCAGATGTTGAACGTGAAATACATTCACAAAAATGTCAGTGTAACTTTCCAGAGCTCATTTGTCAGAGCCTTCAACATCACTCCATCACTCCTGACACCTCTTGTTTTTCTGCTCTCCAGCACACATCCATCAAAGTGAGGGAGAGGAGGAAACTCTCCTCCACCTTCTCCCCTCAGAAAATGCTGCCACCAGTAAGGAAATTCTGCAAACACATCAGTTTCCCAGGATAGGCTGCGTTCCTCTCCAGCACTAATAACATGGTTCAAGGCTAGTACCGTGTTCTAGACATAAAACTCCATTGCTGTGGAAATGCTGGGGCTGATTTTCAAACCATATTTGCATAAAGATGTGCTTTTTTACCTGTAGCCATCATGTGTGTATCAGACAACATGTGGGCCCCTGGCCCTGAGCCTCTGTGCAGCTGAAAGAGCACGATGGACACACAATTGCCTGCTGGCCTCTGCGTGCCCACAGCCTTTAAATGATATATCTATAGGAGAAATCATAAGTGTAGGGGGCAAAACTGTTAATTCAGGTTTTTTGCCCATGCCTAGCCTTGCACGGAGAGATCTTCTCTCTTTTTTTGTCTTCATGAACACTGTGCAAGCCCCTCCATGGACCTGTGCCTTCCCTGTCAGCACAAGATTTGAAAGTACGTTTAATTATCACAGTAGTGCACTGGGACTGCACTATGACATTTCATATTTATTTTTGCCTAAATAAATCATTGCAATTTACTATCGACAGTCAATATTCATTTAACTCCTAATCAGGCGTTAACCATGGGTAATCCTGGTCTGCTGTGTGTAATCAGCTGTGTGACACCTTTTCCTGGCTGGGATCTAAGCACCAGGGCTTCTGTGATGGCTTAAAGCATTTAAGGATGTGAGCTGCTGCAGGTGCCACTCAAGGCCCATGATGAGAGAAGCCACATCTATTAAATGGCCATTATTCCTCCTTCTTCCTGGCTCAGTGGGGAAATTGCCTTCACACCTCTCTTGGGCTAGGAAAGTATTGCAATTCCCAACACTACTTTGAAAGTTCAATAAAAATCTGTATTTCAAAGAAATCTGTGGTTAAGAGCAATCAGTCAGGGAGGGGGTGAGCAGCTTTCCCTCTATGATATCTTATTCCCAAGAAAAGCGAGACAGAGAAATGGGGAAGGAATGGAGGCAGTCATCAAATCTCTCTTCTGCCAAATAATCTTCCCTTAGAAGCAACACCCCCTGCCCTCCTCGGATCCCTCTGAACCCCCTGGAAGGTGCTGTGGCCCCACACGGGGCTCTGGAGCCGGAGTGGGGTGAGTGCTGCTCCCCCCAGCACAGCAGCTCTGCCACCTCTCCTCAGAAACAGCAGCCACAGGTTAAACACTTAATCCTTCAGGAGGGGATTAACGCACATACCTTAACGATATTGGGAAATTTGGGATCCTGACTGGCTGGCAAGGGGCCACTTGACTGTGACCGCTTCATCCAATCAGGCATTTAATTGGCTTTGTGTGTTCCAGGAGGAGCGTGTGCCGTGAGAGCCTCGCTCAGCCCGGGGACACAACGGGGGTGTCTGCTGAGGTAACGCCCTGCTCAGCCTCGCCTCTGCCATCAGGCTCTGAAAATCAGGATAAACACAGATCCCTCCCACCCATGCCTTCTGCCATGCGCTCTCCCACTCCAGAATCAGGGCAATCCATGTCTGGAGAAGTGTTTTCCTCTCCATTCTACTCCATGAGGACTTGCTGTTAGGGCTGTATGGAAAGGGGAAAGCTTCTCCATCCACTGCTTGTGATGTTTCCTGGTTGGTTTGGACCAGGAAGGAGACTGGGCTGTGAAGTGACAGAGAAACAGCCACCCTGGAGATGGACCTGCCAATCCACACAACTTCAGATTTGGGCACAGCTCCTTGAGAAGGCTCTGATTTTTTTCCCATAATCCCAAAAATTATCTTCACACCATACTTCCTTCTCCCTCACCTCCCTTGTCTCCAGGTTCTTTCCATCCCGATTTGCTTTCTTTTGCCACTTCCCCTGCATTACTAAACTGGTTTTGTGTACCTGGGAGCTGTAGGCTTGACTCAGCTGGTCCAGAGATGGGCTGTGCCCATCTGCTGGCCCAGGGAAGGAGAGAGGATGTGGGATGTGTGAGCTCACACAAGCTGGTTCCTCATTTATAAAAATAAAATCACAATTTTCTGTAAAACATGTTGGTGATAAGCAAATGCTACTGATGAAACTCCAACACTGTTAGTGACAGGCAAGGAGTGAGTCTGTGCTGCAATTGGAAATGCAGCCTGAAGTTATCCTGGGTTTCCCCCTGTTCCCTCAGGAACTTACCATAATTAGGGAAATATTTGCTGAAAACAAATTGATAAACAACCATTTCACTCATTACACTCCAGGTCTGTGTGCACGGCTTACCCACAAGATGCTGCTGAGATTTGCAGCTAAACAGGGCTGATGTTTGGGCTAAGTTGGCCTTGATTTGGGGTTGGGATGTGAAGAATGTCACAGTGCCCTTCAGTCCTGGCCCCTCCAGTCCTGCTCAGAGATGGCAGGGTCAGGGTTTGCCCTGATCTATCTCTCCCCTCATACTGAACCCCTCTGGGCGCCTCTTGCTGAGCAGGGAAATGGCATCCTTCTCTTGTGCTGCCAAGTCTGTGCAGAGCAATATCCTCGCTGTGGTGTTCCTTACAATGATTCACACTGTCCTATTGAGAAAGCCTATTATATCCCAGAGATACTGGTTGTAAAGAGGAATGTCACACATTGTGGCACAGGTTTCAACCCACTCAAAGCTGACAGGACCTTTCCATCAGGGAAGATAAATTTTTCTTCTTTATGACTGTTCTTATTAAAACCAGGATTCCTTCTGCTCCTTTCGCTTCTCTAACCCATAGTATATTTTTACCTTTCATTCTTTAAATTAAATGATTTATTGCAGCACTAAAACCAGAAGAGTTGTGGCAGAATTTTCTCTCCTGAAATAAACCACATTTCTGCTGATCGGAGTGAAACTGGAATAGCAAATAACCACGTGAAGCAATTGTTAGCCAGGCAGACAACACAAGCCAAAGCTCTCTCTTGGGCCATCACTCATTTATACAGCTGGGGAAGATGTGAAAGGCAGAGGGGTGTTCTGCAGCTTAGGGAGCCCATCCCATAGCTCACACAGGGAGCACAGAGAGCTCTGCACATGCCCAGGGGCATCACACCATAAAACTTCTCCAGAGAGGGAAGCTGTACCTGAGCTGGAGGGGTGCCCACTGCAGAACAAGAAAATGGTCTTAGAAAACATCTCAGAACGTGGGACAGTTTCTCATTGGGGGGTTCAAACCATTCCAGCTGTGTTTCCAGTGGCTCTGGCAGGACAGAGTCACTGCAGGTGTCGCTGCCAGCAGGACACTCCCAGCTGCTTCAGCATGGGCTGGGAGTGCTGGTTCAAATTCTAGCCCGTCAAATCTTTTCTATCCCCTCAACTTTGTCTTCTGTTGCTCCTCTCCTGCTGATAAGCCGAACAGCCCAACCTGCTCCCTCGTGCCCCCATACTGCTGAGGAGGAAGGGATGCTGCTGAACTGTCAGGTGCCCATAATTCCTTAACTCCCTGTCCTTTATAGCCTACTATCAAAGCCATGTTATCAGCTAGATTTGCTCTTCTTAATTTATTAAGCTTTTAAAGCCTTTAATCTTATTTGGTTTGTATCTGTGTCTTTCACTGCATTTCTGAAATCAATTGGGACACAAAAGAAAAAATATCAGTCTCGAGACATGTTGGCATGACTCGTACAGACACAGGAAAGGTGCTCAGAAAACCCCACAACAGTCACACATCCACATGCATCTGTTCCTGTAATCAAACCTGCTTTTAACCTTTCCAAGCTCAGCTTTAATAAGAGATTTATTTTCAAAATGAAACGTTAGAAATAAATATCCAAGCATGAAATAAAGGGAACAAATGGGAAAGGCTGATCCTACTGCTGCAAAAAAAAGGAAAAAAAAACCCACAAAGGAGAGAAGAAAAAATGTTTTACCCAGAAACCCAGGCAATTTTCCACTTGACCCATAAAAAAACAACCTGAAAACTCCTCTGCTACTCCTTGTCTCTCACTGCTGTGAGGACACAGCCTCACAGACTGCTCCAGCTCCTGCTCCTCCTCCTACAGCTTCAGCTGGGACAAAATCTGCCACTTAACCCCCTGTCTGTTCTTTCTCTCCAGCCTGAACCCAGCAGGAGCCTCAGCTGCAGCCCTGGGTCCCCACTGCGCTGCTGGGATGATGCTCTGGATGATCCCAACGCCCTGATCCAGGGTTTGATTTCCTGCCAAGTGGCTTCGCTTTTTAAGAAGATGCTCTTTCTTTGTCTGCTGTGCAAACACCATCGGAGCTTTCACTGGAAAAGGTCACGGGCCTTTCCTCGAGGAAAAACTTGCACTGCTTTCCTGAGGTATTTTGGCCATGAGATGTGATGGCTCGAGCTCAGGGCAAAGTCTCAGTGCTGCTACCCCTATGAGACATCACACAAGGATGGAAATTTAGGTCCTGCCACCTGAAACAGCAGGAAGAAATTAAAAAGTCTCAGATTGTATAATTTGAAAAATATATCTATTTAAGTATTGAACACAAATACCTTTTTTTTTTTTTGTTCTTCCACACGGTTTAAGTTTGGCAATACTAAACATCTGCTGTTGATTATTATTATTAATGTATTGGTATCATTATGATATAATATGTAATTCTACGTATCTTTCTATATAATTGCTTTGACTTTGTAAATGCTGGGACAATTCTAGATCTAAAGAATCCTAAACTCAAGCTGCTGTGTGCTGAAACTATCAGCAGTGAGCAAAAAATTCCCTTCTGTGCCAGTGCTTCTCCAAGGTGGAGAAGATTCTGTGAGTAGAAAAACAATTAAACAGTAAGTCTGCTTTTACCACACTGGCTGCATTTCTAAATAAATATGAATGGCTGCAATAGCTCTTTAATTAAGTTTATCTGAAAAAGCAGCTCACTGAGCCATTACTTCCCATCCCCAAATGGAGGGGCTCATTCCATGAGGTGCCACGTCCTTGTCTTTCCCAAAGTCAGCCTCTCACGTGCTCACACCCGCTGCATTCATGAAATCTCATTTTTCTTCAGTAAGTGTTGTCAAGGAAACCTTCCTTGGGGCCTTGTGATCCACAGCTCCTTTCCCAGCATCCCTCTCCCAACCATAGAGGTCAAGAGAGTAATTGCACTGGAGGTCTCTGTTTGTCACTGGGTCTCTCAGGCATCTCTGGTCACTCTGGCCCTGGGCACAATGAGCCCCATTCTCTGCTCCCCTGCTCTGTTTTCTCCCCAGAAGCTGCAGAAACCCCTTCTGTTCACACAGATATTAGAGGCCTCCAACAGCAGAGCGGACACCTTGAAGTCATTTATATTTCAGAAGAACACTGGTCACTGTGCTGGCCTGGAGGCCCTGCCAAAAGGCCCCATGGGGCAGCAGGAGAAGCCCCCACCATGATCCCACACCCTGCAGCAGGGCCTGGCTGCTCCTGGGCATCACTCTCCAGCAAACACAACTTTTAGGCTGCGTGGTGCCACATGCAAGGATCAGGACTTCTGCCAGCCCAGAACCACCCTGCGCAGAGCCTGGGCAGGTGTGACACCTTCTCTGTGGTTTATCACAACTTCTCTGCTGAAGCCTGGAGCATCCTGCTGCTAAACATCCCAGTGCTGAGCCCCCACCTCCTCATTCCCCCTGGCCTGGCACCTCTGAGCTCTGAGCTCTCCCCTCCCAGCATCATTCTGTGTGTGGGCAGTGATGGTCTCAAGGGTGCCACTGCTGTGACCTTCAGCCCTGAGCTTTCTGCTGCCAAAGCCTCCCAGAAACACCCGAGCTGCAAAGATATGTCATTATTCAGTCCCACATGCCCAAATGCTGCTTAGCATTCCAGGGAAGGCACAATCCTGCTGAACAGAAGGGATGAGGCTGGCACTGAGCAGTGCAGAAGGCTGTTTGTGCCTGGAGCTGAGGCTCTGGCTTCAGAGGGACTGAGGTTTCCTAAGTACACCTCGTAGAGCCACCAGCCCTGCTCAGCTGAAGACACAGGCCAGGCACAAGAATTCACAGAATCATGGAATCCTTTAGGTTGGAAAAGCCCTCTAAGATCATTGAGTCCAACTGTTCCCCCAGCACTGCCAAGCCCAACACTAACCCATGTCCCCAAGTGCCACATTTGAACGTCTTTTAAATCCCCCCAAGAATGGTGACTCCAATACTGCCCTGTGCAGCCTGTGCCGGGGCTTGACCGCCCTTTTGCTGAAGAAATTGTTTCTCATATCCACTCTAAACCTCCCCTGGAACAATTTGAGGCACACATCCAGGCAAACCTCTTAAGCCTTTTTCCTCCAAGTGTTGGATTGTGCCACGGAACTGGCAAAACATCAGGAGCTGGCCGTACTTCTTCTAGCAAGACACCACAGCCCATGGTCCCTGCCACATGGCACATCCACAGGTGCCCTCTCCTGCCCCAAAACCTTCCCAGCAGGGTGGTGAGCAGGACAGTGAATTAACTGCTTGCACATAATGCTGCAGAGGTGAGAAGAGGTTGCCCAGCACTGAGGTTCTGAATGGGGCTCAGAATCCAGCTCCTGGGAAAAAGACTGCTTCCTAGGAGGAATGCTTCAGGAAAATTATTGCTCTGGATTGCCTAAATTTCTTCCAAATCAGGGTCAGTCACGTGTCTGGTGAGGATTGTGCTCTGTATAGCCCTCACAGCCTCTGGCCTGTTTGGTTTTAGGGATCCCATCTCCCTTGGGGTTCAGACCCCAGGCAGCACTGGATATGGGAGCTGCTCTGTTCCTGTGCTCCTGCCTGTGTCTCCTCACGGCACCTCAGCTCTGCACGCTGCTGGGATTGCTGATTGCTGAGAGCACCAATCAGCCTAAATTAACAAGCAGGTGCCTTTGTGATCCAGGCAGAACAGCACTCTGACAGGAATGACAAACTTGTTTTATTTGCAACCTACGCCAACACTCCAACCTAAGTTTCCCAAACATAAGCAAATTAATCTGTTGTGCCCACAATGTTCTCCCCTAAGGCCCCCCTCAATGTTTTTCTCCTCCCTGAGTTTCACGGCTCAGCTTTGGGTCTCCAGCTTTGGGACAGAGAGAGGAGGCACTGGGGTGAAAGGGATGTGAGTGTTTTTGCAACAGACATAAAACCCAGTGAGTTTCTTCAACAAGTGCCTGGCATTTTTGTCACCCAGATGCCCAGCCTGGGGCTCCACACTCCTGGCTTTCCCCCACCTGCTGAAGAACTTGCTGAGCTGCCTTATCCCACCTCATGCTGCTGATCCTGGGGAAATATCCCAGCTGCTCCCTCAAACAGCATCCTGGCGTGGCTGGCAGCTTCAGCTCTGGGGGAAAACTTCTCCCACCAGGAGCACAGATTTCCCTGTTGCATTAAATAATATATATATATTAAAGGTGTGCCATTAACTCAGCAGCCATTTCCCTCTGGAGATCTGCTACGAGTTATGAACCCATCTAAACACTCCAAAGGCTGTGAGGCAGAGCAGTGCTGGAGATCAGCAGGAATTTAATTTTCTAATAGAGAGATTTATTCCCTACCAACAGAGCATTACATTGTGTGATCCCTGCCTCTGCTCGGCTGTGAAGGCTATCTGAAGTTTGGGCTCATTCTCATGAGAAGGATGCAGGGAAAAAAGTGAAAATACTTAAAAATTAGTCAAGGGGTTGTTGTGTTTAGGGAATATAACCTGTATCCTTTTGAACTGCTATCCCAGGCATCATCTACTTAGCCACCAGAGCCAGCTCTGCTGCTGGGGGGAGAAGGGAAACCATGGACAGGGCTGGCACAGAAGGCACAAAGCTGCCCTGAAGCACTGCTCGGGCCAGCACTGCCCAGCCTGGCTTCTCCTGACGCAGCCCTCTGGAGTCTCCTGGGTGTGGGAGCAGCAGAACGTGAAGAGCTCAGAGATCCCATCAACTCTCAAGTGTACTAGAAAGACTTTAAATTATTCAGGGGTCTGACCAAAACTCACAGTGTGCATAAAGCTCCTGAGACACCAGCTGGACTCACCCAGTTTAGAAGAAAATTCAGTCTCTCCTTGCTATTTTATAGGCACTTACTGCAAACTGCAATTTTATTTTGCTGCTGTTTACCTCAAAGCTGAATTGTGGCTGTAAATACACCACTGGAGCTTCCCCAGGGGAGCAGTAACTCTTGCTTTAGGCTCAAAAAGCCAAGCTCAGTTTTCCCTCTGTCCTGTCACACAGCCTAAGAAAGGCTCGCTGTGACCAAGCGACACTGAGACCACCCCTTGCTTTTGGCTTGATGAACAAAAATGTTCATTAGCGTCCACTGCCAGTCTAATTCATGGCTGGCACCTGCAGCACTTTCACTTCAGGAAGGGTCAGCTGCGGCCTGAGTGACAAAAATGCCCCTCTGAAGGCAAAACACCTGCAGAAAGCCACCTGATGCAGCAGAAGATGAGGGTGAGAGTTTTTTGGTGGCCACGTAGCAAAGCCCCAGTCTTTGCACAGGGCTGTGTCTGAGCAGCCCTCGCTCCACAGGATGCTCCCAGCACATGGGGCAAATGGTCCCTGTGCTGCTGGACTTTCATGGGAACCCTCCAGGGCCTTGTGACCCTCCAGGTCCCCGTTTGTCCCCTCCCTGCACCCACAGCTCCCACCCCGCTCGGGCCGGCTCAGCGCCCGCTCTCCCACCGCTCCTTCCCGCACATGGCACTGGGAGCTCCAGCAGCTGATCCCCTTAATTAGGTCACAAATAGATTACGTGTAAAACACTTGCACCAGCCAGATCCTCGGAAGGAAAAACATGCAAGGCCCGCAACCGGGGTAAAAGCTGGGGAGAGGAAATGTGCCAAAGCTGAAATAAGTCTTCAAAACTTCGTCTGCAGGAGCCCTGCTTCGGTTTCTGCTCGACAGCTGGGCCCCTGCTCCCTGACACTGGAGCTAAGTGGTAGCGTTGCTTTAATTTCCTCTTGCTTCTGCTGCAATGCCAGATTGTTTGGATATTCGTAAACAGAAGGAATTTAATGAAAATTATAATTAGAGCCCGCGGTGCTCTCGCAGGTCGCCTTTACACGGGGCTGCCTATTTACATTACAAATCAGGCTGGTGTCACTGCAGAGTCTACAGCGAGAGAGGAGAATTCATTAAAAGGGAAGCGTGGGGTGGGTGAGAAATAGGGGAGAGAGAAAATGATATTGTTATTATTAATAATCTAGGAAATTGGGATCTGCCATGGTCTTGCTGCAGCTTTGCTCCTTGAAGGAAAGCTCATCCTAATCAGCCTGCAGCAGGAGGGGACACAGCACAGTCACCCAGAGACTTCCATGGCAATTACTGCACAAATGGGCCCTTTTTCACAGAGCAAGGCTTTCTCACCCCACCAGGACACAGAGCAGTGCTCTTAGCACCTAGCTGCCAAGCTGGGGCTGTTAGGAAGAGACAACACGAAGGCAAAGGGATGCAGTTCCCATTATTTTGCAGCTTTCCCTTTCCACCTGCCAGCAGCTCCATATGATGCTTTTTCCCCCCTGTAAAGCCACGGGCAGCAGCTCCTGCTCCTGCTCCTTCTACCACAGCCCTCCAGCACAGCTGGTGACTCTCTGTCTTCCCATCTATGCAGTGAAATTAGGAGTAACAACCTCGTTTTACACAGAAGATTGCTGGAGACTTGGGTCCTGTTTGTAAAACGCTTCTGTCATATTCCACACCAATAATCCTGCCTCAGCACAAACAGCATCCTCAGTGCCATTGTGGTTTTTTGGATGCCCACTTCGTGGTGGCAAAAAGAGGTGACATTTTAGGTCGGGAACCTCCCATGATGATGGCAGCACCAGCCCAAACCCCTCAGCTTTCCCTTCACTGTCACATTCTCAACACAGAGAGGTGAACTCTGTTCCCATGCCTGCATCCCCCAAATGAGAAGCTGGAGGTATTTTAGGAGTTGGGCTGCAAACAAGCCAAGTGGTTTGTTTGTATTTTATCCACACTGTCATCATATAAAGCGACCCACACTGCGACAGCTGAGTTTTAATCATCACCAGTAACACTGATGTTTGTGCTTTGCCCAAAAAAACCCCAACCAAAACACAAAAATGTGTTTATATCAGTTTAAAAGAAAGGACAAAAGAAAAAATTTCCCTTGAAAAATTATAGTTGAAAAAACATGTAGCCATTTTTTTCAGCTGAAAAATAGATATCAGTGAAGAAATACGGACCAACTCTCCCCTAATGAACGTACCAGCAAATTTCCAGGCCTGTCATCAGAGCATGAAATAAAAAAGAACAGGGAGGAAAATAGTATTTTGGACAAGAAAAACATTTAGCAGTTCAGCTTCTGGTTCCAGTAAAATGCTTCTGACAGGAAGAGTTTTAAATTGGAACAAACAGGAAAACGACGATTTTGTTCAAAACAGGGACTGTCAGAGGCTTTTGGGGTATTGCAGGAATTTTCCAATAACCACAATCCCCACAAAGAACTTCCCTCTAAGAAGTGGATAGAAAATGAATCAATCACTATTGATTTTCATCATCTGATTGCTTCTCTGGAAGAAAATCAGTCCTACTTAAGTAATTGATTTGTTACCTTAGCAATTACAGGTGAAAAACCTGGCTTCCCTTGCCTCCTTCAAGGCATGTGAACGAGGGATATTCCAGTTTTCCAGCCGTTTCAGGAGGCAAAGCCAACTTTATGTAAATCAAAGATGAGTTCTGAGCTGTCACCCACATCTCAGGAGTCCCCAGCACCCTCAGCAGGGTCCCTCAGAGATGAGGAAGGCAGAGCACCTCCTCGCCTTCTTCCTCAGTTGTACCTCCCCACGAGCAGTGCAGGCTGCAGAGCAGAACCCCAGCTCTATTTTCCTCAAATAAAACCAAGAAAACAGAGACACACAAAGTGCTCAAACGGATTAATCAAGTAAATTCCTAAAAAGGGAGCTGGCAAAAAGTTTAGGCACGATTTGAGGCTGAAGATCTGCCTCCCTCTTTCACGGGTGATGGAGCAGTTTGGGGACTGCAATCTGCTCTGGGCAGTCATTGAAGGGTGAGAGCACAGCTCTGCTGCAAAACACAGTCTGAGTGCTGGGAATCAGGGCTCCAGGGTGGATTTTCTGGGATTCACAGCATGAGAGTGGCTGTGGGGAAGTCACTGAGCCTGTGGTTTCCTCATGCCCACTGTCCCCTGCACCGCTGTGCTTTCTGCTGTGCTGGAGAGGAGCTCAGCGAAACCAAAGATTCTCATCAGGGATTTATCAGCAACACAGAATCATGCTGAAAACCCACCAAGGTTTAACAAGTTCTCCCAGTGGCATTGATGGCATTGACCACCTCCCTTTTGGTGCTGCATGCCCTTTGTTTTTGCTCCCCAGCCCAAGTGGGTGATGAAATGAGAGCCGTGACGTTCACTTTGATGGAGGCGAGCTGCTGGCTTTCCAACAGGGTAAATAAGGATTCAGTGCCTTTTAAAAAGCATTATTTTTAAAGGAAAGCCCTTTTGAGTGAGGGCTAGAATGGGGTTATTTTCCACATGACCAAGCACCAAAAGGAAAGCAGCAGCCCAGTCCATGCTCTTATCACCCTCCCTGAGTCACCCACTGGATAGATTTGTCACAAGGTGAAATAAGAGCAAGTCCTCAATTTATTATCATTTTCTACTTGTCCTCCTTAATGCAGTTCCTGCCAGGATGAGTTTGCTGTGGGAAAGTGGAATGAAACCAGGCCTTTCAGTTTGCTGCTAAATGGGACTGGGGGGAGGAGGCTTCCAGGGGGGAGGGAAAATCTTCCTCATTAGAAGGGGAAAACGTGTAATGCAGAGTTTTCATCGGATGCTGCCCAGCCTCCCAATTAGGGTGGCTGGGACAAACAGTGGTGTTATTATATGTAACTGTTTACCCAGTGTCACTCAGCCATTGTTTATTTTATGAGCATAATTTATCTCCTCCGTTGTGCTACCCAATTTGTTTGCATTTTCAGTCCACTCGAGTGTCTCTCTTTCATTGTATGCATCTCCTGGCCTCCCACCAACCAACTCTCCAAGTTTCCAGGAGTGTCACACAATGGCCAGGCCCCTCCCGAGCTTCATTTTTCGCATGACATTTTTGTCCCCTTATTTCTGAGCTGCCCCTGCCCCTCCCCTGCTGCAGACTCAATGGCTCATGGTTTATTCAACAGCAAAGCTGAATTTCTCTTTTCCTTCTCTTTTTCCACTTTCCCCTCCTTTTAAAAACAGAGGCTGGTCAATAGATGCCACTCTGGCAGCTCTGGAGAACAAAGTTCACTCGCAGCAAATCTTTTGGGTCGTGGCTCCACAGGGCAAGAGTTTGGTGACCCTGCAGGGGCTAAATCCCCACCAGCAGCTCACCCGTGGGGCCCCCACGGAGTCCTGTGTCTCCTTCAGCCATGGAAAGGGACAAAGACTTGTCCTTTATCAGCTTGTGACACCAAAGCTTCCTCCACACCTCGCCTTGGAGGTGTGAGATGATTCCTCATCCCTGGAACAGTGGCATCTTTGGTTTGCTCCTACTCCAAACTTTCTGGCCATTTTTCTCCCCCTCTGATCTTCTTGCTTGTGGGTCTAAATGCAAGGATTAGCTAAAACAGAAAATTGCTAATCCACATGATGGAAATTCAAATCCTTGCTGCTGCATTAAGTGATTTCAAGGAAGTTTAATCTGGCAGGACTCTGAGGTGACTCCAGACAGTGACAACAACATCTGTGTATCACCTCTTCCTCCAGCCTGGTGACACCACAGCAGGAAGATGCAGCATTTTTCTCCTGATTGTAGCAGGACCCTATTTCTGATGGCTTCTGATGAGCTCTCAGCCCTGGGCTACAGCTCAACCTGGGGTTTCCTGCTCCATTCCCATTGAGTGTGCCAGGATTGGGATTCTGGGATTTCTGATACAAAATCTGGACAGTGTCACACCACCAAACCCTGGAGCTCCATCTGAAATGCCCTTTGTTTGCAGGTTAGTGGCCAAAACGGGGAGTGAGGAACTTTACATGGCCAAGGGAGGCTTCATGAGGAAAAAACTTAGCAGCCATGAAACCTGGGATACGCCTCATGCAAGCAAAGCATCCTACAGGATACTGCCCCACCAGCTCCTGTCACTGAGAGCTGCTCCAGAAATTCATCGTACTTGAAATGATTCACTCAAGTATCCATTCAGTCTCAGTTCATGGATTGCAGAGCCTTTATTGCACACCCATATATTTAGCACTGGGATGGTTCTCAGCAGTCCTAACAGCCCTGTCATCCAAGGAATAAAACAAAGAGCCATTATTCATCACAAGGGAGACACAGTCTTTATTGTCTGAAGCCATGGCAGAGTTTTTCTATCACCCTATCTATTCTTCCTCGCTGTCACACAACTCAGCTTTAAGCTGTCTCAGTAGCAGCCCTGGAGGCCCAAATCTTTGTAGCTTCTCCCAGTTAAGTGCCCAGCTAATGCTGTGCTGGACTGACCACAGGACTGACCCCGAGCTCGCAGGAGCAGGAAGGGAAAAAGGCTTTCCAGAAAAGCCTGAGGTGGGCATTAGTCTCTGCTAGGTCAGGAGTAAAAGCTAGGCAGAGTTATTTAAAGACGTGGTGAAGCACAGCTACAAGGAGAGATGGATGAACGTGAGTTTTGGGCACTGATAAAATCCAGAAGATGTGGGGTTTGGCCCTGGCCTGGTGGCAGAGCTGTGTGGGCTGTAGGACACATCAAGCTGTGCACATCACCTGCCCCAGCCTCCCTGCAGCCCTCCCAAACAGCCTCAGGGATTCCTTGGTGGATCTATGCCCAGCACGCAGCTGGAGGAACCAGCCTGGATCTCTGGGTCTGGATATGCGGGGATTAATACCTTGGGATCTAAGCATGAACCACCCTCCATCCTGCTTAGCATCTGCCTGAGTTGCTCTGTGCCTCTGGGGAAAGCAGGTCAGATTTGGGGCCACAAGACCCCCTCAGTGGTGCCAATGAGCCTGTTAAATGCAACCGAAGCAGCACCATTCAGAGAAGCAACTACATCATGGTCTCCTCAGGCTTCAGGAGCATTTGAGGCTGTGCCTGTGTCAGCCCAAGGCAGGACAAGGAGTAGAACAGATCCCTCTGAGAAGGTGCCATGCAGGGGCTCTCACCAGCTGTTTGCAGTAAGGCAAACTCATCCTTCCCTCGGATGTCTCTGCTCAAAATAATGAGATGGGAAACTTGGAGACCCAGAATCCTAAAAAGTGTCAGACATCTGAAAAAAAAATATTGCACTTTCCCAGCTTTTTAATTTGTTTTAAGGTTGGCAATCACATCTCCAAGCGCCCAAGCTCACTTTTCTCCACATGCTCAGACAGCAAAGGGCACAAAACAGCCTGTGAACTCCCATCACACTTCCCCCAGCACCCGCTCTGCTCCCTGATGAACAGCCAGCAATCTCCCAGGCTAATTAGCCAAACGGTATTCTGCACATATTTAGCATTTCTGAGTAATTAGGATAATCAGATTTCTCCCCTAATTCTGTACATCCACGATGTGAGCAGGTGTATTGCCTTTCCCACAACGATATCACGAGAAGAGTGTTGTCTGCCAGAGCCAGGGATGCCAGCAGCCTGTCAGAGCCCATTGCCCTCTCCCACATGGAAATCTGCTAAGGGATTACCAGCAGCCATGGGGAATTGGGAACTGGGTTTGTGTTGGCTGAGCAACCAGTAGTTCAGATATTCATGCAAGTTATCTAAAGGCACAGTCCTCAAATCTGGCCAGAGATCCGGATGTTCCCTTCACCATCCTCCAGGGATCAGCTGCTGGAGTTGTTTTGTGCTGCAGTTGACCAGCAGCTGTTTGGCCCAGAACCTCCGAGGTGTTTTGGGTTCTGGGGAGGTTCTGGGAGTCTGCCCAAGACTCACGACTCAGGTCTTGGTCATTCTCCACGAGGTTCATCAGCCCATGGGCCTGGTCCTTATCTCTGTGAGCTGGCAACCACTTATCTGTGCTCTGTGCCACTTCCAAGGTCTCTTGGAATGAATGACCTTAACTGAAGGTCCAAGCCAGTCAGGCCAGGCCAGGCCAGCTCTTTCTTGTCCTGCTGAGGTGGGTCTTTGATTCACGAGGAGTTTTTCCTCCAGCCAGCTTCACTCAGTAATTCCTTCTCAGAGAAGCAGAAAAGGTTTCTTTGTTTGTTTGTTTTTTTAAGTGCCCATGAGTACATCCTGGTTCATGGAGCATGTGGATGTGGTGCCTTCACCAAAGTGGGAGTTCTAAAAGGAGTAATGGTCCAGCATCTCTGAAAGAAGGAAAGGTTGCTCCCAAGCCCCACAGCATGGAGTTTCACTCTCCCAAGTATCCTGACCATTGAGGTAGTATTAAGCGAAGACCCTGCCACGTCCCCTCCACAAAAACATCATCCTTCTGCTGAGCTTCAGGTAGGGAAGAAGTTTGCTTGAAGACCTTAGAGTAGAACCCACTGTACTCCCAACTCAAAGAAGCCATTTCTAATACGCAAGGCAATGATCTTGTTGTAGTACTGTAGAATAACATCTGAACTTCCTAAATATAAACAAACCTGAATAAGGCCAGGAGTTGATTCCTCCTGATCTCCAAGTAGGTCAGCCATGCTGGCACTGAGATTGGGCTCTGGTTGCTACAGAGCTAATGTTCAGGTGGAACTGAAGACAGACAGTGACAAACTGTTAATTGTGGGGAGGCTGTTTGTCCGTGATGGATGGCCACAGCACTCAGAGCACGCCATGCAAGGCTACACTCAATATTTTATAAGTTGTGTGTGGGCACTAAAATGCTCCATCCCCTTCTCTAGTGTCCTCTAGCTCACCTTCCCCACTCAGATGACATGGTGCTCACAGATGAACTATCCCCAGGGAACAGCACTTGCAAAATATAAATCAGCACCAAATGCTTTAATGGGTCCAAGGCTGTTGTCAGGGTCACCACAGACACTTGACAGGTCCCTCATCCCCCGAGAGGTGTCACAGGAGGCATCTTCCCAGGTTTTGTATATTTGCTGCAACTGTGTATTCATCCGAGCACCTGCATCCACTTTTTATAAGGTGTATTTGGGACTTCAGGAGAAGTGAAACCTGACTATTCTCAGCAATGTTCAATTCTTGTCCTTTCCTCTTAGCCCGGGTGACCAGTTGGCCAAGTGCTCACCAATGAAGGACGGAGTGTGTCCTGTATCATTCTGACCTCAGGTCAGTGGTGTCCCAGGTCACAGGGGTGGCACAATGACAGAGCACAGCACATCCAGCCCCTCCACCCCACTGCTGGGCACCCACAGCTCTGATGCTGAAACGGGGGGCAACCTGTGCTCCCACACTCCTGAACATCAGGGCTGGGCACACACCTGTGTGCTTGCTCCACTGGTGCAGAAAAAAATGATGGTGATCCTGGTTTTCTTGAGTTTTGAGCATTGGAGGGAAAAATGGAGAGTAAAAAAAAAAAAACAAAGAGGGAAGAAAGCAGATATTTTGCTGGCCTGAGAGAGCCTGGGGAGCAGGTGGGAAGCTGCCTGCAGGGCTGGCCAGTCACTGAGAGGTGGCAAAGAAAGCTGGCACAGCAAGTCCTGACGTCTGCCCGCCTCGAGCAGGCGATGAAGACAAGCTGTTGCCTCGATTCCCACAGTATATTTTCATTAGGCCCAGGCAGATGGCAGCGGAGGTCACCGCTTCCACACCATCATCCTTTCAGCCCAAAGGTGTCAGGGAATCTGACATCTCAATTACCAAACCTGGAATCACCCAAGCAGCACCTGATGGACGATGGAGGAAAGGGGATCAGGAAAGCTGCGCTCCCGATTTCCCTGAATTCTCACCTTTGAGAGAAAATCTGGGACGTTGTGCTTCCCTGATAAACAACATATTTGTGTCCAACGTTCTGACACAAAAGCAGCTGTGCTGAGAACGAGCCACAGACACCAGGAAAATGGCAATTAAGTCCTTGTGGAAAACACACCAAAAAGCACCCCTCGGAAAAGACATTTGATGTTAATGAGCTACAGCAAAGTCAAGGGAGGAGATATTGATCTTGCCCCAGCAGAGATTGGCTGCTCGCTCCTCCATAGTGTGTGAAGCCTCAGAACACAGAGCAAAATAAAACTTCTGTTCTTCACAAGGAGTCTCAGATGTGGGGCCAGGGCTTGGCTAAGGCAGGAGGAGCCAGAGCAACACCACCATTGACTTTTCTGTGCACAAGGTGAGGCACAATTCTGACACACTGGTGAGAAGCAGCAGCTCTGCTGAAACATCATCTCAGAGATTTCTGCCAGACGTTTCCATCATTCCAGTTTTTCTCCTCCCTATTATAACCACCTACTCTCCTATTAATACTTTACTACTACTGATTTCCTACTTTTTACTCCTGTTAATCCATACTTTTGTAATCCATACTATTATCCCTGGCAAGAAGAAGATGAAATAAGATTCTGACTCTTACCAAAGATCAATAAACAAACAAAGCAGAAGTTGTTTATTCTTAGTCTGAAATCTCATGAACTTAAAGGTAATATTATGACTCTGGAATGATTATGAAATATCTCAGATTCCAATTTCCACAGGGCGTTTATTCATTGAGTTTCCTTCTGCAACAAAAATACCCCAAACCACTGTGAGCAGATGAGTCACTGCAGCAAAGCACCACCGTGAGCAACACCCAAACCTGTGCTTTCTCTTTGAGGATTTTTCTCCTTAAATTCCACTATGAGCTGGGTTTGGGGGAGACATGATGGTGTCAGAGATACCTCAAAGATGAGAACACCCAGGGTGCACAACCCCAATGAAAAAAACAACAACAAACCAATTTCTTTTCGGGGAGACTTTTCAACTTTTTTCAGAAGTGTCTTCAAGCTTCTGTAAAAGTTCAAAATATTTGGGGTTTGGCACAATAAACACCTCCATCGTTTTCAGCAAACATTGCTAAATGCCAGAGTATTTTCTTCCTTTTTTGTCCAGAAATGTCATTTTTTCCCTCCTCGTGTTCTTTAGACAGGGAAGGGGTGAAGAATGCGCTGCTTTTCAGACAAAAGTTTCCACTCGGTTGAAAACTCTCTTCGTACCAAACTGGAACATACAGACATGACCTGTGCAGTTGGGTGTGCTCATCACATCTACGGCAGGAGGAGTGGGGACAAAGGAAACATTAAATCACAAATTATCCCTGGTTTGGCGGG
>VWZT01015861.1:308889-536984 GCA_013397055.1 Pachycephala philippinensis
CGGCCCCGGCCCTCCCCCGGGAGGCGGGAGCAGCTCCGATGCCCCGGACAGGGCAGCCCCTTGTTTCTCAGGATCCCGGAGTGACCGGTCCGTGCTGGGGCAGAGGGCTGTGCTGGCCAGGTGTGTGTGCCGGACACACGGGCTGTGGAGCTCCTCTCCTCTTTCCACGTGTGCTTCCCCGTGAAAGTGCTGGCATGTTCACCCTGAACACTATGAAGCCCAAAATCAATCTAAAATACAGTGGTTTTTTCCATAAAATTTTTCAGCGAGAGTGCACTTAGAAGACGAACTCATAAAGGGGGAAAAGACAAGGAATTCTTTAAAATGTGCATTTGTAGGTATTTTAAAGTACACCGAGGCTTGAGAATGAATCCCAGCAGACTGGGAGCAGAGGGATGTAGGAGAGCACCTCTCTACTTCCAATAAGTGCTTCTACCTGAGCACCATGAACGCACCACTCGCTGTACCCTGCACCTGTAGAAAAGCAAGTCAGTCAACTTGAATTGTGAACAGCAGAGCAAACCCACAAGCACACAACCACCTCCTTCACATGCCCGAGTCCTTCCCAGTGCCTCCCCTCCCGAAGGAGAAGCAGGATCCAGAAGACACGGCTCACGCCAGCCTCCCCTACTGCACACACTCGTGGCCGGCCTGAGGAGCAGGTCACACACCACACACTGTGATCGGGACAGACTTGTTGCTAAGCTCAACACAACACGGTAAGAAGCTTTGGGAGAGCCTCATCTGGTGACAAGGTCGTCTCTTTGCAACCTCCGGTGGCTCCAGCGTCTGCACAGCAGTTTGTTCTGTCGCCTCTGGCTGTCCCTTCTTCCTCTGAAGCGAGTCAGCGTTTCATTTCTGCCTCCAAAGCAGGGTGTGACTCCCCACCAGAAGGGATCGGCTCCACTTTCATTTTAAATAAGCACAGCCCGCTGCTCGTTGCAGTGGGGTGAGAAGGAGGTGGAGGCTGAAATCATAGCAGCTGTATCATTTCACTCAAGGAAAACACTGCCTGACTATATCCTAAGGAAGCAGGATTAGTTCTCAAGTGCTAGGAATGTTTAAAACCTTACATTAACAACATTATTATTATTCACATCAGCCACAGGGAGAAACAGAACAAACAAACAAACAAAGTCTGAATACCTGAGATTAGAAGGCAGCCTCTGAATTGATCACAAATCCTTCTGGTTTTAAATGGTAAAATATATTGATTATCTGACCTGTGCACTGTGCATAACCAAGGCATCAATTAATGCAGTCAGGTACAATGAAACATATTTTATTATATGTGAAAGGAAAACACCCAGAGAATAAACACCCAGAGAAGAAACCAATTTATTTCACCCAGAAAACTGTGGACTGAAGAAGCTTTGGCAGCATTCATATTCCCCAGAAGGTGCATTTTAGATAGAAAAGGCAATGGAGCAAAGATCAGTTTATTTTTTCATGAATGCAGATAAAACATTCCTTACAAACCGCACAGGGAGGTCTCACTCTGCACTGAGGGTCAGGCAACCTGACAGCAGAATTGGAACAGGAGCTGGAGTTGGCCAAAAACAGGCTGGGGTTAGGCTGGTCTTGTTCCGTGCTCTGGAAACTGCTGGGAACAGCAGGGGAAAGCTGGATACAGCCATGCAGGTTAGAACCTGGCTTTTGTGCCAGTTCTTAAGGTTTTTGCATCTCTTGTTCCACCTTCTGCTTCCAAAAACCTCCTGTAGGCATTGCTATTTTCCAGCTCAGTTGTACTGCAAAGGAGACACAGTGTGAAACAGCAAAAGGCATTGCTGCTCAAAGGCTAAGTTTGACTGAAATAGGATTTTTTCCACCTGCATTTTTATCTTGATAAGCTGTGCAGAAAGCAAGCATGGCTTGGCTGGGACTTCACATGCATGTGAAGGAAAACACAGACTTTCCTGAGCTTTTTAGTAAGGGTGAGGCCACAGGAATGACACAACCTGTATTTCAAAGAGAGACTTAAAACTCCCAGAGCCTGATATTATAATCTTCATTCATATGATTTCTTATCTGTGTATCTGACCATTTGAATTCTTGCACGAATGCTGCAGGACCACACATCTACCTTGAAAGTTTAATTCATAAAACCAACCACAACTTTAATTTAGTAAAAAAAAGAAAGAAAATCAAAATTGCTCAGTATCCTGAATTTTTTATTTCCTGAAGCATAAACTTGCCCTCAGCTTTTGACAGATGAAATGTTTCTTCAAGAGTCCAGTCTGAATGTTAAAAATAATTTCTCGAGATTAAGGGGTTCTGGATGGGGTCTGAGGGATTCTTAGCAGGGATATTGGTGTACAGGGATATTGGTGTACAGGGATATATGTACACAGAGCAAGGCAACCACAGGCAGCTGCATCCCTCACCATCAGGAGAGTACCAAGGACAAAGAATTGGTCGAGCAGTCATTACTGCAGCCCTCTCCAAATGCCAGGCCACAGAGGTGTTTAAGAGATCCTGGTTGTTTCTTTTATCCTCCTTTAATTCCTGAGGATGTGCCTACATTTTAAGATTCCGATGGACATCCTGACTTCATGGAGGGAATGGAATCCCTCCATGATGGGAAACTTCCTCAGGTTCAGATGATGCTGCAGAGATTGAATGTCCCTGTTCTTAGACAGTGTTTGAATCAGGAACCTCTTCCCATCCAAATTTAGTTTTGCATGGATCCAGCTGCTAGAGGTGACTAATCTTAGATAGAGGGACCTTGTTATCACCTGTCTGATTACACCCAAATTTCTGGGAGAAGTCCCAGGTTTACTTTAGGAGAAATGCAGAAACAAAGTTAGCAAGCTTGAAACAAAGCAGCAGTACCTTACCACAGCTTGTTATCTCTCATACCTGCAGCCTCCTCGCTCTGACAGATCAAGAGGAACAGCAGAGGCTAAAAGTATTAGCTGGGGACATGTCTCTTCACAGCCCAAACCCTGTAATTGTCACAGCTGCTGAAAGCTGGAGATGGTCTTACATTCTACAGTACCATGGGGTGCATTATTCCACTCAGTTCATTTACATCCACGTCCTCTCCATTTTAATAACATCAGCTGGGTCATGGTGCCTTTACAGATGTCTGATCAAACACAGCTGTGTCAGAGTGTTCCAGCCTTTCCATCCACACCCCAAAGGCACAGCGTGCCTGTCCCAGTGCTCCAGGAGCTAATCAGCCAGCCTGCTCCCCTGCTCCAGGGCACACAGCAGCCTTCCCAAGGTGCCATGTCACATCCTATTTCTCTGGCACAATTAGAAGTAAGTCCCCCTGCCAGTGGCCTGAGTGATGGCAGCTCAGCGCTGCACGCAGCAGGATTTCCTGCAGACACATCCAAAGTGATAACTGGGAAGTCTCACATACGAGGTGGGTGAGCTGTGAGGCTTCCTGCCACAGGACACTGTGGAAGTTTAGAATGTATATGGGTACAAATGGATTAGGATAAATCATCTTCCTGCATGGGAGGAGGAAAGGGCACTCTCCTGTCTCCTCAAGAGTGATGTTGGATGCAGGGAGAGGATCTAACTGCTCGTGACCCGAGGTTGCCTCCAGTCACCTTGTGCAGCCAGCCCTGGCTGTAAGAACTGGACTCTGTGATGTGTCTCATGTGTCTTATTGAAGATTTTCTACATAAAGATTACTGAACCAGCTAGAAAGAGATTATGAAAAAAAGGACAAGAACTCTTGACCTTCTAATTTTAAACTTGTAATTTTTTAAACTTGCCATCACCCCGGGCTAATAACTAGAGCACTGTTACAGAGCTCAGCTGCTCTGGGACTGAAGCCAGCTGCAGCCAAGACTATCATGGTAGAAGACCCAAGAGAGGTGTCAATAGCCCAGACATGTCCTTCTGCTCTCTAGAGAGACCAGAGGGACCAGAGATGCTCAAACTGAGCAGCACCACAGTGGCATGCCCTCAGCAGGCCACGGCCAAAAGAACCACACGCTGATCTTCCCCTCCTTTTGCAGCCTGGTGAATTAATCACTGAGGAAAACAGCCTGGTGACAGCAGAGCACAACGTTTCAAAAATTGTTCTCATCACTACACAAGAAAGGAAAAATTCTCAATGACTTTTACGCTTTGAAATGGTTTCCCAGCAGCCCAGGGCGATCTGTAAAATTCATCAGAACTGGTGTGTGAAACCTGTCATTTTCTCTCCAATTCCTGTGAAGTCTCCAATGCTGGGGGGAGGCAGCTCCTAATCAGGGCTTTTCGGCATTTTTACACCACCATCATCTGCATTTCACATTTGTAATTCTCTAATATTAACTTGCTGAGCTGCACAACAAATTCTCATCACTCTTTGATGAGCAGGTGGAGGATGGCAGAGGTAGAAGGCAGATTCACCAAGCTCTCTGGTACATCAGGGTAACAGCAAGGTGAACAATTTGTCCATATCTGGCTGATGCAGCTGCCTTGTTTGTGTGATCAAGGGCCTGCATGAAGGAAACCTGACTGGCCTCATTCCTCCCCTGGATCAAACACATCAGCACCCATTTACCTCTACACTGGAGTCAAGGTTCAAATTCACACCTTTACAGCTCTCCTGGTGTGGTAATTCTGCCATAACAGCCCACAAACAGCCTCTCACAACCCTCTATTTCTATTTCTCCATGTCTATAAAGAAAAAATATTGAGACAGAAACACCTTGGAAGCTGCCAGCATTTTTGTTAGTCTGAGAGGGGTGCCACAAACCACCTTGTGCCACAAACCATCTCACCTGAGAAGCAGCACTGAAAATCCTCCCTCATCCATTGAAATTCCCCATCTGACTTATGGGTCTGGAGACCAAAAACATATAACAGCTACTGAACTTGAGAAAGGCTGCTCAAACTAGTGTCATGGTAGCTCTAGGGATGGCATGTGCAGGGATAGAGCTCAGGAAACAGCATGAAGTTGTGTCAGGAGAGGTTTGGGTTCGATATTTGGAACAGGTTCTGCACCCAGAGGGTGGTTGGGCATTGAAACAGCTCCCCAGGGAAGTGGCCTTGCCTCCAAGACTGGCAGAGCTCACAGAGTGCTTCAACAATGCTCTCAGAGACTTGAAGGAATTGTCCTGTGCAGGGCCAGGAGTTGGACCCTGATGATCCTTGTATGATTCTATGTCAGCATTCCTGACAAAACAGGCACAGCCTGGAGCAGAGAGGAGGCAGTGCCCGAAGGGTTAAACCCCACAGGGGAAGCACAGCTGACACCCCAGCACCTCGGCCATGCAACCCGAGTAGCTGGCATGATTGCAGCCACATTTCCAGCCGCAGTTCCACTAGGCACTGTGACCAAGAAGTAATTCAATGCAGCTGCCAGGGTCCCCGGGTATTGATACTGAGTGATTATTCAAGGTTTCCATGCACCAGTTGCATTTCTCAAATGATATGACAAAAAAGAGAGCCTGAAGGGTGAGAGCAGTCTCCAGTTTCAGGCACTAGCTTAGGGCGCTCTCATTTAGAAAAGCTGCTTCCCCATTTGCTTAAGAATCATTTTTTCCTCTCAAATGATTACAAACTTCCCCGAGCCAATTTAACAAGTCTCAAGTGATGTGATGGAGAAGAAATCAATAACGAGTTTCTTTCAGCATGTCTTTTGAAGGACATCTGCAGCAGTGTGGGTGAGCAGTGTCAGGAGCTGGCGTTTGTGAGTCCTGCCCCGAGGAAGGGATGGAACATGCACTCCAAAGGTATTCCAACACATACACACACAAACCCAGCTATTTTTCTGCTGTGTTTTCAGTGACATTCTCTCCAGTCCCAGCCAGAGAGTGCTAATACGTATTAAGAAGTCAGCAGTGTCAGGTACCACCAGGCTGAGGGAGCATTTTTTACACACATTTACTTAAGAAAGACTTAATTGCCTTGGAAATAAGCCACTTGAACCAGCCTCCCAGAGGTCGTTCTAAATATCCACAGAGTAGATTCAAGCAGCACTTCCAGGCTTTTTCCCTCTCCTGGGCCAGGCTGGTCACTTTGACAGCTTTGATTGACAGTGCTACAAACTGTGATGTGAAACCCATGGATGTGGCATTAACACAAAGTTAAAGCTGCGTGGAGTAACAGCTGCTTTTAAAATAAAAGGTTGCTTTTTTGTTTGCTGTTCTAATATCAATCTAAAGCTTCCTGTTGTCTCATATAAAAGCTTTCCAAATTTTGTTCAATTTTTGAAATGAAAAAAATGTGCACTGGGAGAAGGACTGATGGAGCTTTCTAAATACAAGTATCTGCTTAAGTTTTGTTTCAGCTCTGGCTCTGAGGTGGAAAAAAATAATGAAAGGATGGCTGGGTGACCTGATGGGTAGTAGAAATACACACATTAAAATGCCCTCCCAGCTGTGTGGGGGAGTGGGCACAGGGAGCTCAATCAGAAGTGAATTCCCTATAAATATGCAGAGGAAGGATGGGGGTTGATTACTGTCCTGATCTTGTCTGTGCTTTAGAGAGCTGGACATGGAATTCAGTGCTGGAGCCTGTGGTGTGTGGTCAGGGCATAGGCAGGACTCTGATTTAGCTGTAGGACTAAACCCCTGCCTAAAGCCTGGCTTCTGGTGCCTGAGCACCAGCAGTGCTGGTCATTAGATGGAGTTACTGATTTGTGTCAGTGTCAAGTTAACTGAGGAAATGTATCAAAAAACACGGGTTTCTCAGCTGAAAAGGAAGGAAAAAAGTAATGTTCCCTTGTACAAGGAAAGGGAAGAGATTGTTTTAATAAGTGCATGTGACATTTCTGTAGCTTAATGGCAATATTCATTGTAGCTGGGTGAGTTTGCTAGGCTGTGGCTGCCAAATGCAGTGAGTATCAATAGCCCTGAGTGCTATGATTAATAAAAAATCTTATTCATTCAGCATAATAAATAATAATATAAAAAGAAACATTTAATAACAACTGGTGTTTCATCCCATGGCAGAAAATATTTCACATATTATATTTCTAGTATTTTTTTATGTGACATAACATTAGGAGGAATCTTCTGTCGAGATTTACAAAGATAAGACCCTTCCCAAAGTCACTCTGAACTCTCAAGCCCGTGAAGTTGAAAATGAGATGAAGTCTTTGGTGGCTCAGGTGACAACCTGCAGTTCACAGGGTGCTACTCAGAGCACACAACACACAGAAGTACCAAAAAACCCTGCAGGAAAAGGGTGTTACCACAGTCACATCAATTAACCAGACTTCTCCTGGAGCTAGAAGGGCTGAGTTTGGGGTTGCATTGTTATTCACACAGTTACAGACACAGTTCTGTGTTACAGTTGTGTGTTATTCACACAGTTACATAAGTCACACACAGTGACGGCGCAGAACTCCAGTGGTGACATCCATCATGCAAACAGGTCCATTCCTCGCTCCTCGCTCCTCAGATTTATTAAGTAGATTTATCTAAGAAGGGATCTGCGTTTCTTCTTGTTCTCCCTCAATTTAAGTGTTGTGACATCCTGATATAGTGGCTCATCTCAGGTGTGTTGGGAGGGAAAAAGGCAATAAAAATCCACAGTTTCTCAGTCCATGACAAGTGCTGCTACTACTGAGTGTTGTAATTCAGCCCACATAGGCATCGGTAAACAAGTCAAAACAGGGTTTTGTGGTACCTCTTTTGCCTTTAATATTTGAAGCCCAGGCTGTCAGCTATTCTAGAAGAGAATTTTTCAGGTATTTTTGTGTGGTTTAAACGGAGTGGTAATGCTGCTTCATTTATGTCAGGGACTGCAATATTTAATAACCAAAACCTAGTCTTATTAATAGATTAGAAAGGGTTTAGTAAATCTGTAAAACAGGAAAAAATGAAAATGAATGCTCTTTGGTTTAAATCCTATTCCAGAGATTTTTTTTTTTTCCCCAAGAAGTGTCAAAGCCATCAGACAAAATCATTAACTTACAAGCAAAATTGCACACTAGGTAGCTTATCTTAATAAGCTTCCACTTGATATTAGTCTTCTTCACTGCAATTATGGTGAACTTATTCATGAAATCTCTGCAGAATTTGGCTCTAGCTGTTTTCTGTACTCTCAAATCAGACTGACCTTTACATGTTTGTGTATTGTCCTTTTGAAGCCAAGCAAAATTATTTCTATCTGGAAAATCTCAACATGGAAAACAGCTCAAGGATACTGTGCCTGCCTTGTATTATTTTATGCTGTAATTTGTTCCTTATCATCATGTTTCATATGTTCTTGACATTGGGCATAACAATTATAACAATGGCAATTGTGCTAAAAATATTTGTCATTTAGTTTCAAGCTAGAAACAGCTCATAAGCAGATAAAGAGAACAAGTAGGGAAGGCGGCGCAGGCTGCCTTTGTAAATGTTTCTTCTTGGCATTATCTATTATCTCAGAATAGACATTTGCCACACATAGCAGAGATGGGGAGCTATGCACCCATCCCAAATTCCAGGAGCGGTGCAAACTGGACTTGCCAGGGAATGGCATGCATTTATTTGCTCGCTGAGAAAGACAAATGTTTATGGCATCCCTTCATTCCTGCTGCACACCAGAGAGCCCCATCCCGCAGCCCTCACGTAGGTGAGTCTTTGCTGCTCACTGTGTATCTGGGGTTGAGGATGATTCCTAGCTCAGGCTGTGAGCACACACATTCACCCAGAACCGCTGCAGAGCCAACGCCAACACCAATCACTGGATTATCTACCAGTTATATGGAAAAACGAAGATTAATATGCTCATTAGACCCTGTAACACAGCATTTGTGTAATGGGAACCTCATTGCCTGTTGGTTCACGTTTACCAGAAAATGATGGTGCTTATGAGAAGAGATTACTTTCTTCTTAACTGGAAAAGCAAATTATTTAAGCTGAGTTTGCTTTATATTTCATACGCCTTCCTCTGTCGGCCTTACACGCGCACACTTAAGGGCCCATTATCTTCTCATTGATGTGAGGGCATTATGTGTGTAGCCACCATTAATGGTAATGAAAATAGCTCCCGTTAATCTCCCGTGCACTGATAGTCAGATAATAGCCTACTTATTAAGTACGGAGGCCAGACTAGGAGTTGCACTGAAATGAGCAGCGTATTGTCTCTGTGGGATTCAGACGTAAATACTCAACCATTGCCCTGTGCCTACAGCTGATGATTAAAAAGAAGTTAGCGATGGCATAAATGTGCTCGCCTGGCCCGTGCTTCCATGCACCACAAAGCGACTCTGGGTGCTCTTTCCGTCTGATCCACCCTCACCATTGGGAAGATCTCTGCAGACAAAGTCCTGAGTTGGAAGGGACACACAAGGATCATCGAGTCCAACTCCTGGCCTTGCACAGGACACCCCCAAATCCCATCCTGTGCCTGAGAGCATTGTCCAAACGCTCCTTGAGCTCTGGCAGCCTTGGGGCCGTGACCATTCCCTGGACAGTCTGTGTCAGTGCCTGACCACTCTATGGGGGAAGAACCTTTTCCTAATATCCAACCTAACCCTCCCTGACACAGTTTCAGCCATTCCCCTTTGTCCTATCAGTGGTCACCAGAGAGCAGAGATGGGAGCTGCTCCTCCACTCCCCCTTAGGGGGAAGCTGCAGACCTCGATGATCTCTCCCCTCAGTCTCCTCTTCTTCAGGCTGAACAAGCCAAGTACCCTCAGCCACTCCTCTAACGGCTTTCCCTAGACCCTTCCTCATCCTTGTGGACCCCTTTGGGTGCTCCATAGCAGCTTTAGATCCTCCTTATATTGGGGTGCCCCAACCCATCCCAGTGCTCCAGGTGTGACCCCAGCAGTGCAGGCAGAGCTGGACGTGAAGCTGGGGGAGGCCTGGGGGTCCAACCAGCCCTTCAATCTGCTATTCCCAGCCTGGGAGCACCATCGGGCATCAGCTGCTAACCCCACTTCGCTCACATCAGTAAGTGTCTAAGGGAAAAACACGTAATTCCATATAATTCACCCCCACGTGCAGCCTCCGCTCAGCGATAACCCCCAGGGGTCGTTTTTGCAGCCCAGAACAGCACCGACAGCAGCGCGCGCGCAAGATTCGCTTTAAAGCTTTATTTTAGCTTTGCCTGGTTGAAACAAATCCCTTAAACTTCTCCCCGGAACATCAGAGTTGGATATAATTGGATGTTTTCGGAGTTCCTCGCCCGTCCCGGACCGCAGCGGGTTAAGGCCCGCGCCCACAATGCTCCGCGCTCTGCAACGTCGGCGGCGCCGGGCGGGACCGGGCCGGCGGCGGGGGCTGGGATCGGGACCGGGACCGGGACAGGGATCGGGATCGGGATCAAGGCCGGCGGTGCTGCTCAGGGCAGCGGTGCGTCCCCGTTCCCGTGGCTCTCCAAGCCGGGGCTCGCTGTGCCGGGGCCGCCCGTGCCCCGCCAGCCCAGCCCAGCGCAGCGCTGAGGTGGCGGCGCTCGGGCCCGGCCCCCGCGCTGTCACAGGACGGTCCCGAGGGCGGGCGAGGTGCGGGGTGCCAGGCTGGCGTGGCGGGCTGGAGGCATCTCCCTGCCCGCTATTTCAGCTATTTCTGTGTTATTTTCTTGCCCAGAAAGCAGAGGCCGGAGGGCTCGGCGGAACCCGGCCATGTTCTGAGGGACGCTGCAGGTCGCCGCTGGGATCCGGGTACCGCAGGTGTGCCTGAAGGAATCGCCCTTCTCTCGGCCCTGCGAGGCGCTGGGTGCGGCGGGTGAGTGTGAAACTGCGCCGCTTTAAAAGTGTGTATGCACCGGTCTTTGATGTATTTGCGAACGTGAGCCGTGACAGCTCACGGAGATGGACGCAGTGTGTGATCCAGAGGTTTCTGCAGCCTCCGTGGCCTTTTTGCACTGATGGGACTCACAGGGAGCCTTCAGGACCATGAAGTCACCAGGCCACGTCACCCGCTGACTCTTCGTGTACTGGATTGTAAAGGCCTTTTCAGGTTGGCTCTGAATTTGCTGCTGCAGCAGAGGAGCAAAGTCCTATTATAGATCATTTCCACTTCTAGTCCACTTCTGTCTTTTTGCTTGTGTTTAGAAACTAAAGATTTCATAACCAGAAAACTCATATTGTGCACATCTAGTTTTTGCTCTGGGAGCAGATTGTTTGGGAAATAAGGGTATGAGATTGGTCTGTGTGAAGCTGTCTATTTCCACTTTGGAACCCTTACTCAGAAATATTTATATTTTTAAATGGAAACTTACTCCTAAACTAAACACTTCCTTTACTGCTTATGTCCATTTATATTAGATCAAAACAATGTCTATTTCTTTAAGGTGGCTGCACAGCTTCTTTCTTCTGTATTTAGTCATGAAAGTTAAACAGCAAGGTGGTTATATGTGTCCAGTCAGCTACCAGGCTCAGCTTTTTGATGGTAATCAATGATAATTTGAACCTTTGAAACTTCGTGGAAAAATAATTAAAAATAAACTAGGCCCCTCTAAAGACATTATCTATTAGAAAGCTTAGAACATGACGTTTTTTCCTTGTCCTTTATTTTCAAATGCTTTGGTGGAAGAGGACGAGGTGAAAAGCTGGTGGCTTTAGTAACCTCCTCCTTTTCTTGGATGTCATGGTGTGGATGAAGCTCTGCCTTCCCACCAGACAGACGTGGTGGTTTGGGCAGGGAGCTTGGTGAATGTGGAATGGGTGTATGTTCAGACTGCAGTTGGCCAAAGTCTTTCAGTTTCTATTAAAAAAAAAAAACAGTTATGGCAGAACCAAAAGCAATTGCTTCCTCTGTCAGCTTGGAGCTGGAGATCTGAAACTTGTCTGTAAACACTGAAGGGGGCTGGATATTGGCTGTTGGAGAATGGATGTAACTTTCTGTTTCAGAGACAATTCCCGGCGTGCGCAGAATTGGAGTGGGAGTGGGAAGAGGCTTTGCTGTTCAGCTCCAGCAGCGCTCATCTGCCGTTGAGGCTGGAAGGCTTTTCCATGTAGACTGCCTTTGTTGGTTATTCTAAATGAAAACCTGTGAAAAAGGAGGAAAAGTGGTAAAGGAAGGGTAGTGGTAAGAGGATTGAACGTCCAGCCAAAGAGAGGAGCCTTGAAAGTTGTCAGTAATGTACAGGAAGATGCTGGGGAAATTCATTCCTGAGGAAGAGGCATTGGCATGCAAAGAGAAAGCAGCAATAATGGCAAAGAGGAGGGCCCAGAGGGTGCACTGTTGTCTGTCTGGCTGTTCCTGCTGAGTTATTTACTTAATTTCTGTACTGCAGAGGAAGAATTCTTCCTTATCTCACCAGGGACAAATAGTGGAATTGAAGACATGGACTGGGAGCCATGTAAATGTGTTTATGGTTGTTATTTAGGACATAAGCAAGTGCATGTAGTGCTATCTCCCTCCCTGCTCACATGCACGTGAGTAAGTTATGGAAGGTTAAATGTTATTGGAAAAGGTGTGTTTCATTATATGAGCAGTTGCTTGCCACACTTTCATTCTCCTGTTCTGAAAGTTACACAATTTTTATCAGATTTTTATCAGATTATTGATAAAAATAACTGTGTTCAGTTTTATTTTAATGCAGGATTGACAGGAAGATTTTATTCGCCATTATTTGTAGTAACCTTATGAGTCTAAAACACTTCTGTCACAGTTACCTGGTTTTGCCTAATACAGAGTAATTAAGGCTGAAAAGGTAGCACATTCTAAACATCAGTGAAAACACTGCTCCTTAAATTGCACAGAATGAAGCATTTTTCAACAAGATGTTTACAGAGGAATAAGTGCTTTAGACAAAAGGCAGTGAGTTCTGCCACAAACACCTTCTGCTTTTAGCAGTGGCAATATGTAGGTACAACATTGAGCTTTTTCCTTTCTGAGTCATGTTATCTTAGCTGGTGATGCACAGAACTATTTATTGTACTGCTCTGCTTTAGAGATTTCTAAGAAGTTGACATCAGTTTTACAAATAAAATGTTTTCTTACCTGTAGCATTTTTCCTTTTTAAACACCCTTCCTTTATTTATTAAAGATACATCCTCCTTCCATCCACTAGGGCTGTGGCAGTTGTATGTAACACTTAATCATTTATCTTCTAAAATTTTCGTGAGATTGTAAGTTTTATTGATGTTCTAAGAACTTTTGATTATTTAGCCAAATAGGACAGTGAAATGGTGTCAGAGAGTTGCAAAAAGGCATTTTTGCCTCTCACACCAGTATTTGGTGAAAATACCAACCTGCTGTTTTATGCTTTGCATCTTGACTGGCCAATAAGCTTGACATTTAGTAGTCGGTGCTGTTTCTAGTCAGCTTGGTGACTTCTGTCTTTTATTACATCTTAGAAGTTTGTTTTCTGGAGTAGAAATGATAAGATGGAGAGGGAGTAAAAAGGGAGATGTTATTTATTTAAAGCTAATTTAAATGTGATGCTATTAGTTGGAAATAGGAATTTATTTTTTATCTAAATTGCAGTCTTATGCTGCACCCTACACTACAGTTCTTCTAGTCCTGAGTGCTTTGTGTACTTTGGGTTTTTCCAGGCTGTGTACTGTGTGTGAATTACGTTTTTTGTCTTAATGTAAATTTTAGCCATAGCTTGACACTGCTCCCTGCTGTTTTCTGCATCATAAAAATTAGAGTGAGATGATGTGGTCTGCCAGCGAGACGTGCCTGTTGAATTAGAATTCTATTTTGTGTAAAGGTCCCAATAATTGCCTTAATTTCTTAGAATTCAGTTGACAAGCAAACTCAATATTTCTGGAAAATTACAAGTTCTTGTATCATCTAGTAAGGGTCTCTTTTAGCAACGTGTTCAGCACTCTTAAATGTAAGAGTTTCTGCTATTTTTTACATAGATCTGATGAGCTATGTGCGTGTGATCCCGTGAAGTCATGGATGTTATGAAGTGCTTTCAGGAAAGGTAGTGGTTGGGTCTGGGAGCAGCATCCAGTAGAGTCTGTTTTGATACAATTTATGACATAGAATAATTCCCGTGTTTATCACCCCCACCCACTTTTCAGCCATGACTGAATTACACAGTTCCAGTGGTGGAGTTAAGATGACTAAATCCCCCCAAAAGTGCAAAGTAAATGGAAAAGTAAGATTGTGGGGTTTATGGTGGTTTGGTTTGTCTGTTTTTCCTCTGCAGCTGGTTGTGAGTCAGTGTTTTAGATTCCAAGCTCTTTGTCACAGAGCTGTGCTTGTGAGGTACTGAGCATCCTCCCAAAATCAAATCTGTGATCATGACTTAGTTTTTTCTTTTTCTCCCTTTGCAGAATCATGGCGAGTCCAAGAACAAGGAAGGTCCTCAAGGAAGTCAGAGCACAAGATGAGAACAATGTGAGAAAATTACAATCTTTAGATCAGTTTGTAGAATTGAATTTGCTTTTTACCTACTCCAAATGTACATTGGGGTCTGCTGCAGCTGCTGTTGTCTCTGTGGCTCACTAATGGTAACGCAGAAATTTGGATATCTCTTATAGGCATTACAACACATTGCTGCATATTTGGCACAGGTATTTCAGAAGCTGTAGTAATGTTGGAACCCCTGGGGTCTTTTCAACAAGTGAGGTCTGGGACACAATTAAAATGGTCCGTTTCATGTAGCTTGATTATACCAAAGCTTAAATGTGATAGCCCATGGAAAGATTCAGTTTTATTTATATCAATACATTAAATCTTGAATGGTGAATCCGATGATAAAACTGAGCTTGTTGCACTGTATGAGCAATAAAGCTATTTCTAAAGAAAAAACTCTGTTTAGATCTGCTACCATTTACTGCCAAACTGTAGTGTGACTGAATAAATGTTCCCAACTTTAAATGTTGCATCTTTATTTTGCCAAGGAAACCTCAAGAATTCAGTTTGGTTACTTTCTCTTCCCTGAAGACAATATGGAGATGAAATCAAAACGAATTCTTTGCTCAGTAATTTCTATTTGCTTGTGTGTGTTTCCTCTCTGTTTTTTGTAGTCAGTACAGTAATTTTTATAATCCAGGAGCATAAATAAATACTTGAAAGAAGTTTGTGTTATTAAGGAAGGTTTTTGCAAACAATAAGAACTCTCCCTTCTAAAATTATTTTCTACATTTTCACTATTTGCCTTTTTGAGCTGCACTATGAAAACTTCCCATAGACAGTGATGGCAGATTGCAGAAATAATTGTTTTTCTCTCACAGGTCTGTTTTGAATGTGGTGCATTTAACCCCCAGTGGGTGAGTGTGACCTATGGAATTTGGATCTGTCTTGAGTGCTCAGGAAAACACCGAGGCTTGGGAGTTCACCTCAGGTCAGCCTTTCCAACAGACCATGGACTGAGTTGCATTACCTCAGGGTGCATTGTGGCTGTGAACAGCATGTGTTGGTTTGGAATGTATAGAATGTCTCAAATCCAACATTTCACTGGCAGTTTTGCTTCATGCTCCTCTCCAAATTGGGCTTTGCTCTCTGTGCCTTGTCTATAACTAGTTGGGTATAAAGCTAGTGTACAAAACAGCTTTATTCTGTTCAGGAGATTCCCTTTCTCTTGGTAATATAAATGATAGTTTTTGTCGTTCTCCAAGAAACATGCTCAGCTGAGATGGGAGTCCGTGGAATAAAAACTGTTACAGGTTCTGGAGATTCACAGTGTGTGTATATAATAGGGCCAAAGCAGGGAACAGTTACTCAGATGAGGAAAGGAGAGAAAGTCCAGGAGGGAAATCACCAAAGCAAGGAGGCCATTCAGAAGTACATTCTGTGCTTTTCAAGGGGTGATAGGAAGCTCATTAGTGAGTAGAAATTGCATAGGAAAGGAGCGTTTGGAACTGTTGTGTATGTGGCATAGAAGAAAAAAGGAAATTTCTGAGATGAGGACATAGAATCATAGAATTGCTAAGGTTAGAAAAGATCTCCAAGATCATTGAGTCAAACCGTCAAGATACATGATAACAAAAAAAGAAAACTGCAGAGTGAAGTCTGGGAAAAGTTTCTGTTACATAGTGGGTTAGGTTAATTTCTGGACTTGAAGGAAGCTGCTTTTTCTATCCCTTGCCTTCTGTTGACTGTCTCCTTTAAATGCCAATAAATGACATGATTTTGGCTTATTTCAGTGAGGATCTGCCCACCTTCTTATGATGATCTATCTTTCTGTACTTGGAGAGTGTTCTCTAACATGTTTATACTCTCAACTTTTGAGATAGGTTGTAATAAGCTTTTTTTTTTTGTCACTGTTGATACAGCAGGAAATTACAACAAGCTGTGATCTAAAATCGTTTTTTAAAACCTGCTTTTCAGTTTTGTGCGTTCTGTAACCATGGACAAGTGGAAGGATATTGAGCTGGAGAAAATGAAGGCTGGAGGTAACAGCAAATTCCGACAGTTTTTGGAGTCTCAAGATGATTATGATCCATGCTGGACAATGCAAGAGAAATACAACAGCAAAGCTGCAGCTCTGTTTAGAGACCAGGTAAGCTCAGTTTTAGGTGTGTCCTCACCCCTAGGATCTGAAAATATCAAAGTGCTTTGTAAGCACTTGGTTTTGAAGGGAGGGAAAGTTGCAACTTTTTGAACCACTGCAGTGGTTCCTGAAAAGGTAAATGTGAGATAGTGAAATCCTGGAAGAGTTAATGTAAACCTGCATGAGTTCATGGCTCAAGTATTCAGCAGAAGAGAAGAGGAATGTTGTCCTGTAAGGGAGATAAGGTGAGGTTAGAAAAGAGTGTCTTGGGCAGGCAGGAGCCTTTCTGGACTAACTTCCTTATTTTGGGTAACGCTGTCTAATGTAGCCCAAGGGTATCCAAAGGGTCTGGTACCTCAGAGTGGGCAGTCCAGGACCGCCCTCCTGGGACCCTACAGGTCTTAGAGTGCTTCTTCCCAAGTCTTGTAAGAGTTTTCTATTGAAATTTTCATTTCTGCATTTAGTTGAGGTAGCTCAGATTTTCAGTGCTGCAGTTTGTGGCAGCTGTTTAGTCAGTGGAGCTGTCTCAGTCCTCAGTTCACTGCAGTTCCCTACTTCAGCTGTACCGTTTTAGCCAAAGTGATTTTTGATAAATCTTTAGTGTATGTAGTAACATAAAACAATAATGTAGTTCTGTTCCTCTGTTACTCTGTGATTAGTGCTTACATCTCTTCATTAATCCAGTCTTTCCTCTTCAAACCAAACCTGCCTCTTTGAGAAAACGGTCTCATTTTCTATTTTGCCTGAAATAAAACCAGGGTTCAATTCCACATCACAGCCTGGGAGTCAGAAAAAAAATGGTTTCTTGTGAAAACGGATTAATTGATCCGTGGAGCTGGCAGCAAATTGCAAAAATAGCTTGTCTTCATGTTACAGAACCAGTCTGTAACTTCTATGGAATCTCTGACCTATTCTTGACTGTTCTGCCTCTTGTAGGTAGCTACAGTAGCTGAAGGCAAGGAGTGGTCCATTGAAACTTCTCCTGCCAGGAACTGGACCCCACCTCAGCCTAAAATGTCTCTGTCTTCTGCTCACCGGTACGTGCCCTCCTTATCTAATGTGGGTACAGATACAGCATCAGATACAGATACAACATCAAAACCTGATGTTTAATGTCTGCTGGGTTTACCCTGTTGGTGCTGGTGTCTGAACAAGCTGAAGTTAAGGAGTATGAGGTAACAGGACTTCATTTTTGTAATAATTCCCACTCCCTGCACCTGAACCTTAAACGATGGCAGAGACAAGTGAGCGAGAGCAGGGGACCAGCCATGCTTGTGTTATCCTGACTTGAAATGCACCTGATATCAGACATTTGTGTCACTCACAGGTAGTGTGTGACATCCTTACCTTAACTGTGGTGCTGTGCCAGTTTGGGATTGGATTGTAGGGAAGAAGAAACAGACTTTTCCCTTATGGTGCTAATTACCATGGGAGCATCAAAGCTCTATACCACAGCAATTCTGTTGTTCTGCTTTTGCATGTAGTGGTTGTTACTCTGTGCACTACAGATCCAAGTTAACTGCAAAAGTAGTTGTAAATCAAAGGAACAAGAGCCTCATGCCTTTTAGTGGTTGCATTAGAGTTCCCTACTTGATAGATGAAATAAATAATCAATTTTTAACCTGTATTATGGTGATATATATCAAGCTGCACTGCTGAGCTAGTGGGTTTTGCTTTACATGGCTTTGATTCTTCAATGTTTCATTTCAGTTCTGCTGGACAATCTCACACTGCAACTGCCTCTTCTGACAAGGCTTTTGAAGACTGGTTAAATGATGATGTCAGCTCCTACCAAGGGTAATGCAATATTTACTGACTTTCTGAGGGCCTGTCTCTCTAGCATAACAAAATGTTTGAAGCATTGAAGAAAAAGTTTGTAACTCCAAATGTTATTGTGGTGAGTTCCAAACCAGCGAATTCTGATTGTATGTTGTACCTTACAGTGATTTGAGTTAAACAGAGGCATTTATAAAGCTTCTTTCATTCCTTTTCTCATTTTCATGTATCACTTCATTAGGATTTACTCAGCTTTCTGATGTCAGTGATCTGTTAAACCTGGAGAATCGTTAAGACCACATTAGCTTGCACAGAGGAAATTGTATTGTGCAAGGATTCCTCAGTGGATCCTTGGTGTTATGTCTTTATGAAGTGAGTAGTTTTGTATTTTGGGTGCTGGGTGCTAAAGGACTTTCTTTTCCAGGTGCAAAACCAATTGTCATTCCATGCTTTTCAGTTCTTGTTTATTGGTTTTAATGGCTGCATGCTGATACAGGTACTATTTATTCCTTTTCCTGTGGCAGTGGCCAAGAGAATCGGTACGTGGGGTTTGGGAACACAGTAAACCCTCCAAAAAAAGAGGATGACTTCCTGAATAATGCCATGTCCTCGTTGTACTCGGTAAGGAATTGCTTGGAGCTTTCTGAATTACCATTTTCTTCTATTTTATCCTGGTTTAGGAGAACATAAGAAGATAAGAGAAAGTAAAGACTGCAGGTGGATACGGAGAGATGCAGAGTATTGGTTGTATTCTCAAAGAGTGAAGAAGGCATTGGTGGACTTTAAAAGGCAAAATGGAGAAACTTGAGCAGAACTTAAGAATTATGTCTGGTATCAATTCATAGAAATAAGTGAGGATATAGCAATGGATTAAGAAATAATAATCAACAGGTCTGGAGGAAAAAAATACAATTACCTGTAGGGAATAGCTCTAAATCTATTAACCATATTAGGGATGTTCAGAGGAAAACAACTGAAATATGTGTGTATGTGGGTGCCAGAAGCCCTGAGCAGTGATGAAAACATTTGAAATACGTGACAGGGTGTGAAGAGATAACAGCATATGGCTGAACAGTTGTCATGATTCAAGTAGAGATAGTTAAAGATGCATTGTTGAAATAAAATGGGAGTAAAGTCAGAGGCAGTCAGGGCCATCCTGGTGCTTTGATAGGCTGCAAAATCTCAGTGCTGAACAATATTTGGGGTTTGGAGTCATTTGGAAATACAGTAAGGTTTTCTACCAAGGTTAGTGGCCAGTAGCCTTCTGTAGAGCCTCACTGGCCTAAATACCCACACCAGGTTCCACTGTTTATTTAGAAATAAGCAAATACTTCCACTAGAACTTACCAGAGAAAGGTAATGCCTGAGCCTTTGAACAGATAGATCACCATATTCCAGGTGATCCCACAGGCTGCTTGGTATAGATCAGCTGAATATTTTCTAGCTATCTCACAGTTTTTAGTCCAGAGAATTCAGATCAGAAAGCACATCTGCAATGTATTGCAGGTGAGCTACGACAGGCAAGGAGAGGTGACACTGTTCACGTTCCTGTGGGCCATTCCTTGAGTCCAGGATCTCCCTGAATGTCCTGGCTGAAATGCCCTCGTGTGAGCACAGGCACACATTGCAGTGTGCTCTGAAGTCCTGTATTTCTGGGAGGCTGAGTTCCTGCCATGGGTGTTCATCCTGGTGAGGAAAACAGTTTGCTTTCCACTGCATGGGATTTTTCCCTATGCTTGTAGCCATTTTTATCAGAGTAACATCTGAAACGCTCTGGCTTGTTCAGATTGATACAAATACTGAAGTTCATCACTATATTTCAGTTAAGTGAGAGGCTCTAATTTTTCTTTCAGTAGCAGGTAGTTCTTAGGACTACAGGACAAGCTGTATTGGAGAATTAAGCTATTATCTGTTTTAATGAAAACTTAGTTATTTGCTATTATTATTCACATATAGCTTACGACTGTCGTGCTTTCTTTAAAGGGATGGAGCAGTTTTACAACTGGAGCAAGCAAAATTGCCTCAGCTGCTAAAGAGGGTGTAAGTAAATAAAACATGTTTTAGTTAATTCTTATAAATTCTGGAGATTCTGATAGTGTTCTAACAATGATGAATCCTTAAAAGTATTACTAAGACAAGCTAAATTTTGCTCTCCTGCCTTTGCCTATGACTCATAAAATAGTTACATATTGAATGGAGATCTCTTAATCATTTTTCCTGTTCCTGGATGGACATTTTTGTAAATTTGTCCACTGGATTTAAGCATCAAGAAAGAACTCAAGAAAAACTTTCATGATAAAGCAGAAATTTCAGAATTTCAGTCTGTGCCAAGCAAGGCTAAATTGCATTCTTCAGCAGGAATTTGATACCAGGTTACAAACTGCTGATGGGTTTATATTTTTCCTTACTTTGTCTTGTGTCTTAACTACAGCACTTTTGTCAGTTTAAATAAAAAGCTTTTTGGGCCAAGTTGGGATGATTTGGGACAAACTGAGGCATGGTCTTCATGTTCCACATTCTACAAATTGCACACTTAAGTGACAATAATTCAACTAACTGTCATCTAAAACCAGAGGAAATAAGAGTTTATTACATTTTGCATAGATACTGATGGAAAGAGATTCAATATTTTTGTAAATACAATGCATTGCAACTTTTTTTCAGTTTTGAGCATAACAATTGCCTTGTACATTGGGTGACATAGTAAGAGACAAAAGTATTGACACTCACCTAAATTGGCCCATCAAGCTCTAGTCTGTGTTGAAGACTCTTTCTTCCCTCTGCTGCTGTTTGGGAAAGACTGACACTTCCCCAAAGTAATGGAATGCCAGAGGTGGTGATACGAGTATTCTCTTTTCACTGGGAAATTCTGCTAAAGCTCCATTACCTTGGAGAGGATCATGCAGAGTTTCTAAATGTGTGTCTTTAAAAATCAAAGGGTTTATTCCTGGTAAACCTGAATGTTTTTGTTTCTTTTCACAGGCTACCAGATTTGGATCTCAAGCAAGTCAAAAGGTGATTATAGATTTAGCTCTTAGTCTAATTGTCTTTAAATGCCATGTGTTTGCCTGCACCAATTGACTTGCATTTGATCATCAACAGGCCAGTGTGCTCTTCCTTCACAGTTCACTGTAGTGTTTAGTTCTAGCTTTTAATTCCATGGGAATTGCAATCAGCTGCAGTGATCAAATTAAGCAAGAGAGATAAACAGGGATACTCTGCTGTTTGTTCCTGTTGGATGTGTTGGAGAGGCTGCAGAGCTTACAAACCTAACATCCCCTTATCTTACTTCTGTGAATCTTAAATGTGGTCTATCTTAAGTAGTTTTCTAGGTGATACAATACAGTGCATCTTCCCATGGCTAAAGCCTAATAAGATGTTACAAATGTGAACTGCTCAATATTATTAATAAATCAATTTACCTGTGTGTATTTTAAAAAGTAGCAATGACAAAAGCATTTCATTTATCAAACTGGGGTTAAAACAGTGACAGTCAGACCTGAATTACACAGAGCTCAGACATAAGCAAGATCTGTCTGCAAGGAAAAGGTTTAAATTGAAATATAAAAATGTGTAAAAGAATGGGATTCCTAATTTGCCTAGTTCTGAGTGAGATAAGCCTTACATATACTTGTAGATGGTTCAGGAATTTTAATTGATCTTTAACTCTTGTGTATGTGCTGCATTAGCCTGGTTTGCTTTCTGATAGGCATAGAAAGTATTGCTCAAAACAAATGTGCCAGCTGCAGGTGTTGTGTTCAGACAGGCCTATGCACTGGGATATTAATCCTTCAAATGGCCGAACTTGGGCATGTTTGCAACAAAAATGCCTTGTTAAAGCACCCAAACTTCCTGCTTCAAAGCTTTAAAGTGTTTACTGTTTGGCTTGAGAAAAACTAGTTTTTCTACAGGTCTTCCTCTTCACTCCTTCTGGCAGTTTCCCTTTTAGAAGCTGTTCTTTCTTTAGTATTATTAACAAATATAAATAGACTATTAAGTGTAAAAGCTCATCACATCTACTGACAAGGACCACAGCAACATGGTGCTCTAGAGTCTAAGCTCTGTTACTGAAGGTTAAATTTTGTTCCTGAGACTTCTGACCCTTTGCAGAACAGATTTAACACATTTTTGATGCCCTACATTGGTTAAAAGTGTATTTGGGGCCAAGTGACCAAACACATTTCGCTGTTTCTCTTGTCAGTAGATGTTAAAAGTTGGAAAAGGTTCATGCTACTTAACTTGCCTGAAAAAATGCTGCCAATTTTTTGCTAAAAGCTGCTTCTACCTTCCTTGCTCTTTTCTCTTTTGCTCTCTGGGTAAAGTTTTGGGGCTACAAGCAGCAGCCAGAGCCGGTAACACCCTCACATCTGTTCTTGTGCATGGACTCCTTGTCTGTTCGTGCTGAATATGTGCATTTGCTCCTGAGCTGTCTTTTCTTTTGCTGCCTTACGTCAAACCTGTTTAGAATAATGTTGTGTGTTTTGTATGGTAACATTTCTTCAAACCTACTTAAAATTTGTTCAGTTGGATAGAGATACCCAAGCTGTGCACTGTCCAAAAATTGACTGTGCTGCTGTCCACACTCTGATGATTTCAGGATTTCTGTTTGCATGTCTGCCCCAGGAATGTGCCAAGAGCTGGGTGTTGTTGGAAGGCAGACACTTGGATGAAGTGTTTGTAATGGTGGTTAGAGCGCTGTCCTAAATTCAGCAATAGGAAGGAAAGATGAAGGGATTCAGATGAAAATAAAATTGTACCTAAATCTTTCCATTCCACATTTACAAAATTATGTGGTTGAGTAAGAGGGATCTGATAAGAATTCTTCCTAATTCTAGCAGTGACTCCACTTAGGACACCTGAACTGTTAGTCTGGGTGTATCACACTCTTTATTATAAAACATAAACAGTTTGCTGGGTTCAGTAGACTCCAGAGGGTTTTTCAAAGGTGAGAACACCCCTTTCTTGTTTCTCTTAAACTTTGTAGCCTCACTTCCAAAGGACACAAGCTTTTTGTGATTTGTGTTCATATTTCTCACTGGGTGGAAGTGAGGTTACCTTTGGCCTTTGCTTCTCAAAGAACTTTTATCCTGTAAGGAGTAGAAGTTCTGGAGATAATGGTTGGGGAAAGGGGAGATCCTGGGAATGCTGTGGCTAAGGGAAAGGCTTCTTAGACACCTGGGAGTCTGTGGAGGAAAGATGTTTAAGGTGCTCCATTCCCAGGAAGAGCATGAATGAAGGCTCACACCCTGACCAATGTTAGTAATAAAATATGAACCCTTAGGAAATGAAACTTAATTGCCTGGCATATTGGCCCTTTTGGATTCACCAGGATAATTCAGAAGGCACTCAGTGTGATATGGCAATTCTGAAGAAAGCTTGAATCTGTCAAAGGCTTAATACGGTAGTAGAGCAAGGAATGATTTCAAACTCTTCTAAACCTGCTGTCCTTCTCAGCACTGCCGTAGGAAAGTAATTTTGTGGCTTAGACTGTGGGCTTACACTTTTGTAAACTGTCTGAAGTACAATATCCTTGTGCATCTTGTTCTGGATTGCAACAGATTTCTGAAGTTCATTGTTTTTTCTCCCTGCAAACCTGGAGCTTTAAAAAGATTACAAAAATCTTCTGTCACAGCTTTGGCTCGTGTATTGCTCAGAAGCACTTGGGCTCTTACTAACAGATGACAGTTGGAGCACTACAAGACAGAGGAATTGGGGGAAAATCAGCCCAAAAGATCTAATCCTACAAGTAATTTAATTAGTATGGAAAAATAAGGGAGGGATGAGGTCAGTTCTTCCAAATATTCAGCTGCAGGCATTAGCAAGGGGCCCATCCTTGAAGCTGTTGCTGGTTGAACCATTGCTTCTGCTTCCAGTGCAAGGTCAGACTTTGCTTGGGCTCTGGGCATCTATTGCCATGTCTATCTGATTTTAATTTATTGTCCTTTAATGTCTCCTGCAGCACTTTGCTGTGTGTGCTTTTCAGCTCATTCTGCTTGTATGAATCAAAGCTAAAGGCTTCATGTGTTTTTGGAGATACTGCTGAGAAATGAGCCTGCAGAAGGTGTTGGCTGTGGGTTTTTATTGGGGTTTTTTAAAAGAAAATATAACTGACTTTGTTTTTGTTTTGCTTTTAAATAGGCATCAGAGTTAGGTCAGACATTAAATGAAAATGTTCTCAAACCTGCACAGGAAAAGGTAATTTTGGAACTAGTAAATGACTTGCAGAAAAATGGTTATACTCACTCAGGAAGTGGTTGATTCCTCCTGCCACAGCTGCCCAGGTTCTCAGGGGGTTTTTCTGTAAAGGGGAAACATCAAACAACTCAAAGTTAGGCTGTTACCAGAAAAATGTTGATGAGGGTTAGTAAATTCCTTCCACCAACCTTTCTCATGTCCACCAGAGTCTGTCACATTCGTTCTTGTTAGATGCCATTTTATAGATTTCATGTTTTCAATAATGGAAGATGGAACAAGGGGAAAATGCACCCTAAATGGAAATAAAATCAGTTATTTAAAAAAAAAAATCTATTAGTAGTTGTATCTCGGAGTGTTAAGTTCCTAGTTTTTACCTACCTGCCAGCTTTACTTTAATTCAGTCAAAAGTCTTTGAGCCATTTGAAAAGAATGGTTTAATCATATTGCAAACTAATATCTCTCTCATTACCTTTATTAATTCACCATTCCTTACGTGGCATTTCAAACCTCAGGAGAAGACTCTAATTGGTTTTCTATTCCCTAGAATTATCCACAGCTTATTTCAGAGGGCTTAGATGCATTATTTTCAGGGTTATTTTTAGGGTGCGTTTCCTTGAGCTGATTTTTATTTTGTAGGACGATTTAATGAGGAATTATGCATTCTGTGTTAAAAAAAAAGAGATCCATTTCCCTTAGGATGTTGTGGTGTTAGTTCTAAATTAGTGCTACTTTCTGAAATAAGTATTCTCTGTATGGTTATACAAAGTCACTTGCTTTGGAACAACTGCCATTTATTAAGTGGTGAAAGGTACCTGTTGTATTGTGTTTCACCAAAATTCAAAGCCCTTTTAATACTTAAATAAGCATCTATAAAAGATAGAGAATAGAAGGGATCTGCTAAGTTTCTAAACACAATCTTTAATTTGGATAGAATATATTTATAAAGCTTCATGTTTGCAGATGTTTTATGTACTGGTGTTTTTATGCTCAGCAGCAGTGTAGTGATACCTGAAGTGTGTGTAAATGATACCTTCCTCAAACTGGGTGTGATACCTTCCTCAAACTGGGTGTGATACCTTCCTCAAACTGGGTTTAGCCATAGAAAATTCCCACAAACTCAAAAGGACTGAGTTTCACTCCACTACAGATCAACAGATTTTGTATATAATTTTCTTAACTTTGTTAATTTGACTTAAACCTATTTTAATTCAGTTTGGGGTTGGGTTTTTTTACATTTTAGCTGTTAAGCACAAGTGAACTTGTCTGAAGGTTTTAGTAATACTCTGTTTTATGACTAATTACCAATACTTTGGTCCACATAGGTGAAAGAGGGGAAAATATTTGAGGAGGTCACCACGGGGGTATCGCAGTTGGCCAGCAAGGTATGAGGTGGCCTGCCTGGCTTTAAGGAGGCCAAACAAGTCAAGCCAGTCTCCATATTCTTATGAAAAATGATCCAAAACCCCAACGCAGCTTTGGTCTGTGCTTGTGTTGAATACAGAAATTTGGAAAGTGTAATTTTTCAGCGGGCAGCACTTCTGCTGGGGTGTTAAAAGCTGCAGGGGCATGGTGGTGTCCTCTTAGTAATCTGAATGGGGACATGGTGTGGTTATAAACAGCCAGTGTCCCAAACAGCAAAGGAAATGTGTGAGGGGATATGGAGACAGCTTGTGTTACCCTGGTCCAGTAAAACCTACTAATGCTCTGCACCTTTCTCCTTTGCCTCCTGCTGCTCTTGGTGATGTGGTAAGTGCTGTCTGAGCACAGAAATCCTGCACAAACTAACACAACTTGCATGGTGTTACCCAGGAATGTGTGTCTTTAGCACTGGGAAAGTCAGCACTGGAAGCTCTCTCTCAGACCAGCTCAGTGTCTTAGATTTTGGTACTGTTTGAACGAAATAAAGTAAATGATGTTACCTGTGCTGTTTAGAGCCTGGCTGCTCTCAGGCTGAATTCTGGGATTCATCCTCTGTGTCTGTAACTCAGAGTAATACCTTCCATGGTGTCGTTTCAGAATTTGTATTTCTAATCCAGTTCTAGGACTCGGCTTCCGGCCTGTTTTACATGGGTAATGAAATAATGCTGAAACAGAGTGAAAGTAGCTTTTTAGAACAGTGGAAATATAAATAAAAATTACATTAATCATAAAACATCAGTGCTTTTATTAAGTCTAATTTTATATAAGGACTAATTCCAGTATTTTTGTCAAGGAAGTCTAGGAGATAATTGAAAAAATGCTACAACAAGGGGTGAAAAAGCTAAACCTGACCTGCTCCCCACCCCTTCCAGCAGCACAGTGCTGTCAAGTCTATGTTCTTTACATCCACCACGTAACTGCCCATCAAAAACATTAATGAACTGCCAGTTAAATGTGTTTGATTTATTGGAACAAGTGAAGGAGTGTGTCGTGGCTTTTTGGACTTGGCAGAGGTGTTGGTTCAGTCCAAATGAGTGGAGTGTCTTTTTTTTCTCTAGGTTCAGGGAGTGGGAAGTAAGGGATGGAGAGATGTCACCACTTTCTTTTCAGGCAAACCAGATGATAATTCTGAAAGGTAATTTTTTTGTTCTTACTTTCTGTCTCTTTAAACACATAATTTTATCTCCTGTACATTCTCTGCAGTGTAGTAGTGAAAGGTAATTTTTCAATATTAAGAATTTATTCTGTCTTTGCTAACAGTCCTCCTCTATGTAATAGGGAGGAATTCAATATAACTTTGATTATAACTCTTTTTAAACTGAAAAGCAGTGCACATCTCTTGGTTTAAAACTTACTCCAAATGCACATTCCCTTTCCCTGGGCCTGGTAAATCTATTAACAAAATCTGTGAATTAGACAACAAGCTTATGTCATTTGGAGCAATATTTAGTTCTGCCTTTATCATCAGTTTGGTTTTTTTTTTAAGCAAAGGGTGACAGAATTACGGTTTTCTTTGGGGTCTTTTATTTTTATTGTTATGTTTGGCATAACTAATTTATTTCTACCTTCCTTTCCCCCTCAACCCCTAAAAGACCAGCTGAGGGAGACAGCTACCAGAACAGTGGAGGGGAGGGCTACCAGAACAATGCTGTAGATCAAAGCTTCTGGGAGACCTTTGGCAACTCAGATCCACCAAAAGCTCACAAATCTCCAAGCAGTGAGAGCTGGACCTATGTGGACAATTCCACAGAGAAGAAGAGCTCGGATAGCTGGGACGTGTGGGGCTCGGGAACAGTCTCCAACAAGAACAGTAACAGCGACAGCTGGGAAAACTGGGAGACCAACTGGGAGAACACAGGAGGGGAGAGCAAGACCAGAAAACCTCCTAAGGCAACAAAAAACGCGTGGGATGACTTTTAGGACTCTGTTAACCCTGCTTTGCACAGCTGGGAAAGGGAGGCTGTGCTGGCTGATGGAGGGGAGGAAGTTTTACACACACCTGGAGTATCATGGTTGACCTTTCTGATCTGTTTGTGCTTCCCATTCATTCTCCTTCCTTCTACCCCGGTTTAGGGAAAAAAAAAGTAGCATCTGAATCTTTTCTTACATAAAGGTGGCTCTCCCTTTTTTAAGGATAGTGGTAACTATATTCTCCTTGCACTATTGGAGCTGGCTACAGTGACTTTCTTAACATGAACGTTAAAGGAAAGAAATCAGTGCAAGGACACTTCCATGGCACAGCCTTGCATGTGTAGGTTAATAGGTGTTCATCCAGTCCTCATCTAAGTTGAGATTTGGGGTGTTTGATGCAAACAAAGGACAGGGTGTGACTTGAAAAGACAGCCATTAACTGAGCAAGCTGCAGTTGGATACATCTAGTTCCAATGCCTTATGGATTGCTCTGACTACAGGAAGTCTGGCAATTCAAGATGGTCTTTAATCTATTTTTTATTGGAGCTTTGTTTTTAAACATTGTGACATTACTTTATTTTTTTTTTTAGTATTTACTTGCTTATTTTTTCCCTTTAGAATTCAGAATGAATCTAGAGCTAGATAATTGTTTGTGTAAACTTGAAGGTTTGACCTAAGCTCTCAAGGGATATCCAGAATGGCTCTGCTTTGCCCACCTTACTCAGTGGATTGAGTTTGTACTGTGCAGCTCTGCTACACAGAAAAGCAAAGCTGTGCTGTTTTCCTTCCTCACCTACACCCTGGCCCCAGTTTGAGTATTTTATGTGCTCTCTTTTTTCTCTTTCTTCCTTCTACCTGTGTAGTATTTTATTAATGCTGTTAAAAACGAAGTCTTTCTGCTGCTTATGGCCTTCTGGACATCTGTTTGACAACCTGGCAGTGAAAAAAAATTATAAAGAAGATTCCAGCAAGAAAAAATGGGTGGAAAATATGAGAACATTGAGGAAAGAGCCTGGCAGCAAGCCCCTTTCAAGATGAGTAGATGTCTGGATTTAATAGTAAAATTTAATTTAAGCAGATGTTTTCCAAACGGTTCTTCAGTGTGTCAAGCTGTATCTCTGTTTCTGTCATATCTTTCTCCACATTTTCTTCCTGCATCTTGTTAAAGAAACACTATTTTGGAAACTTGAGACACTCCTTGTCAGCATTAAGGACTGGAACAGGAGATTCAGTTACGTGTCAGTTTTGACCCAACAAATTGCTTTGCATGACACAAACCATAACTTCTAGAGAAGAATTGTGACTTTAACATCAAAGGTGTCATAGGTATCCCATTTTATTTTGGGGGATGGGTTGTGAATGTACCCTCAGCACAAAAACAATCAGCTTGCTTGAAAACTCAAATCATGATGTTCTATGTGGTCTGCTTTACCAGCATGGAGCTCTTTCTGTGAGCCCTGTAGATCCTATTACTTACCTAAAAAGCCTTTTCTTTTTAAAACTGGTGAATTTGTTCAACAACCAACTGAAGGTGTCAAAATTACCTTAAATAACACTTCACTTCTTTTACTCCTCACAGAGGTTTTTGAGCAGATAGTATTATCAACAGTTTAAAAAGAAAGGAAAATTTTTAATTTCCTCAAAAGTAGCAGGTTTTAAAGGCTTAAGTCTTGAGTAGAAGTAGCTCTATTTACAGCCTGATTCTGTACTTCTATTAGTAGGATCTTTCAGATGGTGAACAGAATATTTTTCCAGTTTTCTCTCACCCTGTTCCGCAAGAGTTGGGATTTCTTTTTTCCCCCTTGCTTCTCCTGAGAGCGTGGTCTGAAGCTCATGGTCTCTGAGCCTGTGCAGCAGGAGCCAGAGCTGCTCCAGACCCAAGTGCTCCTCCAGACTGAGCCATCCTCGAGGTGTCCTTGCTGTCACTGACCCTTTGCGAGTGCCAAAGGCACGAGAGCTCTCGGTTTGCAATGCTGCTCGTGGTACCACTGGCAGCAGTTCACAGCCTGACTGTAAAACAAGGATTTTTTTCTACTTTTTGTCCAGTTCCAAGTATAACTTCATCATAGCTTAGCTGCATGTCAAACATAACTTTGGTTTTTTATGCTTACGCCTCTGTTGCCTCCTCGTCAACATATCTGCTGCCCAGTCTGAAGCTGATTCAGCTTCTGTACAAATTTGTTACAGTTTCTTGTTCATAAACCTCCTGAAATGGCTCGTGGCAGGAGAATCTTTATTTCAGTCCACTCAGTCAACAGTATTGTGATGTGTGTGTGCATGTTCTCCTCAGCTGTGAGCTTTGCCTGGGACAGAAGTGGTTTATTTATGTATCGCTTGCAGCCGCGATTGGCATGAGCCATTTGTGTGTTCTTCTGATTTGATTTTTGTAGCTCTTGAAACTTTTATGTTCTAAATCAAACAGCCAGAGCCCTGCTCAAGCAGAATCTTTGGGTAAGGATTTTTCCTCCAGTTGAGGAGACAGGGACACAGAACAGTTGCCATCTCTCTTTCTTCAATGTTGTAGGGAAGCAACAAAATGCTACAACTGGCAGAAAGATGTGACTGGAAGATTAAAAAACCCCAATATAATGGCAGAAGGTGTAACTGCAGACACAAAACCAGTGTGCCACCTGGTCAGTTTGACAGGCACATGGGCATTTTTTAATGACTTGTCTGAGCCTCAACGTGTGATCCTGTCTTCCAGAGGAGAGGACAAAACAAGGGCATTTTCTTTTGCACACCCTCTGTTTTCTTGAATTTTACTTTTCAGAGTAGGTGGCTGGGAGGTTTCTGCACTATGAAGAAATGCATCCCATCAAGTTGCATGTGCAGAGCAAGTGTTTATGAACCAGACTTTTATTTTTTAATTTCTCCTCCTCTCCCCAGTTCCTCCCTTTTTGGCCTGATGAGGAGCAGAGGCATTGAGTGCAGGCAGCTGGAGCTGAGGCTGCCTGGCTGAGAGGATCCAGCCATGGGTCTGAGTGCGTGGTTTGCAGGGCTGTGGTGTCCCCGTGGGCTCCCCCAGTGCAGGGGTGACCAGGGCTCTGCTCCCCTTTAATCCCACTCCCTGGAGTCACAATTTTAAGTCAGACAAGCAAACTGCCAGGAGATGTGCAGTAGGTGAAATTGCTGCACCAACTGGACATTGCAATGGCTGGTTCAAATCCCACCGTGACCCAAATTTTATTTCTTTGTATGGCTTCAGCTTTGGAAAATACAGAGCAGCTGGATTCCTGCAGGTGGTCTGATACAATAAAAATGTCAAGAAATCAAACTAAGTGCCACTTGTAAAAGAGTGAAAGTCTTGGAGAATGCTCCCAAACATAATCCTAGCAGTTAGGGATTATTTTAAAATGTTTAATTTGTATCTTGAAACCTATTAATAATTACTGCAATTCAAGAAGTGCTTGGCCAGCTCTCCCTCATGGTTGAGACCTCAAGGATAATGCTGCTGCTTTTATTTTCCAGGCCAGACTGTAACATTCCATGGGTTCATAATGTACTTGTCAGTGTAATGGTCTGTGCAATAATTTAACAAGTGTAGATAAAACCTTTGTTTAATCCAGGATACATTTAAAGATACAGTGGTCCTCTTGAAGAGTAGCAGTCTGCACAAGTGTTTCAGTTCTTAGCTTATTTTGGCTGAAATACTAAATTTCAGTGACCCAGGTAAAGGTTTGAGCAATCAGTGATTTAAACAGAGATCAAGAAACATTTCCATGGCCATTATTAAGAGTTTGATCCTAATGGCTTAGTGGCCTCTAGCTGCAGAACCCTCTTTCATTCCCATGCCAGCAGAATCTTGGTCAGTTTGGAGTACTGTATCTTTAATTTTCCTGCTGTGTTTTTTTGTGAAGTTCACAGGAATGGCGATTTCAGTGAACACTACTCGTTGTTCTGTAGAGTGGTTCTGGACTTGAACTGCAGTGTCATCTTTCAAAGAGTATTATAATAAAGCAAAGAGCTATGGAGCAGAACGGTGGTCAGCCCTTTTTCAGGGGACTTCAGTTAATTCTCAACCCAGGTGCTGGTGTCAGCCATCTTCTTCTCTGCCCATAACAAAGGAGAAAGGCAGCTGCCAACATTAATAGAGCCAAAAACATCTTTATATTTCATTGGAGTTGCACAGTCTAACTTCAAACTCTTACTTAGGAACAGTTTGGAGACATTGTTTGCCTCCTTTATTTAAGGAGAAGTATAAAATAGAAATTAAAGTGCAAATAGATTATGTACTCGGAGATTTTTATTAGCTTGTCTACAGAGGTACTTATTACAGCAAAAAAGGTAACTTTTAAAGCAGTTTTCCTGCAAGAAGTGAGATTGCTCTGACAAATCCTTCAGCTGTGCTGGTGTTTCACATTCAGGTTCCAGTTTCATTCATGAGCCAAACAGCCACATGAGTATTCCAGATGACTGCACTGGACTTTGTGCAAATTTAAAATATCTTCTATTATGTTCTTGGTCAGCAGGACTGAATCCTACTTGCCCTGTAGAGGTAATTTTACTGATTTTTACACAAATGGACATTTGGGTTTGATAACATCACTGGTATTCCACAGATAGGCCGTGTCCATTCTTGCTGTAAGGGCTGCTCTGTCAGGTGCAAAGTTTTCACATGGGATTACTGGCAGTGAACTGGATATGCTGGTTCTGGAGAGAGGATTTTGGCCCTTTGTTCTGACAACATCCAGAGCCAACGACCTATAAACAAAATAGCATGAAAACAGTGATGTGTATTCTGGATTTCAGACTGAGCACAGTCAGTAAAAGCTGATAGACAAAGTGGAGCCTAGACCAGAGAACACCACTCTTGAACTTGAGCGAGGACAGGTCACTGCTGCATTGCCATGTCCCACTCTGTGCTCCAATCCCAGCACCTGCAGCAAGTCCAGTTGGAGCTTGGTGCCATTATTTCTCTGTGTAGGTGCCCTCCAAGGCAGATGCAAGCTCAGAAGGCGACTCTGGGCTTCACAGCTCACTCACTTGAAGCAACCAAACTCTCGTGCCCTCTGAGGTGTGCAGGCAGGCTCTGGGGATGTGCCCTGCTTTCCCTCCTCCTGCCCTCCGCCTGTTCCAGCAGGTTCATCCACAGGAGCCTTCTGCAGCAGGCTTTGGGCTCAGGAGCTTCTCTAGCACCTCCCCAAACTCCAGAGGCTTAGCCCAGTACACAGGGACCCCGCTGAGGCTCTGCACCTCTCCACTGCTTTGGCAGACGTTTGCAGGATGCAGCCATGGGGTGAAAACTGAAAATCCCATGAGGAAAACAAGGTGGAGCTGTGTTGTCCTGTCGGAAAGCTGTAAACCCCGATGCTCTGGCGGACCTGCAGTGTGATCATTCCTCGTCTGTTCAGTCACTGATTTGCAGGAGGCCAAGAGGTGCTGCCTGGCTGTGTCAGCTCCAGCCATCTGTGCGCTGTCAGCAAGACGCTGCATCTCCTCAGGAAGGCCAGAAAGGAAAGGTCAGCTCCTCCTCTGAGCAAGGTGCTGACGTTTGCTTTAGGTGAGATGAAACCGCCCTGGATTTTTATCCTCAAATGATGCTTTGCCTCCAATGTGAATTTCACCAACACTGCCCTGATGGCAACGTTTAAACTGGCTAAAAACAGAAGAGACAAAAGAAATACTGAGAAGATCTCCAAGGAGAAGCCTTCTTGCACTTGAAATTGCTGAGAACGAGTGGGAGAGACCGAGTCTCTGGCAGGGCTGGCTGCAAGGACTGCCAAGAACAGCTGTGTTGTACCTCACCAGGATCGTGACCGCTGCTCAAGCAGGAAAATCCAGTGCTATCAGCTCTGCACACTTTGGAAACCAGTTCTTGTCTTTCCCTCTAAGCCCTGCCAAAGCGTGCTCCCTCGGAGAGGCTGCTCAGCGTTGCTGAGGCTGGTGAATTTTACAATAGATAAATCAGCTTCTGCCAGGAAACACAGAAAGGCTGGAGTGTGTCTTTTATGAAAAAAATTTCACCACTTCTGATTGAGAAGTGCTGCTGCTTAATATCAGCAGTTCTGCACTGGATTGCTCCTTTTGCCTTCAATGGAATGATGTTTTACTACCTAGGGCAAAAACTACTTGTATATACAATTTTTTTCCTACTCTGCTGACATGGATGGTTAGTATATGTAAATTGATGTGCCAGCCTATATAAAAGCTGTTGTGATCAAGGTCAAACTAGGAATTTTCTTCTTACAGAACCTTTTCTGTGTGTTGTTGCATTGAAGCTTGATACCGTTCAAGATGGAATTGCTGTTTTAATTCTGTGTTCACAAATTGCCTATTGACTCCAGCCATCAGCTGTCACTTCTGGGGTGCAGCTCAAAGCACTGGACTTGAATTACAAATTTAGTCTGCCCAGACAGGGCTTCACCAGTCAAGTCAAGCTGCCCAGTGTTACTGCAGGACTGGCAAGAAGAGATAGAATCTGAAGCTGAGGCTGCTGCAACTCTCTTAAACTTCTTGCCCACACCGAGGTGTGTCTCTAAGCTGCTCACGGACCTTGGGAGGGAGCACAAAGCATATCAGAGAAATGGAATAAATACTCTGTGTGTAATCTAGGCTGCTGGTGAGATCCCAGCTTGTCAAATTAAGCCTCTGCAGAATACTCTCCCCCATTCCCAGATCTGTTAAATGCCTGTCCTCTCTCTGGTGGTGGCTGGGACGGGGTTTTAACCATGTGCTAAAGGCCACAAAACACGTCTCTTGCTCTGCGTGTGATGGAGGACTGAGGCAACACCAGCTCACACAGATGATGCTGATCTAGTGAAGGTGTCCCTGCCCACGGAGCAGGGGTTGGAACTAGGTGACCTTGAAGGTCCTTTCCACCCCAAACGATTTCATGATTCTGTGAAGATGCTCCTTTAAGAGCTGCTGGGAGATCTTCACTTGTCACTTCACCTTCCTTCCTCTAGAGGGGATTGTGTCCCTGGGCATGGCTGGCTCTCAGGGAACCTTACACGAGGTTTGACTAGCTGGATGTAGGGTTGGAAATGTGTTCCTGCTCGTGGATCTGCTTATCCACAGCCCTATCCCGTCCTCTGCATGGGACTTTCATTCTGCATTAAGCCAACACGGGGCAAATTCCTGTCCTCCAACCACACACGGGTACTCCTTTGATTTTATTTACTGCCTTGGGATTTCAGCTCTCCCATCTCTCTGCCAGAGTCCACCAGGCTGGATGGAGGCAGTTTAAAGCTCAGGCTGTAACAAATAGCAGGTTCTAGGCTTTATGTTACCCCTGTTATCCTGGCCCTTGCTGTTAAATCAGTGCAAGAGCCCTTTCTTTACAACGAGGAAGAGGAGACTCGTGGTGCAGGGCCGGGACAGGGCTGTCTCTCATTGCTCCCGATACAGGTTGGCACAGCAATAGCCAACAGTTCTTTTTAATGGATCGTGATAGGATTACACTTCCCCTGCCAGGAGTGGTTCCTTTGGCTGTGTTCAGTCCAGGCTAATTGTAACATCACTAGCACATTCCCATCCCAGCAGGAGACTGGAGACTTTCCCGCCTCTGAACCTTGAGCGTTCCTTCTCTGGGAGAAATGTGGGTCTAGATTTGGCCACGGCATGGCCCTGGCCCAGGTCAGGGTGTCCAGACCATGCTGGGGAACTCTGAGTGCTGCTCTGCAGTCTGCTCCTCCCTGAATCATTGAATCATTCTGACTGGAAAAGACCTCTAAGATCCTCAAGTCCTGAGGGCTTCTGTGGAGCTGGAGCAGCAGAGGTGCATCTCAGAGATGTCCCAGAGCAGGGACAAGGAATTCTCTGTGTCCCTGTCCCAGTGGTCTGCAACACCTGATCGATCTTTAAAAAACACACGGAGGAGCCTCACCCTGAGGGTGAAGAGAGGGAATTAAACTCCTCTGCCCTGCTTTGAAGTTTCACACCCACACACTGGTATGGGAGCTGAAAGTTAAGGACTAATTGACAGTTTGAAATGTTTCTTCTGATGTTGAGGAATGGGGAAGTGGAGGTGACAGAGGTTCGGTGTCTTGTTGTGTAAGAGCATTTATTTTGTTGCCATTTGTCCTTTGTTGGTTTTCTTGTTTCCCAATGAAAACTTTTATTGGTTCATAAAGAAGGTGAGTACTTGGTGGTGTTTTCATTAAAGCTGCAGGTCCTGAAGCAATACAATCATGGGAGAATTTAATTTTTCAGTGTTTGTTTTTTGGTTTGTTTTTTTTCCAAGCTGAAGTTCTATTCCTTGTAGTTGGAAAACCACAGCTAAGCTGTATTTGTTTACAATTTTAAGGGCAACAAGGATCCCCCTATTTGTTACTTCGAAGCCAACCAAATTTTTTTGACTTGCATTTGATTGCTTGGGGTTAGCAGCCTCTCTTTTCTGTGGAAAGAAGCAACATATTGCTCAAACATCCAAATTTTTTTTTCTGGAACAAAATGAAGGACACTCAACGACAGGAGAGCTCCAGCTCAGATTTATTACTGGGTAATGAGAAATTGCTGAATAACGTGTTCATTTTCTGCCACTAGATGGTAATAAATCTTCCCACTTTTCTCGGGCTCTGAGAACGCTGCTGTCCACTCCCAGCTTCCAGCACAGGAGTGGAGGGTTCTCCAGGGTGCAATGTGCTTCCCTGGTGCACAGCACCCTCCAGGCTGGCTTTAATGGCTGCAGGACCATTCCCTGGCTGCTGTGGATGAGGAATCTCCATGTGAGACGCCCCCAGATTTGCTGATGTGCTGTTCCAAATGGGTTTTTTATGGAGGGGGTGGATGCGAGGTGGCCTCCAGTGTTTGCTGTGTCACTGACACCAATGAGTTAAGCACAAACAGCCCCGGCGGTGGCCTGTGACCTTTACTGCCAAACAGAAACAACTTTTCCCAAAGCAGCAGGGAGGGCCTGGCTCCCAAACAATGCTGGGCACGCTGCTGCCAGCCCAGCTGGCCGGGCTGCAGCCCAGGTGAGCACACCTTGCTGGGGACAAGCACTTACCCCAGCGAAATGCTCTCTGGGGAAGGCCAGAGGAAACACAGACCCTGCAAATCAGGGATTTTATTGTGTTGATGTTGGCAGTGAACTGCTATTTTAATATTTTTAGGGGTTTTTTTTGCTTAAGCTAAATCGAACTTGGTGTGTGGGGAGAGCAGCGCTGGCTGGCTGCCAGCTGCAGCCTGCTGGCATCGGGGATGTGCCAGCTCAGAGCAGGAAAAATCTGAATCTGCCTCTTGCCAGGTTCTGCTCCCCTGCATGGGAGATTTCTCCAGCTCTCTGCTTGAAATGCAGAGCCTCAACCGCCACAGGGAGGACAAAACTTAGGCAAAGGACTAAGGCAAACTTTGCAGCTAGTGACAAGGACAGCTGGAACAGCTCCCGGTGTCCTCTGTGCTCACTCCAGACAAGATTCACCAACAGTTTTTTTATCTTTTTACACCTTTTCAAAACAAACTCATCTGACTTCTTCCTGTCTTTTCCTCAGCCTTGCTAGGGAAAAAAGAAGGAAACAAAAAAAATGAAAGGGTGCTAAACCTTCTGTTTGATGGAACAAAGCTGGGAACTGAAAACAAAGGTATTTGGCTGTACCCAGAGGTGCCTCTGTATTTTCTGAACACCTAATGAGTCAAACTACTTGCTAATCTATGGAAACAGAAAAATTCAGACACTGCAGTTCCTCTGGAGGGGAGACCTAGATGGACTCTGCATATTCATTGTAGATTGGACTCTGAAGCCATGCCGTGGAAAGCACTTTTCATCTGTAGATCGAGCTGATAACTAATTCAACCTAATTAATGTATGGGGAGTGAGGGAGACATATTCAGGGATTGTTTTTCCCAGCCCTGAAATTCTGTCACCTCCAGGATGGAGTTAACAGCAGCTTGCTGGGTGTACTCCCTATATTCCCTTCACAAAAGGGAACAAAATGCTTTGGGGGAAAGCTGTCGGATCTGCAAAGGACACTGCTGAGGTTAAATAAAAGCTCAGTGCTGTGAGTATGGGGCTGTGCTTTAACATCCCTTTTCTCCTGAATTGGTGAGATGTTCTTCCCCCTAAATGTCAGTGTAAGAAGCCCTGAGGTTGTGACATTCAGGGTGTTGAGCTAATGGAAGTTCTTCCAGGCCTGGTGTGGACCAGGAGCAGAAATCATGGAAAGAGGGGATACTGTGAGTGAACTCTCCACTAATGTATTCTTGCAGCTTCCATCACTGAAAACAGAAGTAATCATCTGGATTTCCATGTTCTATACCAACACCTGTCCTGCATGAATTTACCTAATTCCATTTTTAAATTAATTTAGATTTTGAGGCTTAACATCCAGTATTGGTAATTTGCACAATTTAATTTTATGCAGCTGAAGGGGGGAAAACTCTCCTCTAGTTTGTCTCGAGGCTGCTGACTCATTTCATGAGCTTGGCCCTGGTCCTTGTTGGGAGAACAGCCACTCCAGTCACCTCCTCCATGGCAGCTGCAGGTTTACAGTGCTGCTCTGTCCTCTCAGGACAAGTTTTAGTCCATCTCCCTGCCCATCATCCCCACAGGCAGCTTTCCAAGCACAGCTCCATCCTCAGCAGCCCCAGATATCCCTGCCTGCTGTGCCCTCACTCTGCTCCCTTGACTGTTTCCCAGGCTTGAGATAGGGAGATAACATATTTTTAGTAGCTTCTCTTCCTTGTTTTTGTGTCTTAAGTAGAAACATTAATGTCTAATTTAAAGGGCACGTTTTACAAGGTTATTTATGGGAGCAATAAGCCTTTTCCCTCCTGTGTTTTTCATGGAAGAAGCTGGCAAGAGCTGAAATCCTTTACCTTGTTACTGTAAGTGTAAAACACTCTGAGGATTGGAGCTGAGTCTCCTTTTTTTTTAAAGGAAGATAGTTATTATCTAATGATTAAAACAGCAGCAGATTTTCCATAGGTGAAGTAGCACAGCGAGCGATGGGATGGGCAGGTGTGGGGAGCTCATGTTGGGAATGAAGGATGCTGCAGCAGGGCAGGGATAAGCCCAGGCTGCCCTGGGAGCACCTCAAAGGCCCTTTTGCTGTCACTGGCACGGACACCCGGGATCGGAGCGGGCTCCAGGAGCGATCCGAGCGCGCCCGGGGCTGCCGCGGAGCCGGGCTGTGTGTGCGCACAAGGGGAGCCTGTTCGCCTGCCTCTGTAGCCCGGGCTGAACAGCGGGACACGGAGAGAGCTGCTCCGGGAGAGCCGGGATAGAGGCAGCCTTGTTGGCACAGCCCATCCCTGCTCCCGGCCTGTTTGACTTGGACCGGAGCGCCGCCAGCGAGGTTTGTCCAGCCCTGTGTCTGCTGTTCCTTCTGGCCCTGGCCGCTCCACGCTGCACCTCCCGAATCCCCAGCCCAGGGGTTGGATTTAGCAGCGTCTGTGGCATGGGGGGATGTAAGGCTGGAAGTCTGTGCTGATGGAGACGACGGCAAACTCACTGCCTGCTGATGAATTGCTGCTACAGAGGAGCTAATTAAGGACAGCATTTAGTTTATTGGTGCCTTATTAGACTTTAAATTGAAGCAGAACCTCCTTAGCTGATAAAGTTTCCTTCCCTGCCCTCACACCCATCTTCTCCACGCTCCCTTTTGGTAGGTTTCTTTTGTGTTTCTGAGGTTTGGTCCCCTGTGCCGGGCAGTATTTTTCACTCCTGATTTAACTGGTGGAAGTGTGATGGCACAGGAATCTGACAGCAGTGATGGATGGAATTAACCCTCTCCACATCCCAGTTCCTCTGCCTTTTCCTTTGCTGGTCACCATCACTTTCAGGTCAGCTCTGGCCTTGCAGAAAGTTCCACAAATAATATGAATGACGAGTGGCAGCTGAGGCAGGTTTTAGAGGTGGTATCAGTGTCAGCTCGGCACCAGCAGGGCTCCGGACTCACCAGTGCCAGATCTTGCTATTTACAGCCTGTGCTTCTCCATCCAACCTCTCTGGTGGCTCCTGCGCAGAGGGAGAGCTCAAGCTGCTCTGAGCCCCCTTTTTAGCAAGTGTTGCCCACGGTGTTGGATGGATCCCAACCTGTGGAAAGGCAGAGAGTCCTCAGGGAGAAAGATGGGAATAAGGCACACGGCTTGCGCTGGGGAATGGCACGTCTGGAACCCTTGCAGGAAAGTTACAGCGTAAGGAAGGAAGCACTTTGTCCATCTCACGGCTCATCAAACCACTCATCCTCCAGCCCGTGTGTGCCCGGAGCCTGCCGGAGCCATCCCCCCGGCAGAGAGGACGCTGTCCCATCCTGCTGGGAGCATCCCGGCCACCTTCCCTGGAGCCAGCGGTGAGCAGCCGGCAGAGCCGGGCTCGGATTGCAGCAGGCTCCTCCTCCGGAGCCGGCCGGGAGGGAAGGAGAGGCGTGGAGCTGGAGTCAGCAGCTCCGGGCTGCCTCACCTGCACCGTGCCAGCGGCGGGGCCGGCACGGGCACCGGCATCTTCCCCTCATCCCATGGGGAGCATCCCCCCGCCAGCCCGGCATGGAGAGCCTGAGCAGCAGCCTGAAGAAGAAAGCCACGGAGCACCACTACAGGGCTGAGGTGATGATTGCTGGCGAGCAGCTGAGGTACGAGGTCCTGGGGTCCTCCTGCAGCCCGGGGCAGGGCTCTACCCGGGGTCTGGGCTGTGTCCCGTTAGCAGCAGGCTCAAAGCTTTATCCTTGAGCAAGCTCTGTCCCCCCGGTGCTGGTGTCCCCCTCCCCAGTACCTGCTGATCCTTCCTACGCCCACCAGAGTGGTGAACCAGGTCTTTTCCTTGTCCTGCTGCTCCTCTCTGGTGTCTCCTGCCCTTCACCCCCAGGTGCCAGGGGACTGATGAGCGAGTTTAGATGGCAACAGATTTTTTTTGTCCCTTTCCACCTTCCCCCAAGCACAGAGAGTGGTGTGGTGGCACTGAGCAGCCCCCACAAGGTTCCTGATCCTGGCTGGATGAGGACAGCAGCATTTCTGGGGATGCTCGGACTTTCAGGGTGACTTGGAAGAGCATTCCATGGGTGCCATGTGCCTGAATTGAATCTTCCCTTTCCTGAAAGTCTCTTTTTGGAACTTCTGCTGGTTTGTAGTCCCAGTTCTTCAGCAGCTTCTGAAGGTTTTCTTCTTATGGAGACAGAAATGCATTCTCCTATGCAATGTGTGGCTGAGAAAATGTGTTCCCTGTGTATCTGGGGTCAGAACCCTCTCCTTGCTTCCAAGCATGTGACTGGGGCTTTCCTGGCTCTAGAGCAGAGTTTGCTTGTTTGTAGCTGGAGCCACTCTGGTTTGTTTTGAAATGAGGGTAGAAACTAGGAAATATATCCTTGATAATGTAAATAGCCCAGAGCCTGAGTGTGCTAGAATCAGATTCCTAAAATTAGCTTAGTGTAGGTATGTTGTCCATTCTCAGTGAGCAGTGTTAGCTTTAGCTTTATTATTTGTACTGTATCAAGGATTGATAACTTCCAGCTAAGGATTGGGGCCCCCTCTTGAAAACACAGCCAATGTCCAAAGGGACAGAGAAGCTTTATTCATATTTATACTTCCAGTATTTTACTCATCTGGCATGACTGAGGTTTAAGTTGAGCCACATAGCCTGGGCCGAAAGAAAGGGTCAGGTATTCAGAGAGAAAATAAAATAATCAAGCTGTGTGTTAACACTGTGTTCCATGTGTGGGGAGTGAGGTGACTTCCCCGTACCTGCTGCAGGGCAGGAGCAGATCAGCCCCTGGACCATTTGGTGATTGTGACTGTAAGCACGAGAAGGGGATACAGTAAATTTATTTGTGAACAGAACTCTTCCAGTACACTGCACACCGGGCTGACATTGAATAGAAACCCCAGAATTTACGTAGTTTTGGGGACATCCATCTTTTTTTTTTCTTTTTTACTTTATTTTTTTTCCCCATAGCTGCAGTGCCTTGAAGTTTCTTGGTTTAGGGAGCTCCCAAAATCTGAGAGTTCACAGTGAGGGGCAGGAGGGTCCTTTTGCTGGGGCTGGGCACTCAGCAGCTGCATCCTTCTGCTTTGGTCAGAATTTGTTCCCAGTGCAGAAGGATGGGAAGCAGCTGTTGGTGTAAAACCTGGGGAGGAGGATGAGGAGATGGACACCAGCCTGGAGCCGGGCTGCTCCTTCCACTGAAACTCTGGCTGTAAGGGGAATCGAGTGAGGCAGAACATACTGAGTGTTTGAATTTCTCTCTTGTATTTTGGGGATCTCACAGCCCGGCAGGTAAGGAGTTAGTGGTATGAATCTCCTGGGACCTGGATGGCTGGGGGAGAGCAGTGGGGAAACTGAGGCAGAGAGGCTGGGTGATGTCTCAGACAGCGGCAGATGGACAGGGCTAAATGTCCACGTTGTCCTCCCCTTCTCCCCAGATGTGGAATACAGAGGCATGGACAGGAGCCTTGCAGCTGCCCTCAGTAAACCTCCATCAGCAAATAACGCTGCTGTATCCACATGAAACATCAAACATTTGTTTTTCCCTGCTCCCCGCTTCCTGCCCTGCCTCCCCACTATTACATTAAATCAAACAAACCTTTGCTCCATCTTTGCAGTTCTTTGGCTCCCCAGCAAGTTTGCAAATGCCTCAGAGTTTGGCTTGGCCAGAGGGGTGAGTCTGTTCAGTGTCAGGATGCGTTTCCCAGCCAGGAATAGCTGCACAAGTGAGGGCTGATGGAACGCTCTGTGAGGATGGCCGGGAGTGAAGTGGATCCTGAAGGAATTGGAGATTCCTGGGAGATTGGCCAGTGTGGTTTGGGTTTGCCTGTCTGCCAGGGTCCCTCTGCTTCAATAGCTGCCTGGTCCAGGGAGGGGGAAAAAGAATTTTGTATTTTGAGTCTCTCGCCACTGAAAAGAGGAAGATAAAATTTTCACTGATGTTTTGGCCTTGAGTTTGAGAGGGCTGCTGGCTTGGGCTCGTTCCTCACGTCTGCTGTCATTCCTCTTGTGTCAGACATATAAACTTGCATGAAAATCACATCAGTTTTACTGGGCGTTGTGTATTCCTGGGTGGCATTCTGTAAGAGAGGCCCAATTAGTCACTTCTAATTGCAACAAATGGCTTATCTACACAGAGAGATTCTGGAACAGCTTCCTCGCTTTGCATTCACACCCTGCTGCAATCAGAGTTCCTCAAGTATGGACAAGCCCTGGTGCACTCTCATCTGGGTATTCCCGTGGTCAAGAGAAGCAGCTGTGCTCTAATAGCTCTGTAAAACTGCATTAATCACTCCTAAACATAAAATATACTCAGTAAATTTACGCCTTGCACAGAAAAAGTGAGAGGAGAAGGAAGCTTTTTTCCTACAAAGAATAAAATTGCAATTTCTGCCACTGTCTAAAACTTTCAAAGGTGACGAGTGTTTTATTTGGATACTCAGACTGTGATGCTGTTAAATAAAGTGCTCGTATTCGCTGGAAATTGGGCTCTCTTTAAGGTGTGTAGCTGAATTTGCCAAAATTTGCATTCTTGCCCAAAAGTCATTTGTCTGCAGGAGGTTTGGTGGTTCTCTGTTGGACTTGGACCTCTTGCAGTGAGCATGACTTCCCTGAGGGATCATGGGGCACTGCTTGATGTAGCAGTGAATGTTATTCAAAGATGAAACTTCATGGTCAGAATGACCTTAAAAAGCTAATTATTAAATTTCTAGCACTGGTGAAAGGGAGGACTTGGGAAGTAGACTTGTGCTTCCTGTGATTTCTTTTTGAGATTTAAGTCTTCCTGTTCTTATACTTAAACACAAGGAAAATAAAACATCTCAATACCACTCTGGGCTGTCACAGGTGTGCAAAGCCCTCCCTTGCACCCAGATGTACTGGTGCTTTTTCAGACTGGGGGTGATGCAAACTGGGGTTTGCTGAGCCTGTTTGCAGCAGCTCTTTGGCCTGAATGTGCCTCTCCAGCAGCAGCTGCTTTGCAGAAATGCTCCTGTGTCTGTTGCTGCCTTTTAGTGAGCACTTAGTTGTTTGTTGTTTTGGGATTTTTTTTAATTTGTTGGGTTTTTTTTTCCTGTGAAGATAGGAACAGAAAGATCTTTTGGATGATGCATCTTTCCAAGGCCACTCATTTGTTCTTCGCTGCTGTGGGGATGAACTGGAGTTAATATCCTTGAAAGATCCACCTTGTCATTTGAGATGCTCAAGGTCTGTTTACATGGGAGGTGAGGGAGAGTTTATTCCTCTTGTGTTTGGATGTCCCTTTCAACAAGGTTACCCAGGATGAATAATGATGGCTTTGTAGTGACCTTGACAAAGAAACAATTTGCTTACCCAACACAACCTACCCAAAGCAAACGCACGTGGAGGCTCTGACTGCCAAGCCAGGAGTGTTTCATAAGAGCCCATTCTCATGTTCCAGCAAGTGTTTTATCCTGACCTTATTCCGCCTTTTTTTTCCTATCCTTTTGAAGAAGTAATATGTCCACAGGGTAGATTTTGCCATCTAGAAAATTCATAATATTGCATATTATTATATATTTCCTTTATCTTTTTTATCTGGAAGCATGATTAGAACCCACTCATGATTTCACCAGCTTTGTTTTTGTAACGTCACACGAGAGCTGTTACATCCTGTGGCTGAAGGACAAAGTTTGTCTCTTCAGGGTTGACAGGAAACAGTAAACAAGAGGAAAGTGAAAAGTCCACAAGGACACTCGAGCTGAGCCTCTTCCGCTGCCCCGAGTCTGCAGGACAGAGGGAAAACTTGTCACAGGTCAAGTGAAAACCAGTCCTTAAAGGTCTGAGATACTGCTGCTCCAGAGGTGCTGAAACACCACTTAATTCCTGTGCTGGCAATTGCTCCCAATAGAATATTTTCAAAATAAGTGTATTTTTAAATTTTTAAATCTTAGGTTTTAGCAGTATTGCTTGCTAAAATTTTTAATTTATTTTATTTTTCTCGTTCAAAATCTGTGCATTTTTTTCCTGTATTCTGAAACATGATTTTAAAAAGGGAATAAAGCAGGGGAAATAGTGTTCTCCCAACCAGTTTCTATTCAGACCTTGTGTGATTATGGTCTATGTGTTTTTGTATGTACAGGGGGTGTGTGAGTGTAAATATATATATACACACATATATATTCTTCATAGAGTCCTGTAGACTCTAGATGGCAATAGAGCACTCTTGGAACATTTCTTATCTTTACCAAACATTCCTCTAAAGTGCCTTCCCACTTGCTGATTGTGAAGGAGAGAAAACATAAAAATTGGCTGTGTCTTCCCTCATAGGTGGGGAGCCTCTCTTTGCAGTCACTGCTGACTGTGTCTGGTTGCATTTTGACAGTGGACCATGAAATAAAGGAAGAAAAAAGACAAAAACTCTAAAAATAGCAAGGCAGCTGTCTGTGGACTGTTCTTTCTGGGTAAAAGCCATCTGCAGAACGAGTGCTGGTCACGTGTGGGAATGAGGCTTCCAGGTAAAGAGGGAAATACTGGATGTGGACCTCTGGATTTGAGGGAGGTCTGTGCAAGGCAAGGCCAGGAGCTGGTTCTGCATGAATCTTTAGTATTTTAATTAGCAGGAAGGTCTGAAAACTTCTGTCAGCTTCTCAGCGTTACTTGCAACAATCATTTACTAATTATTCCTCTAACAAAATGTTCTATGGTAAAACTTTTAGGAACTTAGTATTTGTAAATCCTACAATATAAAATAATCCACTACTAGCTGATAGTTTTTTAGGGTATTTAAACTTCTTGTGAGGTACCTAAAAGTGTTGTCCAACTTCTCCAAAAAGAACAAAAGAACTCGAGGCATGAAATAACGAAAGGCTGCAGTGTTTAATGCCTTAGTAAAACTCACTGGCCTGGGGCAAAACTGGAATTGAGATGAATAATTTGAAATGAAAACCATCCTGGAGTTACAGAGATGTTTAATTAATGTCTCTCCTCAGAGCTTGCTGCACACACTGGGCATTTTCCAGCGCTGGTGTTTTGGGAACGGTCATGACTACAGGGCAAAAGTTTGGCCCCTGGACAGATCTCCTGCCAAACTGGGCTGGCTTTGGCTGGAACACAGAGGAACTCTGTGCCTTGTGGCTCGCTCAGTTGCTAAGGTCCTTTTGAAAGTCAAAGCCGTGCTCACCTGAGTAACCTTCCCCCATAGATCTTTCCATCAGAGCTGCAGACCGGCCGTAACACCAGGGTTTTTGGGATAGGAAGGTTGTTGTTTGGGTAAGCTCTGTCCCAGTCAATCCCAGCTGGAACCAGAAAATGTCAGGATTGTTGTCCAGTGTTGCTGTGGGTTAGTGGGTTCATGGATTAGGTGGTGATGGGATCCACCTGGCACTCGTTGCTTGGACAGAAGAAAGGAAGGCTCCTGTTACTGCTCCCACCTGCACTTACGAGTGAGACTCTGTCCTGGGGGCAGCTTTATTCCTGCTTTCATGGCCACGGGAAAGGAGAACTAGACACAGAATCATGCCAAGATAATAAATACATGTCCTGCTTTTTTTTTTTCCTGAGTTTTGGCCCCTTGTCACCCCCTTTGCTTGGCTGCTGTGGGTTTGAGAGGCTTGTTCAGAACAAAAAGCTACGTATTGGTCAGACTGTGTCTGCTCAGGCAACCTGAGTGCTGGCAGGAGGAGAGAAGGGGGTGGTGGAGAGGCTCCTTGGCATTGACTGATGCAGTCTGGCAATGCCAAGGGGTTTGGTTGAATTTATCAGTCCCTGAGAGCTTGGCACAAGCCCCAGCTCATCCAGGATGGTCTCTCCCGGCTGGACAGACCTGGGCCATCAGACCCAAACTCCCCTGCGAGCCCAGCCGTGCTCAGTGGCTGCTTTCCCCCCAGGCTTCGGCTGCACGATGGGAAGCTGATCAAGGACAGGCGGTACCACCTGCGGACGTACCCCAACTGCTTCGTGGCCAAGGAGCTCACGGACTGGCTCATCGACCACAAGGAAGCGCCCGACCGCGAGACCGGCATCCGCCTCATGCAGAAGCTGATGGATCACTACATCATCCACCACGGTGTGTGGGCATCCCTGCCACCCCCAGGGCGGGGCTGTGTGTCTGCTCAGCCCGTGTGTCCCTCAGCCCAGCACACAGGAGTGTGGCCAGGTCCCTGTCTGCCCCCCTGCCATGGGTGAGGGCTCCGGGAGAGGCTGGATGGGGCTGGAGCTGTGTGAAGGTGCTTTGCTTTGGGGGATGTGCCGGTTCCCTGCCCACCAGAGAAGGGGTTTGGGCTGTGCACTGGCAAAATGACATCTAAAGTGTCTTCTCTTTGAAAGCAAGCTCAATAACCCCCGACCTGTATTCCTGTATCCACCTGACCTGTATTCCTGACCTGTATCCCTGTATCCAGCCAGGTGGATGTTTGTACAGAAGCTGGTCTGGCTCACGTTTATATCACACAGAAATGGAGGCTGAATTACAGCACATGCTTCACATCCTCAGGGAAATTCATTTTCTTACCATAAGACCCCAGTATTCCTTAGTGTCCCCATGCTGAGACAAATAGGGCTGTGGAGTCTACATCACTCCAAGGAAAGTTTAATCTGACACCTGTGGACCTGGAGCTGCAGCAATCCTGTAGGAGAGCCTGCCTTGGGATTTCAGTGTGTGCGGCCATTACAAACGCTTGTCTGTGGAAACTAATTAAAAAAAAAAAAAGGAAGGAAAAAAAGGTAGTGCGGAGAAAAAGCAGCTTGAGGCTCAAGCCCAGCTCGTAGCAGTATTCAGGTTTTTTTCTTTTAAAAATTTGTTTGGAACTTTCAGGAGTTTTGAATTAACTCAGGTCATGTACTGAGCTCTGAGCTGCAGAGCAATCCCCAAGGTCCAGCCCTTGGTCCTGATACAACAACAGAAAACAAGTGCTTCAGATTGGCAAAAAGCAATTTCTGTCCATGTGGTTTTCAGGCCCAGCCAGGAACAAAAGCCCCAGAGTGTCCAACAGCCCTGGGACACCTCTGCTATCAGTGGGAAGGGCTGTGACTGAGCTCTCTTGCTCCCAGGGCTTTGGGACAGGAGCGGTGGCAGCCTGGAGCTGGTGCTGGTTTGTCACACAAGGATGTAGCTGAGGAGACAGAAGCAGATGACAACCACACCAAACCAAACCCTCTCCTCCCCCCTCTTCTCTGGGGTCCAAAAATAGCTGCCTTTGACCACTGCAATGCAAACACTCCCTGTTGCCATCTGCTACTTGCTGAGGGTAATGCCCTTTACATTAAACTGCCTTGAACAAAAATAAACTACTGCTGGGCTTTATCACAAAAAGCTGAAGCAGGGAGTTCTCAGTTAACCATTAACACTTAAACCTGATTATTTTTCCATCTCTCCAGCTGACAGTTTCAAATAAATCCATTAGTTAATTAAACCTGTGCAGCACTGGGTACCAGCACTGTTTTGATTGCTTATTAAGACATGTCCCTCCTGCTCCTGTGATAATTCCTGGCAGGACACAGAAGCTGACTTTCCAGCTTGCTTTTTGTCCATTAATTTTGTTAGTCCCATGGAAAGAGGGCTGCCAGCTAATGCAGCACTGCTCTGGGTGCTTGGCAATTGTCTGGCTACACTGTTTGCCCTCTTCTCCCCTGGCATCCAGATAATTATCTCATGCAGATCATCATGCTGCCTCTTAATTGTCTCGTGTGCTTTGAGCTTTGGTTCTATTACACGCTGGAAACACATTGAAATTGGTCTTTAAATAGTAAAACTGCTTTGGTTTTCTATGGGCACAGTCCTGTAGGGTTTTATGCTCTATTCCCAGTTGTGATGGCTTTGGGATATTTGCTCCTTGGAATTACAGAGCTGCAAACTTTCACTGTTAAAACAACCTTCTCATCCTGCCCTCGTGCTTGGTGAGTCACAGGCTTTGGAGTCCTGATTGCGTCGGAGACAGCTGCTCTGCAGCAATGATGAACCCGAGATAATCTGACAAGTTTTGGCATTTTGCTGCTCACCTGAAGGGGAATGTGGTTTTGCCGGTCTGCTCAGAAGGATGAAAAAGTGTTAAAGTTTTCACAAGAAGTATCTTGAATCTTTTGAATTTCACTCTAGTGGATGATGTTACTTTAGTCAGGAAACGTTTGTGGTTTTTCTTTTTCCCTTTGACTAATTTTCTTTGTTTTCCAGGCACATTCTTTACTCTGGTTTGTTTGCTTTTGGGTTTTTTTACCACTGAACTTTCTACTTCGTGCTTCAGATGGGTGGACCTGAAGGCAGGCTGACTTTTAAGATCTGAACTATGATTTTTGGGCTGGGTTTTTTGTCTTTTAGTTGTTTGGTTTTTTTTTTTGTACTTGTAGTCTAGGAGTCTGTTTCAGGCAGGTTTATCTCACAACTGTATCCCAAATATTTACCTGCTAAAGGTTACATGAACTACAGCCCATCCCTGAGATGAATCCAAGGCTTTTCATAGAAATTTAATTATTCCAGTTGTATTGCACCTGGCTTTGAAGGAAATTTTCTTTTGAGGTCAGTTTGCCATGCAAATGAATTGGGCAGGGTTGGCATAAAATGGTGTGGAAAAGTTTGTGCCATTTTTTATTTTTTAGCTTATGAGTATTTTTGACAGACAGAGGTGATTTTATGGGGATTTGAGTGCAGAGTGGGTTTTTTCCCCTCTGTCTTCCAAGTCTGCTTACATGTGGCTGTAGCTTTTTTAAAGAAGTTGATTGAGGCAAATCTGTTCGTCCTCTTTTAGTCTAAATCTAAACATTAACACTTAAATGAAAAAAAAAAAAAGGCACCTTGTTTTTTTCTAATGGATGTTTTAGTGTCTGAAACAAAATGCAGATCCCAACTCCACCTTTCCCAAGGTCTGTACATTGGGATTGACCTCTCCCACCAGCACGAGCTTCAGATATTCACGAGGAGGTAATTTTTGGGGACGAGGTCTCGGAGGCTGATTGTTCCATGGGACGAGGGGCACAGGGAAGGACACGGCATGAAGCCCTCACAGCTTTTAGCCTGGAGACAACATCCTGCCGAGCGTGAGCCCGGTGTGCCCCTCCCGGACTGACATCCCTGCCCTGTGTCCTTCCAGTCTGTGACGAGCACTCGGATTACAAGGATGCCAAGCTGCTCTACCGCTTCCGCAAGGATGACGGGACCTTCCCCCTCAGCAAGGACGTGAAGGTGTTCATGCGAGGGCAGAGCCTTTATGAGAAGTACGTGAGTCCTCCCCTGGCACTGGGGCTCTGGGGCTGTGCCCTGCTGCCTGTGCTGGCTGCTGGTGCTCTGCAGCTGGCAGCCACAGCTCCTCCTGGCTTTGCTTTTCCTCCTCTGCACTCGCTGCTGTCCCCCTGGGAAATGCTGCTTGCTGAGCCCTGTCACAGCTGCAGGACAACCAGCGTCCTTGGGGATGGGACAGGAGTTTAGCTATGAACTCATGGATGCTTCCAAGGGCTCCAGCCCAAGTGCAGGTGCTGGGATCTGGTACATTCCCAGCACTCTTCCAGCCTCCTCCTGTGAGCTGCTTCCACCAGCTGTGTTAGGACTTGTGTCCCACCAAAGTCAGCAGGGTATGGGGTTTTCAGAATCCTCGTGGGCCTGTGTCCCTGCGCCTCGCTTAGCCTGTCTGCAAAATTTGTAATGGAAAAGTTAATTCCCGGAGAGTACAGAAAACTCCTTCCATCTCCAAGTGTTTAGTTGTCTTTGTGTTGATTGTTTCCGGTTCTAAGTCCAAGCCACCTTTCCAGAGTTCAACCCACTCTCTGGACCAGTTTCCTTTAACAGCCTCTTACATTTCACATCCTCCCACCCTGGCAAGGAGTGTCACTAACTGGCTCTGAAGGAGAAGCCCTCCATCCAGGCGGGCGGTGATTTTGGGTGTGTCCCTGCCCCTGTGCCAGATGTGCATCCCTGCACTTCGCTCTTGATCCGCGGCAGTGACCGCGGGATGGGGAGAGCATCCCGGCAGTCTCATGGCTGAGCCGGCTGCACCCTCTCGTGGAGACGCTGGATTTAGCTCTCACATCTCTCACATGCTGCCAATGGAGCACCTGCTGACTGGAACCCACCTCATCCACAGATTCGGACTGTCTGCCGTGTGTTACCCACACTCAGTGCCTTGCTTGGCTTCCCCTGTGATCTCTAGCCGAGCTCACAGCCCAACTGGTTTTGCTGGAGCTGCTTCCTCGGCTCTGACGAAGATTTACAGAGGTGCCCGACTGCAGCTCCGTGTTCCTCCCTCCCTTCCCGCTGCTCCCCGGCAGGAATGTTCTGGCTGCAGTGCTTTGCCCGCTTCTCTCGGCCTTGCTTCACCCGGCTGCAATTCCCGTGGGGACTGGCAGGGATGTTTGGCATCACGGGAGCCTTGTCCCACCTCTGTGCCAGGCTGGTGAGCGTGGAAGAGTCAATCCTGAAGGTGAGAGAGGAGAACTCGGTGAAGTACCAGAGGACTTTCCTGGGCTCTGAGATGATCGACTGGCTCATTCAGGAGGGAGAGGTGGAGAACAGGCAGGAAGCCGTGGAGCTGGGACGGGCACTGCTGGAGCACGGGATCATTCAGCACGGTGAGCCAGGGCAGGGGTGGGAAGTGAGGGATGAGCCTGGCTGTGCGAGGAACAAATCCCCATTGATGCCATGCAACAAGTGCTGGTCAAGTGCCCACTTGGAGATGGCAATGGAGCCTTTCAGTTCTATGTTTGGAGCTGGTGACCTTTGAAACCAGAGCAGTCTCCCACCACCCACAAAGGCTTTGAGATGAAATCTGAGCTCTTGCTCTTCAGTTCTTCAAAGCCACCGGCCACAGGGCTGGGCTGCACCCCTGGGTTTGGAGGGCTGGGGTGTGAGGATGTAATGTTTAGCTCCCCTTGGCAGATCGTATCCATCTGCTATAATTAAACTTCCAATTCGGAAGGCAGGGAGTCCTCTGAGTGTCGTGGGACAGGGGCAGGTGGAGGGCTGTGACACCGAGTGCACCCCCAGGACATGGCACCTCTTGGGGGGTGGCCCTGCTGTTCCTCCCTCCCTGCAGGCAGCACTCCCAACCAGGCAGAAAAGCTGCAGGAGAGCACAGGGGCCTTAAAAGCGATTTATGAGGGTCCCTCAGGATATTTGTTATGTATTTTTCCACCCCCTCAGCCTCTCCCTCCTCCCCTGTTCTCTCCTAGTCTCCAATCGGCATCACTTCTTTGACAGTGACATCCTCTACCAGTTCTGGATCAACTTCCGCCGCCGCCGGCGTCTCACGGAGTTGCTCAATGAGAACTCTTCCCGTGCCCTCTCCGAGAGCCCCGACAGCCCCTTCTGCCTCCGCAAGCTCAACCCAGACCCAGGCAACACCAGCTTCCTCTCTGGTAACCGTGGGTGTGTTTGTGGAGGGGAGTGGAAGCAAGGATTACATTACCAGAGTGTCCCAGGGCTGAGGGTGTTGCTCCAGCAGAGTTTGAGAGGTTCCTCTGGGCGTCCCATGAAGTGAACACCCATCCCACTGCTTTGTGGTGGATGTCACAGTGCTGTGGCAGTCTCTAGCACAGCCCCCTGTCCCAGGAAAATAACTCAGCTTAGCATCAGCTCAGCTCTTGATCTTTCTTTGAACTGGTTTTATTCTTTCTGAGCCCAAATGCCACCTTCAGTGCACACATACCTTTCAAGTGTAGGTCAGGTTTGGGAGGAAGTTTGTTACTTTAAACTACTCTATTTTTTGATTGAATTTTTTTTTATCTGCCTCTTTCAGTCCAGACCAACAAGGAGATCAAAATTGTCTCAGCGGTTCGAAGGAGCAGCATCACTTCCCTCTCTGGAAACTCCAACGCCTACTTCAGTGCTCCTCCCACGCTGGTGTTCCCTCCTGTGGCTGAGTGCAACCCCAAATCAGGTCTGGGTTCTGCATTGCCTGTTGTTATATGGGATACATTTATTCCTTCAGGGCACGGGCTCAAGACCCATCAAGAGGAGAGGGTCAGCCTCACCTCTGCATCTTGATTTGAAAAGTCGTACGTGTGTTTGGAAAATCACTGAGATGGATGCAAAGGTTTCTGTGTGCAGGAACTGTGGTTCTAACATCTGTGTTCCAGCCCGGGGTAATCCCCAGGCTGCCTTGTTATGCACTTTACTGTACAAACCCCTTGATTCTGATAGAATCTGTCACCTTCTGCTCTAGTGTTAAAGAGACCCGTCACCAACGAAGAGCTGCTGTCCCCTGGGGCCCCCTATGTCAAGAAAACGCTGACTGTGAGTGACCATTGGGACTGGCATTGCTAACCCAGCACATCCAGCTCCCTGCCTGCTCTTTGGTGCTTTTCTGTTGGCTGCTCTGACCTCTCTATGCTAAAACCTTGACTGCACGTCACATCATCATGGCTTTTTGGTGGTGATTCTCTAGGGGTCAATGTCTTCACATATTCTTGTGGGTGGAAATGTGCTCAGCCCCTCTGAGAGTTTAATGTATATCCACGAGGTAGATCAGGAAAAAAAATGTTTCCTGGGCAGAAAAAACATCCCATTTTGGAGTTTTTTTGCCATTGGTGAGGTCCTGGCACAGGCTGCCCAGAGAAGCTGTGGCTGCCCCATCCCTGGATGTGTCCAAGGCCAGGTTGGACAGAGCTTGGAGTAACCTGGGATAGTGGAAGGTGTCCCTGCCCACGGCAGAGGGATTGGAACGAGGTGATCTTTAAGGTCCCTTCCAACCCAGCCCATTCTAAGATTCTGTGATTTCTGTTCCATCCAGCTTGATGCAAACTGTAGAATCAGTAAGTCTATGACACTTGGCACTGTGACACCCACCCTCTGTCACACAGCTTTAGGCACAGCTTTATGCATCTTTCAGGTCCCTCTGCAGATCAGGATCCATCAGCATCTGATGGAGCTGCACGGAATGGGGAGAGCATCCAAGGGCCACTCTTGCCTTCCTTATGTTGGGCTTTTTACAGGGACAAATCTCCAGGACGCTGCAGACAACCCAAGTTTGGGACTTTTGCTTTTTAAATTATTTCTAAAGCTGTACGACTGGTCAAGGCAGGGCTGGTGGTTGCTGGGTGGAAATGTTACAAGACAGCTCCTGCCCTGTGGATCCTATCACACTTTGTTATTTTTGTGTCTCATCCCTTCACTGCCCACCTCAGAAAGGGCCACTCTCACAGAGAGCAGTGTAGGAAGCGTGAGGGCTGCCTTGCCGTGCTGGTTTGGCACAAGCAGGGTTGCAGAGGAACTGTGGATCAGGTCCCCAGATTAAGTGTGCTGTAGAAAGTGGTAGGAAGCAGCAAGAAAAATCAAGCTGGTGATTAGCATGGCACGTCTGAGGACGTGCTGTTCATTCTCCTCCTCAATGCTCTTGCCCTGCCCTTCAACTCTGCCAGCCTGGGCCCTTCATGGCTCATTTCCTCCTGCTTAGCTCTGCAGTTGCTGTTATTTATTTATATATGGGTGATGTGCAAAGTCCCTTGGGAATTCCTTTTCTCTTTTGGTCACATCAGAGGGCCGCAGTATTCCAGCAAAGTGCTCTGGCAGGCTGACACCAGAGTGGGGCAAGGCAAGAGCAGCTCCTTCCACCCAGGAAATGCTCTGCTGTGCCAAGGGAAAGGCACCTTGTGCGTGCTCTGGGAATGTTGTCAAGCATGCTCGTGGTGCATGCCTTGCACTGCAGCTTGATGCTGCCTGTGATTCTCTTTCCTGCACTTGCTGATGGGGAATTAATCACAAATCAGCTTTTCAGGGAGCAATTAATCAGTTTTGCATGTCACTTGGTGCACGGCCCTTTCTCTCCCACCCATAACAGATTAGGATCACGAGCTCTCCATCTCTCTAGGAGCTGTTGCATCTCCTCTCTCCAGCCCATTCCTTGGTTTCTAAACCCCTTTTGTTCTGCTGGCAGATTGTGGGGGATGCGGTGGGCTGGGGCTTTGTGGTTCGGGGAGGAAGACCTTGCCACATCCAGGCAGTGGACCCAGGAGGACCTGCTGCTGCTGCAGGGATGAAGGTACCTCTTACTCATGGAGACTAAACAGGAGACAGGATTTGTGTCCTGTTTGAGCTTTTTGGGCTGAACACATCCTCCATGATAATCCCACCTCCTGCCCTGGGGATCAAACTGAGGGAGTGGGCACATGGAGCTCTGAGAGAGGTGGAGGGAGGGATGCTCTCTGCAGGCAGAGTGCCCCGTGTGTGGTGGCAGAGTGGAGGATTTGCCTTTTCCAGGGCAGCACAGGGGCTGTGGGCAGCTAAAACTCGAAAAACTCTGTCAAAAGCAAACCATCCCTGGGCCAGACCTTGGAACAGTCAAAACTGTTTGAGCTACTAAAAACAAAGCAGAGAATTCCCAGCTCAGTTCCTGTGACTTTATATAACCCCAGTGACGCAGGGAAGGAGCAGAGCTTTGTCCTGGATCACCTGCTCTCACAGTTCCTGAAATGCTCAGTTCCTGAGCATTTTGTTTCCCTGCTATTAGCAATGGACTTGTGCATGGAGCTGTTTTCCATGTACACAAAACACCAATAATATTAAACTGATGCCTTGATTTGATTCATCAAGTAACTTCCAGTATTTCCAGCTCAGGTGAAATGAACTTAGAGCTTGAAACTCACTTTAGGCCCAGGCATGTTTGAGTTTCATGTGTAGAGTTTTAGGCATGAATGAAAGAAGTGTTGAGTTTCCCAGTTCCCTACAAAAACCCCAGCAGCAAGGGAGTAATTTCCAAAAGATGAAATAAGTCTAAAGTCACACAAATATTTGAAATATTGGGACTCTTCAGAGGTAGAGTGTGACTCCTTCTTTGCTTCAGGCAGGATTGGAAGGGGATGGATGAATTCGTTTCATTTACTCAAGAGCCCAGTTAATTTCTCCTCACCTAATCTCATTTGCTACCAAATTGCTGGATGTTAATATTGTGCCTCATTTCCATCTGTGAAATGAGCCACTGCTCCTAAATGAGCCTTTTTTTCCTGTGTTAGCTCACAGCCTAAATCCCTGTGGTCCCGTTTTCATGACACAGTGATTGCAGTGCTGTGATTATTGGTGTAGCTAGAGGGTGGTGATGCTTGAGAGTTTCAAGGATTTTGACACAAGTTATTTGCATCACAGCCCCTGGCTGCAGTTAATCACAGGCAGGAGGTGCTGTGGGACTGGAGGTAACCCAGCCCTCGTCTCTTGCAGGTGTGCCAGTTTGTGTTCTCAGTCAATGGGGTGTATGTTTTGCACCTGGACTATCAGACCATCAGCAGCCTCATCATGACAGGACCACGGACTCTGGTGAGTCATGGAGGCCATTGAATGAGCCAAGGAGTTTCATCCTGCTGCTGTTTGGAAAGGCAGGACTCTGCTTAGCAGGGATGGACTGTGGGGAGGGACCAAGCTCAACCTTTCACTGTGATGTGCTACCCCGGCGTTTCGATGTTTTTTCAAATAAATACATTCTAATGGACAAATCTTGGACTTTGATGCTCTTGAAATATTTGTCTCTACCAGCTCATGAGAGTGTCTAAGCTCCTGCAGCTCCTTTTTAATGCCACTGTGAGAATTCAGCACTTAATGAACCCCACCTCAGAGCAAGCCTTTCACCAGCCAGGCTGGGAGGCAGGTGGCAAAGCTGGTAAGCAGCAAGGAGTTTATACCAAGTGAGTCTGTCTGAGCTGCCCTGAGCTGTCCGTGCAGCCTTCCGAGAACACAATGTGCTCTCCAGATGGCCCCATGAGCTGTGCCACCGGCCCTGTCAAGAAAATAAGGAAATGAGTACAGGAATGCGTGTTTCCTTGTAAATTCTAAGGCTCCTGCTACTCTCTTGGCTTAGCCACGCTCACAGCCAGGGCTGGTCGCTGTTCCCAGCTGTTTCCTGAAAAGGTGACGCTTCCATGATTGTGCATTTTGCACCTCCACCCCTTAATAATGCTTAATTTCATTAATCAGCTTCACCTCAGCAAGGAGGCAGGCAGAGATCCCAAATATCACAGGCTCATACCAGCCTAGTGATGGGAGGCAGTGGGGCAGAGCAGGGACCAAAACCAGAGTGTGCCCCTAAGGAAATGTGTCCTAGTCTGAGCTTGACTCTGGAAAGGAATAAAAATGAGTGAAAGCCACCAAAATTCATCCCCCCTGTCCCCTGCTGCTTACAAGATGGCTGTATTTGCAGCCAGTGCAAAATATTCCTTGCAAACTACCCTGAAAGTGAACTAAATATAGAAAAACAGGTAATAACAAGAAACTAGGGAGGAGGTTTCCTTCTTTCCAGTTCACAGAGCATCCTGTTTGTGATTAGCCTGCAGTGCTGTGCATAGACAGGATGATCTCCAGCACTCCTGCTTAGGGCAGGGTCCTCAGGCCACAAACCAAGCCTTAAAAAAAAACCCCAAAAAGGCCAAAAATAGTAATTTTGATTTGTGTTAAAATGGGGTTGACTTTCTCGGAAAATCTGGTGTCAGCTGTGTATCAGGTATTGCCTTTTTTCCCTTGGTATAAAGGGATATCTGCTCCCCCAGTGCTGGTGCTGAGGTAATGGGATGAGTTGGAGCACAGAATTCCTGGAACAGGGTCCAGGCAAGATGTTTGCACTGATAATTGGGGTCCTTCCAGCCCCTAAGTGGAACCAGACCATCTCCTCAGCCGTTTGTCAATAAACTCCCAGTTGTTATTTGTAGCATTCAGCGCACGAGTTAAGCAACCTCAATCTGCCTTTTTGCTTTTAAAATTCTATTTAGGGAGAGTTTGGGTGTCTGTGACAGCCCAAAGGTTTAATGCAGGGTGATTGGCTTGGACTAAGGTCAAATCCAGAAGATTTGGGCATCGTGTGGGCACCTTGGGAAAGGCAGGCCAGGAAACAGCACCCTGAACACCAGCACTGAAAAGAAGCTCCAGATTTTTCTGTGTCAAAGCAGGAATTTTTAATTCTGGATCTGAATTCCTTGAAAGCATAGGAGATATGTGCTCATTTCTTTCTCTCCTGCTTTTAAAGAAAACTGTAGCAGGTCTGACCAACCTCAGAAACCCAGTAGGAATTACAGAAGAGGTAATTTGTGGTATTTACACATAGGGCACTGACAATATTCTCTCCGTGGGGTACCAAATGCTTTATGCTTTGTTTTATTAAGATTTGTTGCCCACTTGCTGCCCAGAGAAGCTGTGGCTGCCCCATCCCTGGAAGTGTTCAAGGCTGGGTTGGACGAGGCTTGGAGCAACCTGGGATAATGGAAGGTGTCCCTGCCCGTGGCAGGGGATGGAATAATATGCTTGCCCATGTCCCTTCCAAACCAAATCCTTCTGTAATTCTATCATTTAAGTGCTTCCTTTTGATGTTATTCTTCGGTCTGTATATTGTGATTCTTTTAACTGCTTACAAGATTATAAAACAAAACTGCAAAGAACTAACAAATGTTTGTTTATGGTGCAAAATATTTTGAAAACTGTGATTTTTTTTTTCCCATTTAACTTGAAACTTCCAAAGGTATCCCTGTTTCCTGCTGAATGGAAATGCAAGCACCTTAAACTTCACTCAGCTGCAATGGGACACTGATGCTGACAGTCCTTGCAGATGCAGCTGAAAATCTGGCCTCTGTCTGTAACGAGAAATGACACTGTCAGTCATTCTCTCCTGGCAATGAGGACAAAATCTGTCCAAAAAAACGTTTTGGCAGGGAGCTGGGTGTCTCTCCCAGGTGCTGCTGGTGCAGAGGATCCCATCCCGGAGGAGCTCGGGGCTGGATCCCACAGCTGGGGAGCCCGCAGCACCGTCGAGCTCCAGTTCATGATTCAGCCTCTGGCCCCGCAAAACTTACAGATGTGCTTAATTTCCTTAAGCAAACGAAACACAACTCCCCTTCAGCGCACACGCTGCGCTCTCGAAACTATTTAATGGGATGTGAGTGAGGCTGGACTGACTTCATCCCGGGCACTCTGAGGCTGGGAGGACGCCAGGACTTGTTGCTGCGCTCTAGGAAATCAGCGTGCAGCCTCCCAGACAGAGATTTTATTTTATTTCATCAGCAAAGATCCCAAAAGCTGTTTACTCCTGCCCATAGAAGCAGCCTCTTGATTTTCACGCTTTATTTGGCCGCGCCAAGGGGCCACGCCGTGCATGCGGAGAGGGAGGTGGGGGAATCCCATCCCATCCCTCTCCCTCCCCTTCCTTATCCCTCCTGACGCCTGGGAATCGCACTCTTTAATCACGCCGAGGAGCAGATGAGGCGCCAGGGCAGTTTCTCGCCCGGTTTCGGGATGTAGCAGGACGCGCCCGTCCCGGCTCGCTGCAGGGAATCCGCTCCGCTCCGAGAGGTCTGTGCCTCGCTCTCCTTCGGGGATGCGTCTGCAGCCGTGCCCAGGAGGGGCTGTGCTGTTCTGGGGGCATGTGTGGGTATCCCAAACAGGGATTTTCTGCCGGGTTTTGCTCTCTGGGAAGCTCGGAGCTGGTGCAGTGCTTGGGGCAGCGCTGGCGGTGCGCGGCAGGGGTGACAGCTCCCATCCTCTTATGGTGAAGTGGCTTCAAGACGCATTGCCTGACAGTCGGTCTAAATACTGCCAGCACTGCCTCGGCAACTCTTTAGGGGCTGTGAGGAATGCACTTTTTTTGTTGGTTTGATTTTTTTTTTCCCTTGCCTTCTATTTTGTGGTTAATTGTGCCAAACTGCAGGATATTGCTGCCAGAGAGTACTTGGAAGGGTTTGTAACCAGTGTGGGATTTTCCCACCTGGATGTGTGGGTGGGTTCAGCCTGATGGGCTGGGGGAGCTGCAAAAGCTCAACTTAGGGGTGGAATTGTACCTGGCTTTTTTGAGGCTGGCACTGCGATGTTGGAGACTTTTTGTTCAATAGTGGAACTGAAATAGAGGAACTTTCCAGGAGAGAACAGAAAGCGGTTGATGAATTTGGGTTTTTTAGTCTGTTTCAGGTCCTTTAACCAGCAAACACTCGGGGAATGTGGGACAGATTTATTCCCTGCAGTTGGCTGCCTCGGGCAGGTCCCTGTCTCTGCTGCCCCTGGCGCTGCTCATGTGTCCAGCAGAGAGTGGGACACGAGGTGACATTGCTTCTGCCAGCACTGCTGTGCACAGACGGTGATGACCTCTGGCATGAGGAAATGTCCCCAGACTGTGGCTGTGGAGGGTGGAAATAATTCACAGTGCCTCCAAATCCCCACCTTTAGTTGTGCTGATTTAAATATGTGGCAGGCATTTTTTTGCCTTTAACCAAAGTGACAACATGTAAAATTTCCTGTACAAAAAAGGGGATCTCTGACTGCCTTAACCTCCAAATCCCCTCTGAGCACACGGCTGGAGCAAGTGGAAAGTGGTGTGTTCCCCACACACACTGATTTTCCAGGCCCTGGAAATACTCACCACATGCTCCATATGTTGCTGCCTCCAAATTCCTTCCCTGGGGGTGAGTAACAGGAGAGAGGCATCGGCGTGCTGTGGGCTCGCTGCCTGCCAGCAGCCTGCTGTCCCCGTGGTGCCCTCAGTCCCAGGGTCCCCACTCAGCCTGGCTGCCTGGTGGCACCACTGACGGCAGAAATGGATGGGGAGGGACCTGGGGTGAGGGATTGGCATGTGGCAGGTGAGTTGTGGAGAGGGAGCTCCTCCAGGTGTGTGTCTTCCACCACTTCAGACAGGTGCATTGGTTATTCCTGATTTACAGGCAGGAGAATGAATGTTGGAGAAGAGGCAGGACGGTGATGGGTTTGCCTCTGAGCTGGCAAAAGAGATGAAGTCCCTGTTTCTTGCCTTAAACTCACAGTAAAGATCCACACCCTGGGGTCTAACTGTGCCCAGTCTGGGTTAAAACCAGGATTACTGTGAGGGTGGGGAGGCCCTGGCACAGAGAAGCTGTGGCTGCCCCATCCCTGGAAGCGTTCAAGGCCAGGTTGGACAGGGCTTGAAGCAACCTGGTCTTGTGGAAGGTGTCCCTGCCCATGGCAGGGGGTGGGATTGGATGAGCTTTAAGGCCCCTTCCAGCCCAAACCAGCCTGTGGTTCTATGATAATACTGAAATCATCCTTACTGAAGCATCAGGGTGGAAGCCCCTGCCTGAATCAGAGCCTGCAGTAAGCCCGGATCAGTGCAGGTTGGAGGAGTTTATTAGTCTGGATTTTGGATGCCGTATAACCCTGCTTAACATGAAAAGATCACACAATCCAGTGCTTTTGCCAGAGTCTGGCATCCTGTTTGTCAGCAGAGCTGCACAGGAGTTTCAAGGAAACCAAGAGCAGTTTGGTGGCATTACAAAAGGGCAAAAATGAATTCAGTGAAATTACCCTGTTAGAAGATGTGAAGAAACAGAATTTTACTCCAATATGTATAAACTGTTTTCCTTAGTAATGGTAATGTATTTTTAGTGCATCACATAAAGAAATTTAAAGTAATACTGTTTTTCTCTTGGCATGTTCATTTTTTCCCCCATTGCTTGCATCTCATACTGAGGGCAGTTAAAGTTTTACCTGCCCTGGACCCTCTCCCACCTTTATTTCCAGTTGGGTACAGCAGGATGATGCTGCGAGGAGGCTTGTGCTGATTTCATTGGGCTGAACTCTCCTGTTTGACTCCAGACTGCTGAAATCTGCCCTAATGCTGTCACTGTTCATGTCCTTTCTGTGTTTCATTCATTGTTGTTTGAGGTAACTTTTACCTTGTATTTGCTATTTAAAGGATCTTGTTAGAATTGGGAGAATTTTGACAGTTTTTTTAGCCAAGTATGTGATACCTTTTTTTGGAGCTGACATTATACTTTTAATTTCTACAGTATGAAATTGCCTAGAATGTACTGGGTTTTGCCTTATTTTAAAGGTATTGAGCCTTTGTTGCTCCCACTGCGTAAGTGGTTTTTCATCTGAAAAATAAACAGACCACGCTGGAAGGACTGAACTTGATTAACTGAGGATTTGCAGTTCAGTTTTTGATGTTGGTATTCATGTATTCTTATGTATTTGAACCTTTTCTGGATATTTTTGCTACTAATTCCATGGGAAAGTGATCTTGTAATTCAAAGGTTCCGTATATTTGCTACATTAAAAGTGAGACACTGCTCTCTTTGTTGGTGAGTTGTGTTTTTTCTCAGGATGGCACCACTGAATTTTCCTGGAGAAAATTCCAGTGCTGCAGTGTCGCGTGGAGGGTGCAGCTCAGCACATCCTGGCTCCTGCTGGCCACGGGGAGCCAAAAAAACCCGGATTTTTCCTTTGCCTTCATCAATTCCATCCGGGATCCGGGCTGCGGGAAAACCCGGATGGGATTGCTGCTGGAGTACGGAATGGGGGGAAAATCCGGACTGGATTTCTAATGGGGTACGGAATGGGAGAATACCCGGATGGGATTTTTCCCGGAGTACGGAATGGGAGAAAACCCGAACTGGATTTTTCCCTCAGTATGGAATGGGGGAAAACCCAGACTGGAATTTTCCTGGCGTATGGAATGGGGGAAAAGTCGGACTGGATTTTTTTCCCAGAATNAATTTAATAGGAAAATTAAAATAAATGCACTAGTACAAGAACGCTGACAGGGTCAGGATCAACCTGACACCCTGTGAGTCAGGGTGGTGGGAGCAATCCAGATGGAGTGGTCCTGACAAAGTGGTGATCCTGTAGAAGGATCTGGTCTTCACCTGAAAGTCCAGTGGTAGCTCTTGTCCTCTGGGAATCCAGTAGGTAGGGCTGTTTGTGCTGTTCCAAACCCCAGATTATATCCAGGTGGGAATGCTTGGCTCCTCCCCCTGGGCGGAGCATCTCACAATGGGCTGATGTAATTCCGTGAGTCATGCGGTGTGTCTTTGATTGCCCATTAAACAGAGATAGCCCCTGGAGGGAGTTATCAGATATGAGTCATGGTAGGAGATAATGAGCACCGCCCCGCCCACTCTAACAGCTTGTGAAGATGAGAATAGACTATGTACTGTTGGTTACATCTTACAGTGTAACCTAGGACAACACGAAATGGGTATAACTTAATTTCACACACAACGTGTTCATGTGTTCAGCTGAGGCTAATCCAGAGGAAAAAGGGAGGGAGATTGAAAGGGGAAACCCCAGAATTTTCTATTGCTGAAAAATCCCTTTGTTTTGCTATTTCTGTAATCTTTATAGGAGGCTTTACAAAGCTCCTGTGTGAGGTACCACAATCAGAACATTCCTGCTATTTGAGGTTTTCCTGATGTCCAAGGCTTCCTGTCCTGCACTGCTCTTTAGCCTGTTGCTTTTATTTGTGAGTCTCAGATCTCTCCTGCCTGCCTTCCCACACTCAGTTACCATCGTGGCCTATTTGACACGATCTATTTATTGCTTTTCTTCTCACCTGAACAGGTCTTCCATAATTCTTCCTTTCACAACTTCCAGAACACTAAATTAATTCTTTTCCACTTCTGAAAGAGAATAAACCTTATGCTCAGTTAAAGCAAATCAGGAGGATGGAAAATTCTGTAAGAGGTGTTTCCAAAGAAGACAGAACCTTCTCCCTGCTCTCTGCCACTCTGTTTCTTAGTTCAAGGAATTTGAAAAATGCTGACTTTTTGCTGCTGTTTGGCACACGCACCTCTGCAGCCAGGGCAGGCTCTGCTTTCCTGGAGGCGACAGTCAGAGTCCTGAAACCCACCTGTAAAATGTTTGCTGTTTTTTATAAACAATGACCTCATTTTATTAGCTGGAAAAATAAAGCAAGTGTCTCCCATGGCTAAAGGCTTCGGTTACACTGCAGTTGTTCCATTCATCTTCAATCAAAAAAAAAAAAAACAAAAAAAAAACCAGGCAGAGAAGGGTGGTTAACAACTCCCTGTTACAACTTGCATGTTTTTCCATTCATTCTTCCAGCAATTTAGATCTGATTTAAACAGATCATGCCTGGGTCACTCACGTGCATGTTTCTTTTTCCTTGAAATCGCTACAAAGCTGCTGTATTTGGAGGGAAACAGGCATTTGCCAGGAGCCTCTGCATACCTGTCCATCAGAGTGAATAGAAGTGAAATGTCACTGCAGGAGGCAGGGGCTGGTTCTGCCAGAAGCAGTGAGGCTGAAATGTGGAGCACAGAGATGACAAAAAGCCAACAATGGGTGCTTAAAACCTGGTTTGTTGAGAGCCACATGAGGGGATGGCACTGTTTCCATCAGGAGGGTTTTCTGCTGACCTGAAATTCCTGACCCAAACCGAATAGCACCGAAATCCAGGCCAGCAAAGGCAGCTGCAGGTGCTTGGGGTCTGTGGGCTGAGGCTGGCAGTCCTTGGTCAGTCGGTTTTGGCCATGCTGCAGAGGGTATTTCTGAGTCAAACTGATCCCCTGCCATGGCTAACTCTGCAATTGCCTCTGCTTTCAGTCTCTTCAGGTGAACAAGTTAAACCAAAACTGTTCCAGCAAGTCCTGAATGTAACTTCTTGGGAATGAAATAAGAAATAAACCCCTTCTTTTTCAACTGTTCACATACAAACCCCACTGTGTCTGTGGATCCCTCCTGCTGCAAAATTGCTTTATCACAGCAACTGAGGTCATTAAATCTGTAGTTTGAGGAGCCTGGCTGCTCCTCTCTGTGCTTTTCTGCTTAAGGTTGGTGTGTGCATGGCAGGGACATGAGAAACGTGCTGTCTGTACACCTGTAATGATCTTGGTCATGATAACCAGAAATAATTACTTCTGTACGATTTAAACCAGAAGTTATTCTGGAATCTGTCTGTCCAGTCATTTGCCAGTGTTGCTGATTTCCATGATCAGAGCAGAGCCCATCACTCTGAGCTCCACTGCTGAGATTGTCCTGCCCAGAGTGCAGTTTAGTCCAAGGCACTGAACAGCTGGATTAGAGAGACCAAAAAGATGAAATAATATGTAGGAATNGCCCAGCCCCAGGCCCAAGCAGGCTGAGAGGAGTGCTCCCCATCAGGTTTCTAAACACAGTTTAGTCCAAGGCACTGAACAGCTGTATCAGAGAGACCAAAAAGATGAAATAATATGTAGGAACTGTAGGTAAATCTATGTGTGCTTCTCCACCCACCCTTTCAGTGCCATCAGTGATGCCTAGAGCTGCAGATCCCAGCTTGCGGTGCCTTAACCACAGCAAAAAACCTGGATTTTGACGTGATGAAACATAACTTTTACTTCTCCTTCCTGCCATTTGCCCTCTTGTAGGTCCTGGTCACAATGCTGATTCACACTTGGTTCTTTCTTGCCTGCCTGCCTGTGCTGAGCCACGTCTGGGGACGAGTGGGCCAAGGTAAGGAGTGTGCCTGCCCTCGTGGGGCTGTTCCCTCTGGTTTGTCTGTCCCCTGGGATAGCCCAGCCCTTCCTGCTGGCAGTGGCACCGCTGTGAGGGGCATTCCCAAAGGCAGGCTGGATTTTGGGGAGCTGCTGTGCTCCGGTGTCTGTTGGTGAAGCTCCAAACAGCCTTTCCCATGCATGAGGAGTGAGGATGGATCAGGCGGCCCATCTGGGGAGAGCCCCTCAATCCCTCCCCACCCCGCCAGGCCTGTCCTCATCTCTGGCAGCAGTTCAGCCACTCCCTTGCACCAGGGATGCATTTCAGCCTGTGCAAGCAGTGAGGGGGTTGTGTGATCTGTGGAAGCCCAAGAAACAGGAAGAAAAAGGGTGTTACTTCTTTAGTCACTGCACCTTCCTGCTGCTTTGGGTGTACATGATGAGATGTGGTGCAACATCTGGGTGAGAAAGCAGGAGGTGATTCCTCCTGTATCATCCTGCTCCCCAGAGTGACCTGAAAATACCTACAGCACCTCAGCACAGCCTTTCTGATATGGAAGAACCACCTTAATGTTATGCTTGAACGCTCTGTGAAAGAGCACAAAGGTTTCCAGAGAGGTGATGGCACTGCAGGGCTGGGACAGATGTGTCTCCTCGCTGTGGATCTTCTAGACTTCTGCAGCTGAGCCTGGGCTTAACTCCCTGTCAGCTGGAGAGCAAGGTTACAGCATCAAATAGTGCACATCTAACGCAGGGCAAGGAAACAGTGGAGCTTTCATGGCACTGGGGATCATTTGCATCCAGCACATAATGGTGCTTTAGAGGATGATGTCCTTTCTGGTCTGTCTGGGGACATTTTTGTCTTTTTAGCTTCTGGGCTCCTAGAGTGATGCCCAAGGAGCTGGACCACAACTGGCCAAAAGAAGACAACTCCATGTTTAATCTAACTATGAATTCCCCTCATTGTTCCATGATCTTTTACCATTTCTCTTAGGCATGATTTTGGGATTTGCTTTTTGCCCTTCACCCCTCTTTCCCCTGTTTTCTTTCTTCCTCTTCAGATTTGCCCGGGGTGAGATGTGAATCTGAGCTTTGTTCCCCCAAAATAGTTATCTGCTTGTTGGGCAGCCTGCAGGAAGTGTCTGCAAGGAAAGGTTAAGGCACAGATGTTGGGCTGAGACAAGCAGGAACCTCACTGCCAGCTCTCACTGCTTCCCTGGGGGGTGACATCATGGCAGGGATGGCACGAGGTGTCTGGACATCATGCAAGACCAGAGAGGGACTTGAGGAGCCCTGGGTGACAATTTGGCAGCACTGAGCAGAAACTCCAGGTCACCCTAAGTTTTTTATTTTGTGAGTAATTGTAAAGGGAAAGAGGTTGGTAACAGCTGCAAGTGAAGGGGAGCACTTGGGTGCAGATGTTTATCGTGTGCTCACTCACTGCAAATTGGGGCATCCTGCTGGGAAGGCAGCCCTGGGCACAGTGTCAGAAGGAGGGGAGAGAAATCTGCTGAGTTGCCATCCTGCATCCAGCCGAGCGAAAAAGTTTCGTATGGTGACATTCGTACGACAGGAATCATTGATTCAAGGAGTGACACACGAGCTCAGACATCTAGCTGGGGTTAATAGATAGCTGTGAAATCTGGAGATGATAAGGGAATGTGCTCTTTCTTCTCTTTACCTCCTTGTCTGCTACTATTTTATTCCTCAGGATTTGTCATTTAGTTTGCAGCTCTCTGCAGCAAACTGATACAAGCTGGTGCCCGTGAGTTATGGTCCTGCCAGGAGCTGTTATTTACACTTTATCAGGTTTTCTTTCTTTTATTTTTTTTTTCTTTCTCTTCTTTCTAAACTCAGCTGATCCTTGGAGCTGCCTCTGAAACGATCTTTCTGCAGAAGTGTGGGATACATCACCTGGGGAATTTCTCTATTTCTCAGCAGCTCAAGCCTATTGGAGAGCCTTGCTGAGCCTGTTTATCTGTTTGCTGCCCTCCCATTTCACATGTTTTCACTGAACACTCTTGCTGTAAAAAACACATTCAGCATGAAAGCTCCTGGGAGAGCCCCTCAAGACAGGAAGGGTGCAGAGAAAGCCCCCACCTCTGTGGGAGGCTGCTTTACCTTTCTGCAGGGGTACAAAATGAGCACCTGAGAAACTCCTCTTTGCGTGGGAGGCTCCAGGCCTGCAGAGGTGCAAGGGGACTGCAGCAGCTGCCATGCAGCCCCGGGGGATGCTGAGGGCTTGCCTGGGATGGTGAAGGTTCCCTTTGTGCTGCAGCTGTTCTCGTGTCCTTAGAGGAGACAGCACACGTGGGGTTTTGGGGGAGGAATTGCAGCACAACAACATGGACGTGTCTCCTCCTCCCCAGGGTCAGGCCGGCTGAAACTCACTGTGCTTTCAGAAGACAGGCTCCAGATGAAGTGGAAAGAGAGCGAAGGGAACATCAGTGGCTACAAAGTTCGGGTGAAGCCCATGGCAGGTATGTGCTGACACCCCGGACAGCAGAGCCAGCAGAGACTCGTGTGAGAGAGGGACTGAGCTCCAGCTTTCGTCTGGTGGCCAGCAGGACCTAAGTACTAGCATTATTTAGACCTTAAGGGAATGGAGACAAGGCAGAGGGAATTATCCACAGCCTGTTCTGGTTCCAGGTGTTGATTTCACTGGGCTGTACGTGCAGCATGGACAAGGAGCCTTTCTGGCCACCACAAGAGCAGTCTGTGGTGCCCCCAGTGCAAGCACAGCCCCTTTATCACTCATTCACAGGAGAGAGATGAAATTCAGCTCTCTTCATCCTAGGGGAAAGGTTTAGCCAGAAATGCTGTTCTTTGGGACTCTGTGAGACAAAAAAGAAAAGGTTCATTGCCTGGCTCTTCTGTAGGAGCTCCCAGCTCTCCCACCACCTGCAGGGACATGGAATGGGAAGTCTTTGACCCTGTTTGTGTGGGGAGGCTCATCCCTCTTGCTCCCTACCCCTACTCCCTGATTTCAGATGTTGAAGCTGGTGCTGTTGGAAGGACACGATGTCCCTCAGCGGGGAGGAGGGGCCGGAGGCACCCTTAGTTCTGGCTGGCATTTGGTTTCCAGTGGCTGCCGCTTTCCCAGTGAGCCGGAAAAGGGAGCTGCGGGGCAGGAGCGCGGGCGGCAGCTCCTGTGATCATCCACCCGCTTTTAGCTCAGCCCCCACCTGTTTCCCAAGCTGGAGCAGGAGGTTTCTCATTCCTTCCCTGCCCTGCTCCTCCCCAGAGCCTCAGCTCAGCAGAGATTGATGAGCATCCTGGGAATGCAGGGAATCCCCACCCGAGCTCCCAGCACATGCCTGAGGCTTTCCCTCTGAGGCTGGGGAGTTTCCAGCCTTAGGCAGGAGCACAGGGATGGCTGGGTCAGAAACAGATCCATCTCCATAATTTGAATCTTGCAGACCTTTCCTGGTCAGAGGGGTTTAGGGAGCTGCTGTGCCTGTCTCTGTTTAGTGCAGCACAGAGCCCGTGGGGCAGCAATCGCTGCTGCCCTGCCAACACAGAAATGCCCAGGTCTTGGCTGGTCAAGGCATCCCACTCCCAGGACAGGGTCCAACAGCTTGGTGGGGTCTGGAGGCAGTGCCAGCCCCAGAAATGAGCTGTGTCCTGCGGGCAGCAGCTGCCCTTGGAGAGAGATGGGGCAGAGACAGCACAGATGGGATAAGTGAGTCCCAAGTGCCAGCGGTGACCTCCAGGGACACCGAGTCACTTCCTCATTTTGTCAATCAGTTGGGTGTTTCCATAAGCAGTTGGCAGTCTTTACACTCTGAACACCAGCTTTTCACTCAACAACTCCTTGGGAAGCTGGTGAGAGTTGCACTAATACTGGGTGGGAAGTAATTTTCTAATTTGGGCACATATCAGAGATTTTAAAAAACCCCCGTCTATCTTCTCAACTCTACATTGAGGAAAAGAGTAAAAAGAGTAAAAATCAGAGCTCCTCAAAATTTAAAGAATAAATAGGAGCTGACTGTGGTCCCTAGGCAGACATTCCCTGCATTTCAGTGCTGCTTTTACTACTGTCAGCTTAAATTTAAGCTCCAACAGGCTCTGAACTGTGGCTTCATCCCACCTCAGGGGACTCGGAGCAAGAAGTCATGCTGAAAACCAAGACTCCCAAAGCCACGGTGGGAGGGCTGAGCCCCACCAAGGAATACACGCTGCAGGTCTACGTGCTCAACGGCTCCCAGGAAGCCCTGTTTGCCAAGAGGAAATTTGTGAGTAAGTAGAGAGGGCTAAATTTTACCACTCAGAGCTCCTGAGACTCTTGGGGATGTGGCTGTGCAGAGCTCATCCTCTGGTACATGCCCTGCAGGCTCTTTGGCAACCACAGAACCTGGTGCTGTTTTGGTCGGAAGGTTAGAAAGGAAATTTGGGAAGACCCAGGGGATGAGAGAGGGACTGTGGCTCCCAGGCCTCTCTAGACGGGCAATTTCTCTGTTTTTGGTCTTCCTGCAGTAGAGGAACTCAAGAATGCATCCCAGACTAGAAATAACCGAAGGAACGCAGGAGCTGCGTCAGGAAAGAATCTCACCTCCTCCTCGGGGAGCTCGGCAGCTGAGCACAGCAGGGTGGCAGAGGCCACCCCACCACCCCTGAGCACTGCCCTGTCACAGCCAGGTGGGTGCTGTCACAGTCCTGGAGTCACACGGGATTGATTTTGAGCCAGGCTCTGTGCCATGCTGCCATGGCTGGAGCCACAGTCCCTAAAACCATTCCCACGTTCTCCCTGCAACCTCCCTTCCTCAGATGTATTCTGTCAGTGAAACTCGCTAGCCCAGTCTCATCCTTTGCACGCAATTCTTAGCTACAGGAACACAGTAAACCACCTAAAAATATTTGCTCCTCATTCCAGCCAAGCTGAAAATGCACATCCAGGTGTCCAAATTCAGCAGATGCAAACTTATCCTTCAGCTGAATGTGGATCCTTGGGGAACAAGCTGCTCCCTAAGCACTGGGGCCAGTGGTGCTTTTTCCCCTAAGCTCTGTGTCCCAAGGCTGGCTGCAGGTGCTCTACAAGAAGGATTTCCTCAACCTCCCTGGCTGAGGGCTGTATGTAACTGCAGAGTCTCATGTTTCCATGAGCTCAAAAGGGAATTACACCTGTTGATGGAAGAAAGATCCATCAGGGCCATTATCCAAAAAGTCTTGCACTAGCTCGGGGTGCTTGTGAGTCCCAGATTGCTGAGCTCTGGAGAGCAACTGGGTCTGAGGTGCCATGGGATGTTTTCCCTGGTTTATATTTTATAAACGTTCGTTGTTTTTCATTGCCAAGGATAATGGGAAGGACAAACTTGCTGATGTGATCCATTACTAAAATTAACTCCTGAGCACATGTGCAGCCCTCTCAGAGAGGTGTGAGTGAAGGTGGTGTCAGTCTATCCACCTATTTGCATAAATCTGTAGGAATTTTACCCTCTCTGAGTCCCCTACACCTGTGCCAAATGTGGCTTCAATCAGTTGAGGAGTGGGGTTGCATGGGGATAACTCAGTTAGGGACAATGGGATTTTTCTCTTTGGAGCACAGCAAAGGACAGAGCTGAAAAGAAAAGGCAGAAGGGGATTCAGCCAAAGAGCTCAGGAGAAACTACAAGAAACCAGCCCAGTGTGGAGGCCAGCGTGACAGAAACATCAATAACCCCAAAATCATCCCCACGTACTCCTGAAAATGCAGAGCGAGAGTCTCCAGGAAAAGAAAAACCCCCAAAGGATTCACTGAGGCGAGGTGAGAGGGGGTTCAAACACGTCTTGCTCCTTCTTCCCTGCTGTTTTCCCTAACAGTCATTGAATTCAAGCTTTCCATCCCAACCTCTGCCCCCCAGAGTACACTGCTGCTGGTTGTGCTTCCAATCACTAGGTCATGCTTTGGGAGCTGTCAGAGCTCACTGGAGAAATTTGGAGCTCTGTAGAACAACATGAATTCTCAGGAAAGCTGGAGTTATGCCAAAAATTCCTTCCAGATGATTTAATTTATTGATTTTAATTGATTTGGCACTATTCTCTCTTCATGTTGTCATCTCCCCATGCTTCTGGCAGATTCGTGTGAGCATTTGTGTTCTTCAGCAGAGCACCCCCAGCCTTGGACCTTTCCAAGGTGTTTCCTTTCCAAACACCAGGGATGTGTGTTACCCCGCCTGCTGCTCCTTCTGGGCTTGTTCTTCGTGTTTCACAGATAACTGATCCACGAGGATCCTTCAGATTCAGTTGAGAGTGTGATGGCTCCCAGCTCTGCTGAAATGATGGGAATGGGATGGGCCACAGCATCCCCTTTGGCCCAGTAGGAATCCACATCTGTGATAAGAGACAAACCTCTTTGGAGCCTGATAAATCTTGATGGGATCATCTGTTTCCCCTCCACCAAAGATGGAAAATTCCCCATCTGAGAAACATTCAAGGAAGATGCATTCAATTAGCAACATGCCTTATCTTATCCTCTGTTCAGCTGAAGGCCTGGGGTGGGGAGGAAGGCAGGGCTGGAGTATCCTTGGTGCCAGCAGGTTTTTACGGAGAGATTGGATTTAATATAAAGCCATGAAATAATTGTAGCCCACAGGGGATCTCGTGATGGAATGGAATTAAGCAATCACCTGCGACTCTTGGAGACTTAGGCTAGATAAAAGGAAGCACTGGGCTGGGGCTGAGAAGGAATGGAACTGACAGCTTGCAGAGGGCAGTGCTTGGGTTAGCACGCGCTTCCTGGGAGCTTTAACCCCTTCTTTGCAGAGGTGCAGCTGCACACCACTCCCTTTCTTGGTACTGAGATGGGTTATCCTTGGCTCCGTGGTTTTCACAAGATGCTGGGATGTGCCAGACTGGCAGATGGTCCATTCCACCATCCAGACAAGGCCCTGCACAGCAGATTCGCTTTTTATCTTAAAACTGAAGCAGGTTTTCCTCCTGTTAACTGCTTCTCTCAGTATCAAAGCTTTCCCCTGCAGGCTCCCAGTTTCAGTGTGACACACCTGCAATGACTGACATCGTCCTGCTCGTGGATGGGTCCTGGAGCATCGGACGCAACAATTTCAAGCTCATTAAGGAGTTCCTGAGCAATCTGATTTCCCCATTCACTATTGCAGAAGACAAGATAAGAGTAGGTAGGACATGCTCCTGTTTCCTGACCTTGGAATGTTGATGTTTGAAGGGGCCTTGGTCCCTTGTCCCTGTGATTATGTGCTCCTCTTGGGAGCTGTTATCCCTTTAGGATGGGGTCCTAGAGCTGCTCTTGGAAGCTTTTCCCATCTGGTAGCAAGCTCTGGCCTCTAGTGGCCATGAAAAATATCTGCACAGTGAAGAGAAGCGCTGTCTTTGGGCAGCACCAGGTCGGGTGGTGATGCTGAGATACTTTTGGGATTTGCTGCCATCTCTGACGAGGTGCTCAGCCACCAACGCACTGGGTGCAGTGGCAATGCCACACTGGGGCTGCTGTGAGTTCAGCTTGGAATGGGGCTGCTTCCAGCTCTGAGTGCTGCTGGCAGCCAGGCTGCACATGAAACAGGATGGTGTAAATCCCTCTCAGCCCTTGAAATGGATTGTTTGACCCTGATTAACTTTGACACCTTACCAAATACCTCTGACCATCATGACAGGGGTGTGTGCCCCTGTACCCCGTGGGGTCTGAGGCATTGCTTTGCCGCCTGCATGGAAGGACCATAGAATCATGGAACATCCTGAGTTGGGAGATACCCACAAGGATCATCGGGTCCAAGTCCTGGTCCTGAATACTCTGAGAATCCCACCCTGTGCCTGAGAGCATTGTCCAAATGCTTTTTGAGCTCTGTGAGGCCTGGGACCATGACCACTGCCCTGGGGAGCCTGTTCAGTGCCCTACCACCCTCTGGGGGAAGAACCTTTTCCCAATATCCAACCTAAACCTGCCCTGACTCAACTTCATGCTATTTTCTCAGAACCACACAGAGAAGTGGAGTTAGGAGCCCCATCTGCTCACCCCCAGTCCCTTTCATTATTTTATGTCATCCTCCCTGGCAATCCTGACCCTGGCTCCCAGAGCGGGTCTCCTGCAGCCCACCTGGGCTGGCTCGATGCCCACAGCTCCTGTTTTCCCCAGGGCTGTCCCAGTACAGCAGTGACCCCCGCACGGAGTGGGACCTGAGCGCTTACTCCACGAGGGAACAGGTGCTGGAGGCCGTGAGGAATCTGCGGTACAAGGGGGGCAACACCTTCACAGGTAACTCCACCTTCCAGGGCTCCAAACACCCCGTGCAGCCACAGTGGGGGAAGCTGTTCCCATGGGGTAATGTGCTCTGTGGGGACTGTGGCTGCCAGGGAGCAGAAAAAAGAGTGAAGGCATCAGGGTTGTTTGGAGAGCTGTGGCACAACCTCCATCTCTGCTCCTCCCCAGGTCTAGCACTGACCCACGTCCTGGAGCAGAATCTGAAACCAGATGCAGGTGCCCGGCTGGAGGCTGAGAAGTTGGTAATCCTCCTGACTGATGGGAAATCCCAGGATGATGCCAACCTGGCTGCTCAGACCTTGAAAAACCTGGGCATAGAGATATTTGCCATCGGTAAGATCACAGCCGTGGATAAGCTGTAGGACAAAGCCAACCTGTTTTTGGTCATCTTCAAATTGAATGTTATGTTCCCTCAATTTTGACAGAAGGATCCTGGGGCTGTAAAACTGAGGTAGTGGATAAGACCTCATTACACTGAGGCTAAGATGAAAATTAACTCATTTATTCAGCACAGGAAGTGTCTTCAAAGGATTATTTTTTATTTTTTTTTAGAAAAAGCATTCACATGAGAGATTTCACACCTCCCATCTAAAGACCTTTGGGAGCTTCAGGGACCTGTGCCATGAGAACATATTCTCAGCTGGGGAATTAGGCAAGAGAATGCTGTAATTGGGATGGCAGGAGACCTCCTGTGTTATTACTGCCTCTTACAACTTCCCATTTCTCTAAATAACAACATTATCTGCTCCTCACTGTCCAGCAGCAACACCGAGACACAAAATGGCCTTGAGCAGCTCTGGCCTTGATGTCCACATGAGGGCTGCTAGAGACTGATACATGAGCAATAACTTTACATAAAAACTCTCCTAAAATTGCAATCTCCAAAAGTTTAAGTGCTAATCTATTTTGGGAACATGCAAGTGAGCATTTATTGCATAGGGTTTTGCAGGAAAGTGGCTTTTATGGATTAAGGAGAGCTGCTGAGCCTCCTTGGACAGTGTTAGGGAACCCTGAACCTAGCTCTGGGAAGCAAAATGAGTTGTGCTGTGGAGCTTGGTCTGCAGAGAGTTAATGAGGATGGGGAGCTGAAGGATGGGGGTGGAGGATGCTCTGTGATGGAGAAGTTCTGTTATATAAATGGGCTGCTTTTTGCTCATCCCCGACTCTGTTGAAATGCAATGTGATGTTGTGATGAACAGCAGGCTCTCTGTGGGGAGCGCTGGCACCTCATAAATATAAAATGGTTGTTTGTTCATTCAGTCCCTCATCCGTTTATGCCAACTGCCTCTCAGGTTGAAAAATACCTCCCTTTCTGAGAGCAAAGCCTGCAAGTGTGAGGAGGCAGGAGAACAGGAGGAGGATTCACCAGGCCACTAAAGGCTTTCTGAGCTGAAAGCTCTTCCAGGCTGGGCTGAGGTGGTTGCTGCAGGAAAGCCCAGGGCCACTAAACACAACTCTGCCACTGGGATGACTGGGAGGCTGGTTTTGGAGAGCAGGGTGATGGTAAATGCCCCTCTGGGGAGTGCCTCTGCCCATCTCTGGGGGTTTCTGAGCCTGGTTCTCTGCTCGCAGGGGTGAAGAACGCGGACGAGGCGGAGCTGAGGCAGGTGGCCTCGGAGCCCCTGGAGCTCACCGTGTACAACGTGCTGGACTTCCCCCTGCTCAGCTCCCTGGTCAGCAAACTCACACGGGTCCTGTGCACCCGGATCAAGGAGAGGAGCCACAAGGAAACCGCAGGTGAAGTGAAGGAACCTCCTTGGTGAGGGCTGAGCTTCCTGCTGCTCACCATCTCCCTTCCTCCTGGTGGATAAAATCACCTCAAGACAATAATAAACACTGTACAGAAAAGGGGCTTCCTTTCCCTCTTCCTTTATCATATGGTGTGATAAATGTGTTGTAACCATCTCCTTTTCTGAGTTTCTTCCAACTAAAAAGAGGCAGAAAAAGCAGAAGAACTACCAGGAAAATATACTAGGGAAAGTGTACGGAGTAAATGTGGAGGTAGGACGAGGAAATAATAACACACCTAATTTTTCTCCACAAAACTTTAAATATTGGATCTCCAACAAGTTAAAATCAAGCAGCCATTTCTTTCCTTTGCTGGGAACAGCTCACACGATGAAGAACATGAAGAAGCACTCCAGATGTTAGCTTAGATCCTCACGAGAGATATCGTGTACATATTTCCACCTCTTTCTGCTCTGAGATTGACCTAAGCAGGATGGGAAAGTCTAAATTTCAAGCATACTTTCATTTTAATGCTCTGGAGAGTCATATTAATAAATTCATTTATTCTTACTAATTTGTATTTGACACAATTAGACATTTTACAAAGGTGAAGGTTAGGCTGAAAAAAAATGGGCTTGTCCAAAAAGAAACCAGAGTAATTTTTGCTTGTTAGTTTTGGCATTTTTTGTGATTGAGGAATGCAGACTTGTGTTGAAGAATTATTTGCAGCACCCAGCAAACTACACAGCCTGTTCTCTATGGAGTATTTATGTTCTCTGTACACCCAGTTTTAAAATATTTATTTCAGAGCAGTCTGGAACAGTTTCTGTACTCTATAGGGAAGGAGACTGCAACTTGATTTGAAAAATGTCACTCATATTTATGAGCTGGAAAGTACGTTTGGCATGAGAAGTGTGAATATAAGAAAATAACTGTGTTTTCAATCCCTAGGCAGCGCTGTGAAAGACACCCCTGTGAGCACAGGTCCCCAGCTCAGCCCAACTGACCTGAAAATATCTGCTGTGACCTCCAAGAGCATGCACTTGGCCTGGAGCCCTCCTCTGAGACCACCAAAGAAATACCGGGTTGTGTATTATCCATCCAAGGGTGGGACCCCCAAGGAGGTGAGAGACCTTTCCCTGGGCACCTGAGACTGCCACAGCTTCCAGGTGGTGGCTGGCAATTTAAGGAGGCTTGGGTGGACAAAAAGAGGATGGTAGTGGGCCATCAGTTAAGCCAGAGATGAAATTAATGCACCATGAGTGTAAATGTGATGAGGTAATAGGGTGATAAGATAGAAGAGGCTGATTTTCCTCTTAGCCAATGTTATCCCCTCCCTAAATCACGTGTTTTGACTCAAAGAGGACACTTAGGTACAGAGAGCTGTCCAAGGATACTCATCTGTGATGGATATGATTTAAAAAAGCAAATCCAAATTGTGGATGAATTTCCATTGATTTCAGTCAGAGCACGACTAGAGTCTTGTGCTCGGTGTTTGCACAGATCCCAGGTTTAGAGGACAGGAATCCTTTTTGCCTCTCACCTCTCTGTTTTGGGAAGAAGATAGCTAGCACAAAGTGCAGAGGGCAACTGGGCTTCGTGTTTCTGGGCACAGATCTGCCACGGAGAAGCCACAGTGGCCAGGGATGGCCAGTTCAGCCATCCCATTGCTGAAGAGCAGCAGCACCTCCCTGCCCTGACAGCCCTCCCTTGTGCCTGCAGGTGGTTTTGGAGGGAGCAGTGTCCTCTGTGCAGCTGTCCAACCTGACCTCACACACGGAGTACCTGGTGTCAGTGATCCCTGTGTACGACACCGCCGCGGGGGACGGGCTCAGAGGCATCACCTCCACACGTGAGTAGAGAGAATTGTGCTGAGGGGTGCTGAGGAAAGCTGAGCAGAGCTCAGTCTGACTGTCTCAGTCTGGAGCCTGCCATTGTACATTTCCTCCCTCCTCAAGTTCAGGCTCTTTACAGCTCTCCTCATCTGTGGAAATGCTCAGAACTCAACCAGACAAGACTCTGAGCAACCTGGTTTTGAGCAGCAGGTTGGACCAGAGACCTCCAGGGGTCCTTTCCACCTGTGTCATTCTGCAAAGCAGAACGTGGCAGTAACACACCCTGCTAGAAATATATTGCAACTCCTTGCTGTTGTTTTTTTTTTTTAAATCTATGGGCTCCACGTACATTAAACGTTCTGTAAAGTAGAGACTGTGTTAGATGGGGGGTGGGTGCCCACCAGCTTGCAGTAGCTGTTGTAAAGCCAGGTTTCCTCTGGGTTTTGTGTTGTTTTAGACCTCGTACACTGAAGGTACCTTTGTGCCTTTTTTTTCTCTTTAGTGCCTTTGTCTTCCCCTCGCTCCCTGCGCGTCTCTGAGCTGAGCCACAACAGTCTGAGGCTGAGCTGGAAAGCAGCCCAGGGAGCCACGCACTACCTGGTGCTCTGCTCTGCAGCCCCTGACGGGGCAGAGGACTATACAACAGAGGTAGAGTTTGTGACAATAATGATAATATAGCTTTTTCTCTGTCCGAGCTGAGTTTAGTGCTAGCTCTAAGCTTTGGGAATTGGTATTGTGTGGTCAAAGAAAAAAAAAGGTATCAGAATTATTGCCAGAAACAGCTTTCATAGAAGATTCTTTTTTATGATGTGTCTCAAAATGATTTATAACTGTGAGGGTTTCATGTGGGAAATTAAGGCATGGGAGAGATCTGCCTGCCTCCTGGGGCCCAGGAAACCCAGGCACTGAACTCACACCCTGGCAGCCCCAGGTGTAATCGCTGTATCCTCGAGGCTGTACATAAACATCTTGACTGTGTGTGTCTTTAAAAGCTAATTGAAAATGTGTTAGGGTGGATTTTGCTGACATCTGAAAACAGACCTACGACACTGCAGATAAATGAAACAATGCCTGATGAATGGAAAATCCTTAAAAACATCTAAGAACCCTTTTTTGTGCATTTTAATGTGTTATCTGGAGTACCTGTAGGCTGAGGATATGGATTTTAAGAAACAAAGTGAGTGGGGAGGAACATTTATTGCCTCCTTGACTAAGATTCCCCCTCTCAATGCACAGCAATAGGGGCAATTGCAGGATGGTTTTCAAAACAGAACAATTCATACTCTGCTTTCCGTGCATAATCATGGGCTTTTTATAAGATTCAGAGCATTTGAAGCAAAAGCAACACTCAAATTTGTATTTCAGCCTACTAAAACATTTCCACAGTTACCTGACCTCCTTATAAGAGTGCAATGCTCCGGGCTTACGGGATGTCTGCAAAACCAGCATTAAAATGTTCCCAGGTTTTTATAAACCGTGCTCCGATGTGTGCAGGCTCCTGAATGTCCCCGTGGTGCCTCTCTGCAGCGAGCAGGCTGCGAGCAGAGCTGTGCCCGAGCCGTGCTAGCAGCAGATGGCAGCAGCCCGGCTGCTCTGGGGCTCCTGCCAGAGCTTCCCGTGTGTCTGAGAAAAGCGGGATCACAGCTCTGGAATACCCCTGATCCAACCCAGAGCAGCAGCATTTTGGTGTGAGAGGCTCAGGGCTCTGCAGAGCAGGGTAGGAGGAGGTGCTGTGTGGTTTGGTGTCCCAGGGGTGGAGAGGCAGAGCACAGATCACTGCAGAGCACCTGCCCAGGTGGGGAAGGGACTGGAGAAGAGGAGAATGAGGGGAGATATCATCGGGGTCTGCAGCTTCCTCGTGAGGGGAAATGGAAGGGCAGCTCCGTGTGACCAGCGACAGGACCCGAGGGAACAGCTGGAGCTGTGTCAGGGCAGGTTTAGGTTGGATATTAGGAAAAGGTTCCTTACCCAAATGATGGTTGAGCACGGGAACAGGCTGTGAATGGACAATGCTCTCAGGCCCTTGATGAGATTCTTGGGGTTTGCCTGTTCAGGAACAGGACTTGCATTCTTATGATCCTTGTCAGTCCCTTCCAACTCGGAATATTCTGTGATACCATGATTCTAAGACCATTCTACATTGGAGATGTCCCTAAGTGTAACCAAAGGGACCTTGGCCCGTGTCTCTGTAAGGTCCTGCTCTCTTAAGGGCATTGGGAGGTACCCTAGAGCTGAAGGGTACCCTAAGACCCCTCTCTGTTGGCAGGTGAAGGTGACCCAGCCCGAGGTGCTGCTGGAGGGGCTGTCCCCCAGCACTGGGTACTCTGTGGCAGTGTATGCCATGTATGGGGAAGATGCCAGTGACCCAGCCAGCATCCAGGAAACCACCCGTGAGTGCTGCTGCTGCTTACTGAGTTATTATTAAATGCTTAAGGCAGGAGAGACGTGTTAAATGAGGTGCTTCCCATATTGTGCATGCGGCTTGTGAACACACTGCCTCTTTCCTGCTGGATCTGAAGCAAATAGTGGTCCCCAAGGGGATCTCTACTTGCATGGTGAGCTGTGAAAAAGGAGTGGTGTTCCCCTGGTAAAAAAGGACTCCTGAGAGAGATGTTCATTGAAGTCTTTGTTGTCTGGGGTGGAAAAAGGCAATCATCTGGCTCATCCTCACCTAAATCTGCTGCAGCCCTTCATAACCTCCCAGATGTGTGTGTGGTAGTGAACACAGAGATTTGCCTGCAGAGTGAATGAGCCTCTTAGTTCAAGGTGGGATCATCTAAAGGCAGTGGGTAGCATTGCCCCTGTGCAGCCTGTGGAGGCTCAGAGCGCTGTCACTGTCATTGCAGTGGCCTTGAGTCCCCCCAGGTACCTGAGCTTCTCGGAGCTGAGCCACGCGTCCGTGCGGGTCAGCTGGGAGGCTGCAGCCCCGGCCGTGAGAGCTCACCACGTCACCTACGTCTCTGGCAGAGGGGGCAACGCTGGGGAGGTGAGTCCTCAGGGAATGGGGGAAGGAAAAGGGACTTGGGAGGCTGGATAATGCCCCGCTGTCCTTCAGCTGCATGGTTCAGGGAGAGCTTGTGTGCTGGCAGGGTTTTAACTCTGAAATGGGCACTTTTGCTGCAGTTATCACCAAATGCTGACCTCTCTGCAGCTGTGCCCGCCAGAGTCACAGGATGGTTTGGGTTGGAAGGGACATCTATAACCATCTAGTCCAACTCCCCTGTAGTGAGCAGGGACATCCTTAACTAGATCAGGTTGCTCAGATCCCCATCCAATCTGGCCTTGAATGTTTCCAGGGGTGGGGCATCCACCACCTCCCTGGGTAACCTCTGCTGGTGTTTTACCACTTCTGTTGTAAAAAAGTCTTCCTTATATCTCATCTGAATCTACCTTTTAGTTTAAAGCCAGGACCCTTTGTTCTGTAGCAATGGGCCTTGCTAAAAAAGTCTGTTCCCATCTTTCTTACAAGCTCCCTTTAAATATTGAAAGGCTGCAATAAGGTGTCTCTTTTTCTTAAGGCTGAACAAGCCCAAGTGTCTCAGCCTGCCTCACACAACACTCACACAACTCCCCCACTGCAGGTGGAAGTTCCTGGCACTGCAACATCCACTGTCCTGAGACCTCTGTCCTCCCTCACCCAATACTTCATCAGTGTCAGATCTACATACGATGAAGGGGACTCCTTTCCAATTACTGGCAATGTCACCACCTGTAAGTAGGGAACGGAAATAATTCTGGTCTCAGTGAGAGGGGACAAAGTTGTTTTGTGTGTATCTGAACTGGGATGGTTTGAAGATTGGCCCCAGCAGCTCATGGCCAAAACCCTTGCACAGAGCACAGATGGCTGCTGTTCTCTGTATGTGGAGTATGTCCAACTGTGTTATGCTCAAAATGAGGTGCAAGGGATAAAGTAAAGAAGCAAATGAAGAAAAGCATGATGTATCCCTAACCTCTGCATCCTTGGGAGCCCTCCCAGCCTTCTTCCCTTTGCAAAACTGGTGTGATATGTGTCCTCTCTGTAAATGAGATAATCTTTCTTAATTAGGGCTTTAAAAATAATTTACCCCTGTCTGTCCTGATGACTGTTGTCATATGGGTCTGAAGAAGCGACAGACAGGCTGGTCTCAGACATCTGCTTGGTTGATGTTTTGCTCCCCAGCCATCTGCTCCCCACCTTGGCTCTGGCGAGGTGCTGTCAGTGCCTGCACTTGAGCTCCTTTCCTTGTGCATCCCTCAGTGAAGGTCCCGGCTCCGCGCGCGCTGAAGGTCACCGAGCTCTCCGGGAGCAGCCTCCGCCTGCAGTGGGAAGCTGTCGCTGCCTCGGATGTGGTTGTCTATCAGATCAAGTGGAGCACAGCCAGTGGAGAGAAGCCTCAGGAGGTACGAGCCCCCACAGAGCTCTGGGGAGGCTGGGCTGGCTCTGAGCTCACCTGCAGGAGTGGCAGAGAGCTGTGTAAAACTATTCAGGCAAAGGCACTCCAGCAATTGAACAGCTCAGCAGGATCCCTCCTGGATCTGGCTGTCAGTGGAGCAGTCACCTTGAGTGCTGGAAGCAGGAGGGATGGGAGGGCAGAGTCCTACAGGCTCTGGGAAGATTGCAGAAGTGTTCTGGAATACCTCAAGGATGAAATCTAATAGGGACGAGCAGAAAGTATTAAGCTTAGGCAGGAATAATTAACCACAGGTATACAGGATGTAGAACAAATAGCTAAGAAGCAATTCAGTAGAAAAAGATCTGGGGTTGCAGAGGATCACCAGCCCCCAATGTCAAGATGCTGTGGATAAGAAAAAGACAACACTCAAGTATTTATAGCTGGAGATATTGCTTCTAAGAGGGTGAAGCATTTTCTCTTCTCCTCAGTGCTAGGAAGTGATACTTTTGGGATACTGCTCTTTGGGAAGCATGAGGTCCAAGTGAGGAGCACACAGAGGAGAATGACCAGAGACAGAGCTGGTGCAGGCATGGCAGGGATGGACCAGGCGACCTCTTCCATGTGAAGCCCCTATTTTCAGTGTGAGGTCAAACAGCAGTCTAAATGGAGGCTTAATACCTGAGTCTCTCCTGCAATGAGAGAGACCAAATATGTTCCATTTGGGCTGGAACAGAGGGGTCCTGGGGCTTCTGTCCCTGGGTCTCCTAAAAGCTGGAAGCTCAGCAAAGGGATTCAGTGCTGCAGGCAGGCACTGCCGTGTGTCAGAGCTCTGTTGTGGTGCTGAAGGAGCTGCTAATTATAACTGGGCTGCCATGCACAAGCATCTGCTCTGCATTATTCAGGGCTGGAATTTTGCCTTTTGCTTACACGTGTGCAACCCCAAACAGCAAACTTTGGCCCCAAAGCCTGGTGCTAACTCATTTGTGCCTACAGACAATCTGTGAGCCAGGCACTTGGGCGGCAAGAACCAGCCTGGGGCTGCCTGGGAATGGGACTGACTCATTTCCTCCCCTGCTGCAGCTCTCCCTCGCTGGGAATGTGGCGACAGCCGTCCTGCCAGGCCTGCAGAAGAACACCGACTACAAAATCTCCATCTGGGCCTACTACAAAGATGGAGCTCGAAGCGACACCGTTTCTGTTCACCACAGGACCAGTAAGTGACCAGTGCTGGTATGCACAGCCCAGGGATGGCAAACAGGGCATGGGATGTCTCACAACTCAGCACACCTGAGTCACCTCCAGCTCTGAAAACCCAAACCTGAGTGTCTGAAAAAGCCTAGAGATATTTAGGCTTTTGTCTGAAAATGTTCTCAGTCTGTCCTGAGAACAACAGGCTGGACAATCACATCAGGCTGGTGCATTTTAGAGGCAGCTGATAATCCTTGCACATGTTCCATGTAAAATGCATTTCATCCCTCCTCTGCTTCTGTGTAGTGCATGGATGGAAATGAATTCTGAGGGTGTTCAGCTGAACGTGTCACTGTGCTGCCTAAGGAACGGTTCCTGTTCATAAAATATTGCCTGTAAGGAGGGTGAGGATATCCTGAGCTGTGCCTCACTGAGGGCATTTACAAATATGGGAGGGAATCCTGCAGGCACAATCTGCCTTGGAAGCATTATCTAAATCTGGCTTTGTACAGGCAGGATATGAGATTAAAAAGTGGCACTCCCAGAGGTCCTGGTAATTAATATTGCCTGTAAAATGGCTTTGTTGGAAGTGAGAGGAACACAATCCATTCAACACCAGCAGTCCTCCCTCCCCTCTCAGATCTCATCCTCCTCTGCAGAATAAACTCAATTAGGCTGATGTTGAGCTGATGAAACTCGAAGTAAATGGTAATCTTGGAATAAGAAGCTCAGGTTTTATTCATAATAAATAATAATAACATTTTTTATAGGAAGCTACCTCAGACAAGTACCTTGGAGCTGCATACCAACAAAAGAAAAAAAAATGCAAGCATCCTATTGACATATGATGACAAGAGGACAATTAGAGCTGTTTGGAGGGTGTAGGAAAATTAATTACTACGTTTCAAGCTATGAATTATGAAATGTCAGAGGAGCTCTCTCAGCCCAACAAAAGGACACGTGACAGTGCCCTTCTAGGCACATTTGCACAAGCCAGTCCTTGCTGCTGTTGGCACCCCAGTGGGATGGGGAATGCAATTTGATTTCTGCTTGTCAGCTGCTGTCCTTGTGCAGGAGCCCTGGGAATTGTCAGGCTTTGCCTTCTGCATGAAGAAAGAAAAATTCTGCAGGAAGCCAGGAGTGCAGCTGGGCAGCCAGCACAGGGCTCAGTGCCTGGGGGCTGCTGGACCCTTTGCAGGAGCAGTCAGGACACTGCCTCGCTTCCCCCAGCCAATATTTGCACGTGACATCAATGGTTTTGATGCTAATTCTTTTCTCGTGTTTCAAGTAAGAAGTGCCCAGAGAGGAGAAGTGGCGCAGAAGAGGTGGCTGGTGATTGCCAGTGCTGCTCTGGGGCAGGTCAGGGGAAATTTGGGGATGCCAGAAAATTGCTGAAGGCTTGTGCAATGGATGTAGGGGAAGATGTGGCACTAGGCAGGGCTCTGGGAAATCCTGGGACATGGTTATACTTCAAATCTTCAGTGTTTCAAGCAAAAGCTGCCACCTTGTGCTGTGCCTGGTCGGGATGCCCAGTGGTGTTAATCTACCATCAGAGCTGGTGGATAGTAACTCATTCAGACACAGCATGGAAATCTCTCATGTTATCTGAAAACCCAGGCCCCTTGGTCTGATTTTTGAGCCCTCTGCCCCTCAATTTTCATTATAAAATGAAATTCTGAGGGCTGAAACAGCAATGGAAGCTCTCTGGTTCTCCTCAGGATGGCAGACTTTGGGTTGCAAGCTGGTGAACAGCACTGATCAGGCTGTGCTGAGCAATGCCTAAAGTGTGTGCTAGAGGGGTTGTGGAAGGGAGGAAGTGTTTTCTTTTGCTTTCATCATCACTTTTCTCTTTTTCTCTCTTGGCACCATCTCTTTATATAAGGATAAGTCAAGTCATGAAGTTTCTCTTAAAAATGTCTTGGTAGAATTTCCAAGAAATGCTGAAGTTTAAGGGCAATGACTGAAGTGAAACTCAGCAGGAACTGGTAACACAAGATTCTCTCCCTGTCCTTCATCCTCCCTGGAATACTTTCTTCTTTGAAGGTCAAGGGAAAAAATTGCCAGGTCAGAGCAATGCTCTTTGCCTCTGGTTTTGTGAAATGGAACCGAGTTCCTCACCTGGGGTGAGGTGAAAACACCAAGTTCATTTTATTCAGGGCCAGTAATTCCTCTTGTCCCACCTGAAACACCCATTTTGAGACCAAATGTGTTGCATTCATGGGACCCTGCAGACACCAATCCCTCACAAAATACAGCTGACTAGAAACATCATCCTCTTATAAAAACCAACAACACTCATCACTGTGATGTGTCATTTGGAAGGACTGGGATGAGGTCTCTCATCTTTCTGGTAGGAAAAAAAATTGTTTCAAAGTTATGGTTTGAGATTTGTCATTTTATGAACTCAAAATCAATGAATAGCTTTAGCTGGAAAAGAAAATTCGGAGACAGTGATATGGTGCAGGCCCCTTCTTGTCTTGGAGGCATTGGAGTTTTTTTAATTCTTTGTTTTGGCTAGAGGAAAGAAAAAAGTTTGGGATTATTTTTCAGTAACCCAGTTAGCAAACTTTTCCCTGCAGACTTTCCAAGGAGCAGAGCAGGAACAAAAGCAATGCTGATGTATTTCCCACAGACAACAAAACTGTTAAAGTGTGCTGCTTACCCGTGGTTCTGATGTTTCTTTTTTTCTCTCTGTTATATTTAGTCTGAATTCTCACTTGAGTTGAGCTCTCCTTTCAGTCTGTTTTATAAATTGTCAAGTGTAGCAAAGTCCTTATCCTTGACCAAAGGCTTTCACAGTGCTCACTTGTCATACTAATAAACAACCTTAGTGGTACTTCAAACCCACACAAAGCTTCCAAGCAAGCACAGGGAGTGCAGAGGATGCTTTCCTGAGAGGAATCTGCTGGGACATGGAGGTGTTGCTGAGTGGTGATCCTTGGAAAATGCTGGAAAGGGTGGCTTTTGTCCTGCTAAGAATCAGACAAGGACCCTCTTTTGTACTGAGGGAGAGTTCTTTTATCCAGGCTGGGGAAAAAGAACTTGAGCAAAAAAACCCAGTCCCTTGTTAGTCCTGAAGGACAAGGAGAGGGCAGTTTGGATGGGAAATGCTGCTGAAGCTGGGCTGAGCCACCCTGGCTGGCTTTGCACTGAAGTGTTTTACAAAGTGCTTGTGTTCCAGCAGCTTCTCCAGCCTGGGGCTGGGAAATCTCTTTATCCAGCTCCTCAGCCAGCTCTTCCTAGCAGAGCATGCATGGTAAATAAAAGGGTTTGAGATGTGGGAATGAAGCTTCAACCCATGGCAGGAAAAAACACGGCTTTCAGTGAATACATAATAATCATTGCAGGTGAGCATTTTGATGGAGTGGAGCCCAGGGTTTCATTCTTATTTGAGTACTTCTGTGCCTGTGGTGCTGGTTAGACCTGAGAGCAAGCAGGGATTGCTCCTGTGGAGGACCAGAGGTTGAAGAGGTAAACAAAGACACAGATGGTGGCAGAGATGCTTCTATCCTCCAGGGCAGCTTCAGGGGCTGGCCTGTGCCCTCTCTGTCAGATCCATGCCATCAAATTCTGCCAGGCCTGAGGGCTTTCCAGAATAAATCTGGACTCTACAGACTTCCCCTAACCTTCCCTTTAAAGTTCACTTAAGCAGAGTCTCCCCTTACCTGAGCTGAAGGAAACAGCCAGTGCAGGCAGCAGAGATGCAGCACAGATTAATAAAATGCTGCTGGAGTGACTTTATTCCCACTCTTGTTTTCTTCTCTGCTTTACCTCATGGTGGTGCACAGCAACAGCCTCCAGCCTGATTCAGCTGCTGCACTCTTGGGTCAGCCTCAGTAAAAGTAAGCTCATTTTATACACAAAAGGGAAGGAGAATCAATGAAGATGCAAATGATCTTCACTCAACCTGTGCTTTAAGGTCACCCCAGGGTGGGCAGAAGATCCTTACAGGCAAAACTGCAGAATAAAAACCTCATCACCTGGGTGTGTTTCTTTGACTGTCTTTAGGGTTCACCCATCATTTTTAGTGTCTTCTGAATAAATTCTCCCTTTTCTCTGTCCAAGACTTCTGTGTCTTCCTACCAGCACAGGTTCAAGGGCAGACACATGATTTTATGCTTGGAAACAAGCCCCAGGAGGAGATGACCCCATGCTCTCAAGCCTCTTTTGGAGCTGAGTAAGCCCCCTCTGCCTTTCCCTTCCTCATTCTCCGTCTCTGCTCAGAGAATTCCCTCCAGCACAAGAGCCTCTGTCGTCAGATCCAGTTTGCTGCACAGCAGGACCCCAGGGAAAGAAATGCATTTATGTAATTAAAAACGGCTCAGCTTTGGTCTCTGGCAAACTCTTTTCTGGCTGTCTGGCTCAGCCCATCACCTGTTTGGGATCCATCCATACATCCCAGTCCAGGGCCAGAGAAGAGGGAGTAGCTCAGGCACCGTGTGTGACCCCTTCCAGGGCTGTGGGTGTTGGTGTCAGAAGCTCTAGACAGAACACTAGTGTGCTGGATGCTCTGGGATTTTTTTTTAAGAGTAATTTTAAAACAGAAAAAGCTGAAAAATATTAGAAATTATGATGGATTAGCTCTGATGTGTGATCCAGGTTTAATTGACAGTAAAGCTGTTTGTTTGATGAAATTCAATTGCAGTTTGAGTACCCTTGGTGTTTGTTTATGATATGTACAACGGGTCTCTTTTCCTTGTGCTTTCAGGGCTCTTTCACACCTCCAAGCATTTTTGCCAAGTCCTAGGCTTGGAATTGCTGAATGCTTGAGTTGTGTGTTGTACTTGCGCAGTCCTCATCACTTCAGAATCTATTTTCCCTACTGCCTGATGCCCAGGGTGCCCACATCTGCTCTGAGTGCTGGTTACCTGCAGAGCAGAGCACTGAGGCATTCAGAAACGGCCCTGGAAGCAAATGCTGCTGGCTCTATTTATAGAGATTTCTCCCTGCTTTTGATGCTGTTCCCCTTCCCTCCCTGTCCCAGATTCCCGGAGCCCACCCACCAACCTCTTCATCGACTCCGAGACCCCCAGCAGCCTCCAGGTGCACTGGACCCCTCCTGACGGCCGTGTTCAGCACTACAAAATCACCTACAGCCCTGTTTCTGATGCTGCTGCCCAGCAAACTGTGAGTGTCCAGCTCCTTTGTAGGGGACAGGCGCTGGGCCAGAGGCCCATGGGGACAATGTGACCAGAGGAACTCTGCTCACTCCAGCCAGATTTACCATTAGGATATCAGGACTCAAAACCAAATCTCCTCCTGCTGATGTGTTGCTTTGTAAACAGGATTCCAAGACTCTTTTGTAATTAAGATCTTTTTCTCCATCAAAGCCACTGATAATGCAGCTTTCTCTGCTCCCTGAACTGGGGTGGGGAATTCTTGGAGGCAGAGGAGTAGGGGATAAACCTACTGCCCCTCTGGCTCAGGAAGGTTAAATATTATCCTTTTAAAACACAGACTCTCTATTTAAACAGCCTGGTTATCCTGTTACAAGGCACTTGTGCTGCATTTCCATGGGGAATACTGGGGTCTTTATATGGGAATATGCTTTTTCCCTGGATGTGGCTAGTCCAACAGCAAGACACAGCCAAGCTTCCTTGGTTGAGCTGAGCAGGAATGCTGCTCTGAGCCTCACATCCCAGGAGTCAGCCCCACCTAACCCCAGGCTGTGAGTAAGAGCTGGAATGAGAACCCCAAACGCTGGGATCTTTTTTCGCCCGTTGTAGATCATGGCTTCTGGCAAAAGCAGCAGTGTGACCCTGCAGTCCCTGCTGCCTGATCGAGCCTACAAGGTGACCATCTCTGCCATCCACTACACGGGAGAGAGCGAGAGCACATCCACAACGGGACGGACAGGTACGGGATCAGCTGGGATGTGCACATCCTCCATCACCCTCCATCCATCAGCCTCCAGGCAGCCCCTGCTGGGACAATAATGGCCTCACTTGCACTGGGCTCGGGCTGAGGCCAGGGTTTTGCTCAGCAATAGAACATTAGCCTTGAAAAGTGAAAATCCTGCCCCAATTCCTGTAGTCCTGTGAGTTGTTGGCAATTCTGGGATGAGTGGGAAGGGCTGGCCGCCCTTTGGGTTTCGAGCCAGGCATCACAGTCTTGAATAACAGAGCTCGGGCATGGCCTCAAGTTGTGCCAGGGGAGGTTCAGGTCAGATATTAGGAAACATTTCTTCACTGAAAGAGTGGTTAAGCATTGGAAAATGCTCCCCAGGGAAGTGGCAGAGTCACCATCCCTGGAAGAGCTAAAAAACCAAGCAGATGTAGCACTTCCCAATACGGCTGAGTGGGTGTGGAGGTATTTGGTCAAAGGCTGGACTTGATGATCTTTAAGGTTTTTTCCAACTTTATGATTTTGTGATTGCCTTCTCTTTCAGCTCCGGTGTTGTCTAAATTCCCCTCCATCCGAGGATTCGTCCCACCTAGAACAGAGGGTAAATCATCTCCTCTGAAGTCCTGCTTTGTTGTTGTTGGTTTTTAATTCAGCAGCAAACAGCACAGTGTGGGCTCTGCAGAGCAGCAGGAGGGGTCCATCAGCTCCTGACAGATGCCCTTGGGGACAACCCAAGGACAACCAGAAACCACAAAACTTCTTAACATCAGGCTCAGTAAAGAGACCAATAGTGTTTTAGAGGATTTCTGAACAACTTGACCAAAATGTAGAGCAGGGAAGTGTGACATGTTTTAAATTAAAATTCCCTGTAAAGTCCCTTATTAAATTTAATGAGCGTATGCTCTCATAGCTGATATAAAGCAAACTATGAAATGGATTAGTGAGAAATGTTGAATTAAGAGGGTTATAAAAAGTTTTTAATAAGTAAATATTAGAATGCAGTTATTGTGGCAGTGCTGGCTTGTCCTGACTATTTAAAATTATTCCAAGCAAAATTTCAGTTTTAAAATTTATTGAGTGAAGTCAAGATTGAAGAATGAGGCAGCTTAGATGAAAAAAATTTACTTTATAGGCAACAAAGAACATACCAGATTAAGTTTTCAAGTGGTTTATTGAGGTGTTCAGATCACAGAGGAAAAGTTCTGTGAACTTTCAAGCAGAAAACAATCCTCCCAAAAGGCTGGTGAGTCACCTTGTAGAATTTAATATAGTTGTTTGGCTATGACAGCTGAAAAGACAATAGAAGAAATACTAAATTCTTTATGTTTTATAAAGTACCTTTTTTTGAAGAACAAGGAGAGACAATATGTAACAATGCTGGGAAAACAGTTGGATGTGCAATAAAAGACTCCAATATTGATATATAACCAAATTATTAAGAAAAATGGTTTGACGTTGCAGGAGTGAATGTTTATTGTACAGTGAGTAACTGCACAGGGCTGGGATTTGGAGAGAACAACAAAAAAACAAAGAGAATAACAAGACAGCAGGAATCCCAGGCTGGAAAGTCTGGGGAAAGATCTTCAAAGCAGAAGTGAAACTGCCAGTGTCAGGGATCCTTGCCCTGACTCTGAGCTGCTTCATCCGAGCTGAGCATTGCCTGATCAAAGAGCTGTGAGCAATCCCAGCGCCTCCAGCCTGGGAACGAGGGGAGAATTGCCAAGGATGTCAGCAAGAGGGACTCCGGGGCTGGGCAAGGGTCACAATGAGCTCACTGACTCCCAAACAAGGAAGTCAGATACCTGGAAAATGGACAAGTTTACAGCCTGCTTTGGGATCATTTCTTCTTTGTTTTTCATTCACCATGCTTCAATTTCAAGAGAGCTGGAGAGGGGCTTTTTACAAGGGTGTGGAATGATAGAACAAGGGGGAATGGCTACAAACTGACAAAGAGCAGGTTTGGATTAGATATCAGGATGAAATTATTCCCTGTGAGGGTGGGGAGGCCCTGGCACAGGGAGCCCAGAGAAGCTGTGGCTGCCCCATCCCTGGAAATGTCCAAGGCCAGGTTGGATGGGGTTTGGAGCAGCCTGGGACAGTGGAAGGTGTCCCTGCCCATGGCAGGAGCTGGAATGAGATGAGCTTTAAGGTCCCTTCCAACCCAAACCATTCTCTAAGATTTAGAAAAGTTGGTTTCTGGAAGGGGAAGGGGAAGAGCAGTGTATAGGCAGGTGATCCCAAATGCAAGGGCTGGTTGAGCTCAGAGTTTCAAGGCTCAAGTTTCAGAAACTGATTTTTAATGGCTTTCCATAGATTCCTTAAATAGTTTTACACCCAGTTCTACAGGAATTATGATACGTAAAAAATTAAGCATCAGTTTGAACAATGGAGGTCACAGCACCTTTTAACCCTTCATGGTTTAAATCCTGGCTTTAGTGGTCCTGTGGCCATCAGAGCCATGGGTTTGGGTGCCCTTTCTTCATCATGAGGAATGGCATTGAAACTCCTACAGGCTTCGGAATCTCAGGTGTTTTGGGGCAGGTCAGTCACCTCCTTTAAATGTTTTACACGTTTTACAAAAGTTAGGCATGCGAAATGGAAACCCCTGCTTTGGTGATGAGGCAGGAAATGACATTGATTCAGGAATGGCAAGGCCATGCCAAAGCCTCAGTACAATCATCTCTTAGATTCTATTATCCTGATGACCTAGACAACCCCTTGTGGAACAGCCCATCTTGTCAAGTAATCTTGATTTTCAGGGACATTTCTCATTCTGCATCAAGCATTCCCTTTGTCCCAGCTCCGTCTGGCATCCATGGCCTGGGATTTACATGGCAGCAGATAATTGAAAGTAGTATTCATGATCTGTTTTCTAAAACACCTCCTTACCTGAGCCTTCAAACAGTGCTCAGAGCCCTGGTGCCTCATGCTCCAGCTTCACATCCCAGTCTCTTCTCCTCTGGTCTTGCTTTTTGTCCTGTGGCATCTCAGAGGATTCATCAAGAGGATTTCTGAAAGACAAACTGCAAAACTTTTCAAAACTCTCCGTGTTTTCCTAAAGAAATCAAAAGCCAAGTTCTCACGCTGAGATACATATTTTTGCTGTGTGTATTTTTAATTTCAGGTACAAAATTTGCAACTGCATATGTCTTTATTTTACCACGCTACTAAGGCACTGTTAAAAGAAAAGAAAAATGTTTTGATGTCTGTTTTTTAAAAAAAAATTTGCCAAAAATGATAGTTCCTTGTATTTCATATCATCAGGTGCCAGGTGAGTTAGACGAAAGAAAGTGATCATGGTGATGTTTGATGATGAAAGACACTATTTTTATTTTTGTGATAGGCAAGCGAGGAAACAACTTTTATGTTTGCATAAACATCAATTCTCTCTTTCTCCATACATATATAAACAAGGTTAAAGTCCAGGCTCTGAATGAAGCTGCAGGATATTCTAAGTTTTGTTGTTTTTCTTTGCTCTGCCTAGAGGAACTGTTTTAATTTTGCTTCCATAATCCCCTGCTGCCTTTTTTTCCTCTAATTGTTTTCCCCTTTTATTCTGTTCTCACAGCCTGCCCCACCATCACTTCCACGGAAGGCTCCATAAGAGGTACAGTAGCAGATCCAAGCCCTGGTGCTGCTGGGCTGTGACTGAAAACACTGCCTGCTCTTGGAGACATGTGCAAGAGCTGAGTGGGGGGAAAATGTCCCAAAGAAAAGGGGAGAAGTGTGAGAACCAAAATTGGAACCTATATTTTGTCAGGTAGAAGAGTATTTTGCAGTACCTGGATTGTTATGTTCTGCTGCTCCACCAGCTCGTGCTCTCGGCTCTTTAGTGCTTAACACCAGGATTTTCACCAGCCTTAAGGAGGTGAAACTTCAAACAGCCCTTGAATATCAAGACGATTTGAATTCCTAACTCACAAAGGCTCTTCAGACTCCAAACCTCTCAGTCCATCCCCAGGATCACTGTTGCATCCTCCGGAGGAGGTCTCAGTGCCTGCAGAGCTCTCTGCAGTCAGGCTGCACGGATGTGCTGGGGCAGCCAGTTCCCCTCTCTGCTGTCAGTGCCATGGCAGCTGTTCATGCCCTTGGGTTTGCTGCAAGTGTTTCTTACTGAGAAACTGTGAGTTCTGCTCAGAAAGGGCTGTCACCTCCTTCCCAGAGAGCTCTGTGTCACAGGTGAGGCTGAGAACCTGGCTGCAGCTCTCAGGTCCGGTCACTCCATGGCTGAGTCACTTCATCTTCGCCCGAGGCCAGGTTGGACACAGCCCTGAGCAATCTTGCAGGTAACATCCCTGTCCATGGAACCAGATGATTTTAAGGTCCCTTCCAACTCAAGCTGTTCTATGATTCCATGATTCTGTGATAATAACAGGATTATATTTCGATATGTTTTCAATTGTGACTCAAGCCTTCTCTTCCTGCACATTTTAAAGGAAGTTTCAGTGTCAGAAGCTCCATACCAGAGATAAATGGCCCTCAAGTAGGTCATTTATTTTGGCAAACTCCCTTGTACTGTTGGGATATGAAAAAAAATAATGAAATAAAAGCACCCTGGGCCAGCCCCCAGGCGAAACGAAATCTCAAGCCAAGAAACTGCAGAAGACTGTAAACGGTGAAGGGGTGAGGGAATCCAGACTGAAAGCACCACATTGAAATGAAGCCCTTCCATTTGCCAAGGAAGGAACCATCCCTTTCATCCCAGTCTGCTGCAAACTCAGATAAACTCAAAAAGAATCCAAACGGTGAGATCCTGTCTTACTGAGCAGAAAACTGAAATGAAAATGACTCGGAGCTTTAATGATGAGCTGGAGGAGAGAGATGAAGCTGTATGAGCCAGAGGCAATGTCAGAGGTGTCAGAGGAGAATCTGCAGCCCACACAAGGCAGGTCAGCCTTGAGTGTCTCCTGAAAATAGAGAGAAATGGAAATGTTCGTATTTTAAAGGTTTTTTCCTATTTTTTGTGGCTCTTACACATAAGGCATTTCAGAGTAGAAATAATTTTCTCTCCCTGCTGGCAATTACTGGACTGATTCCACGCCTTTTGAAGATAATACTTCGCGTGTAGTTGAAAAGAAGAAATTGTTGGAGTAACATCTTTCTCATTTGTTTTTTTTTTTTTTCATTCTGAAGATTTGAAAACACAATTGTAAAAGTCTCCATCTTTTGTCCACTCTGCTCCAAGAGGAAGAGATTATGACAAATGTGCACAGAGGGTGCAGACACAAACTTATTTTCCCTGGCTGCCATTTGAGGGGTGCACTCGAGCTGGTGTTGTGTCGTTAAGGACATTTCCTCTGTGCTAATTCGACCTGCTCTTCAAACACACTTCTCTTGCACTCTTGCCTAACCACTGATTTTTCCTTCGTTTTCCTTTGTTCCAGGATTTGATATGATGGAAGTTTTCGGCTTGGTGGAGAAGGAATACTCCTCCATTAAAGGCGTAGCCATGGAGCCCTTTGTGTTCAGTGGTTCCCGCACCTTCACCCTGTTCAGGGACATTCAGCTCACCCAGAGGACCAGGTGGGAGCAGAGCTGGGGCTGTTGCCATCCTCATCCTCAGCCTCATGCCATGTGCACAGCAAAGGAAGGGCATTTTGGGGAGGAATGATGCAGCCCTGCTGGCAACTTCCAAATTAAGTGATAAATATGACGAGCTAAATCAAACCACTGGTAGATTGAAAAAAATAGCCAGAGGGTTTTTACTTAATGTATTAATAAATAAGCACCTGACTTTCCTCAAGATGAGTTGTCATGTAGAAATTAAGGGGACACAATAGTATTTATTATACATTTGTACAGCCCAACATTTTCACAGTGATGTTTTGGGTTTCTACAAAATCACTTTTTTCCAGCTTTTTAGCTGCTGTGATGGACATGAGTGTCACGTATGGACACTGCAGTCTTTAAGCATTCTGTCCACAGCCACCTGCACTTCAGTGATGGCAGTTTGAGGTCACATTTTCATCTTCAATCCATTCTCCCAAACATCTCTGGTTTGGAGAGAGATCTTTGCTCTAGAAAACATCAGTTTTACAGCTGCTCTCTGCAGCCTGCACGGTGCTGGTGAGAGGGAATAACCACTGGCTCTGGGTTGTGGCTTGACCCCATTCCGCTGCAAATGAAGCTTCTCCACAGGGTCCCGAGTGAGCCAGGCAGCTCCTGTGACCTCATTCCCTTTTTATGATTATGAATCAGGAGTGATCTGACTCCTGACACTCATTGCTACTTTGTTTAAAGCCTAATTACTGAGCCACTGACTCCGCTTAATCTTCGTTAAAGAAGCAAAGCTTCTTAGAGTAAACAGAGTGGGGGAGATTCAGAGAACCCTTTGGTCTAAATGCTCTGAAAATGACGGGCAAATCCTTTTGTTCAGCTCTTATAGATGCCTTTCCAAGGACACTACCCCTTCAGAAACAGAGAAAGAAAAGTCTTGTATTATTTATTTTCATGGGTTGTGTTTATGCCTGTGCCAATGTGTCCTGTTTCAGATTACAGGCGTGTTTCAGGCAAAACCAATTTGACCTTCCCTTATTGCCTTGTATCCTCTCACTGCTGCCCAGCCTAAATCCTGCAGCTGGGATGTGGGGACCCAGAGGGGGCTTTTCTGTGGGCTCAGTGCTTATCCCTGAAGGGCATTTACACTGATTTAGAATAACAGAATCATTCAGGTTGGAAGGATCACCGAGTCCAGCCATGAATCTAATGCTGCCAGGTCTGCCACTAAACCATGTCCCTAAGCCAAGAGTTTTGTGCCAAGGTTTGAAGATTCACCCCATGATATATGGAAACCATTCCTCCTTCTTGAAGAGGAGACCTGGGGGAGTGCTTGGGAACCTGGCAGGGATGTTCTGTAAGCCTCCACTGGGCTCTCATCTGAGAAGCATTAAGGCTGCACTCGCTGTGGCTTGGCACTCCCTGCGGCAGCTCTGGCAGTGATGCACTGACACCAGCTGCTCCACCTGAGCATCCCCCAGGCACGAGGCAAGGCCCACGAGTGCTCAGCACTCAGCACAGACTTCAGCAGCTCCAGGCTCTTTCTGCACATACCACGATCAGCTCCCAGGAGCAGAGCTTTTCCAGGCCCCCTGCCCAGCAAACACACAGGGTGAGGCTGCAGGATGTTGCCTGGTGATTTAAATCACGGATATTCCCTTGGTTTGTGTCATTCCAGTGACATCCACCTGTTTGCCATCCCACCCGAGCACACCATCGTCGCCCTCCTGCGCCTGCTGCCCGACACCCCCAAGGAGCCCTTTGCCGTGTGGCAGGTCACCGATGAGGACTTCCAGCCTCTCCTGGGTGTCAACCTCGACCGTAAGATTTCTCGCTAAATACATTAAATTTGGGTGTTTCCATGTATTTTGCAAGCAGCAGAACTCACTTGGGAAGTTTTAATGGTTTCCTCACTCAGCAGCAGCTTCATCGTGGCTGCCAATCTTGCATTAAAAACACTGCCCAGTGCAATTAAGATATGCTTTCATTTTTATTCTACTCGTAACATATTCTCCATTTTTACATTTTTTTTCCCATTGTTTAAAAGCATTTCTTGATAATATAGGAAATCTTCCACCATGTTTAAGCCTAATTATTTACTATTTTATATGTGTGTGAAATCAACTTTTCTTTTAACTCCAAGCTGTTATTTGTCCTATTTTCCCTGTAGCCAGTAAGAAATCCTTGACCTATTTCAATCATGACTACAAGGCTGATTTACAGGAAGTCTCCTTTGACCAGCAGGAAGTGAAGAAGATATTCTATGGGAGCTTTCATAAGGTCCTTATCAAGAGAGGGAGAAATGTGGCTCATGATCTCACTCTGCTCTGGGAGTGTTTTGGCAACAATGTGTGTTGTTCAAAGTGAAGAGCGATTATCCAAATGCGTTGCATCCCAATTGCCAGGGAAGTGGCCAACCTCTATGATACGCTGAAATTCATAATTGTAAAGAATTTAAGTGGATCTCATGATCAAAATGTGATTTCCACATATTGATTTTTCCCTTTTCCCCCAGATTCCAAGAACTGAGGTGTTTTTTAGGTCTTTATAATAGGGAAAAATTGAAAAAATTTTTTTTTTTAGAATTTAGAATTTTGGTAACCATTTAGTTCTGGATGAAATGAAAAGAGAATCCAGCCTTGTAAGAAAGCCACTTTATCACTCATAATACGGTGGGGGTTTTGGCTATCTATGTCCTCATAGCAAAGGTGTCGCACCCAAATGAGCAACGAGCTCCTTCTGTGGGCAGGTTCATTACTCGGCTCCAGAAGGGCTTCTCCAAAGGAGAGGTGAGGGGATCAACAAGGGAAAGCACAGACTAAAACTTATTCCTGAGCCCCTTCGATCCATTCACTTGTTAAATCACCCCACCTGTGCCAGCAGCAGGCTGGGAATGGGACAGAAGGTGTTAGTGTCAGCAGGAGACTCCCTCATCCCACTGCGGAGCTCCAACACGGCTTTTTCCACCCGCTGCCCAGGTGCACGTGGCCGTCAGCCACTTCAAGGTCAAGCTCTATGTGGACTGCAAGAAAATAGCAGAGAAACCCCTCAACACCCTGGGCAGCGTCTCCACCACCGGCTTCGTCATGCTGGGAAAAGTGACCAGGACCAGAGGGCCCCGGAGCGGCTCCGTGCCGGTGAGTGCTGGGGTGCTGCTGGGTGGGCACAGGGGCAGGGGTGCCATGTCACATCCCCCTCACCAAACACCGCCCAACACCCCCGTGATGCACAGCTGTGTCCTGATCCCGCTGATCCCTGTGGTTTTAATGAGCTTTCCCAGCACAGGGAGAGCATTTTTGTCCTTCTCGCCTCCTGCCTTGGTGTGGGGACTGTGAGGGGGGTGGCAGCCGTGATGCCTTATGTTTTAGCTTTTATATGTTTCAAATCCTGCATTCCCAGTGTGTAACTCTGCAGTGTCCTGGAGCCTGTGAGCTGCTGCTCTCTCATGCTGAGACAGACAGAACAAAGCCTCTCCAGGCTGCTCTCCAAGGACACCCAGCCCGGCCTAGGCCCAAAATGTGTAACCCAGCATCTTGAGAAGGGGGGCAAGCTGAGGGGAAATGACATCATTAGCTAAAGTTTAATTGGTGACATTGGGTTGAGATGCAAATGGACCAAAGCTGTAAAAGTGTGAAGAACTCGTGACTCGGGGTCCATCTTGGGTGTAGCCTTTGGCCTGCCCAGGGTGTGCCTCTGAAGGCCTTTCAAATAAATATCCACCTTTATTCCCTTACTCCTGCCCAGTCTCTGTTTCTAGGTTGGCCTCTTTAGGCATCAGCAGGAGCATTCCCAGAGAGGCCTTCTGCTGGCTGCATCCCCTGCGGCTGGGGGAGCACAGCTCCTGCACTGAGATGCTGAAGCAGACAGAAGGGTTTGGGAATTGCTCCTGCAAGGATAGTTGTGCACATCAGCCCACACGGAGCGATGTTGGGAAATGCTGGTGGCTGAAGGCAGCAGGGCTGGGTGTGCCTCAGTCTCCAGAGTGTTTGGATGTGTCTATCTGCATGCAAATGAGGGGGAAATAATCTCCACCAGAGAGGCTCTTCATCAGCTGTTACTTGGGAAAAAACCCCAACCCAAGCAGTGAGTGCCAGCCTGCAGGTATGTCCTCACTGCTTCACACAGCGCTGCAGGGAGCTGCTCCCTGCAAGGGCACAGAAAAAGGAGATGTGTGGACTCGGTGTCGTGCCCTGTGCACAGTCCTCAGGGCAGCAACACCCTTCTCCTGTCAGTCTGTTCCATTCTTACCCCCCAGAGCAGGAGTGTTCATTATGTGCAGAGTCAGTGGTGAGTTCATCACTCACAAGGTTCTGGTGGGGCTGTAGGAAATCATTCACCACTGATGTGAAGATCTTGCTCCTTGGCTCTGCTTTTAGATCTAGAACTCCAGGGGGGAAATGGCTCATCAGGTGATTTATAACTGGCCTTGCCTCAAAGCAGTGCAGTAAAAACAGTTTGTCTCATGTGCATCCCCAACTGCAAACTGAGAGACAGAGGTCTGGGATATACCAGGAAGAAAGTGGAATTGCCTTTAAGATATGGGGTCTGCTGTGTAACAAACCAGAGGACAGTGTATTAAATATTTACTTGTTTCCTAAATAAATTCTGTGGCAATTTTATCACAAGCCTGTGGCCATCAAGGCAGGAATCTGTGCTTTGCTTTTCCCTTTGTCCCTTCCAAATTCTCCCTGCTACCAGCTTAGCTAGACAGGTCTGGCCAAATAATGAACAGCCTTGTGCCGTCCCCACTCCCGTTGCCTTTCAAGCACAGCAACATTTCACATCTTCCACAGCTCTGCTGCCCTTGAGAAGACAGAGTGCCTCATTACTGGTTATCACAGAACCTTATTTAATTTAAGAAATCTTTAAATGCCACTTGATCTTCTGGGCTCATCTGTATCCGTATGCTGCCTGTCACCCTCCCTGGGCTGTACAGCTCGCTCCTTGTTAAATGCATGGAGTGAAAGAAAAAAAAAAAAAGAGATGAGAAATGGTGTCAAGGAAAGAAAAATTAATCTCTGCCTCATTATTTTGTTTGGCTTTGTGCAGTGTGTGCTTTTTTGTTAATCAGAATGGGAAGATGTGGCTGCTGTGAGGGAGGCAGTGAGAGACCGGCTGGGGTTTCTGGGGAGGGGTCACATCTGCCCTGGGAAATGCTGCTGCCACACTCACTCTTCTCTCCATACCCTCAAGGGGAGCAAATCAAAGTTTGCTTTCACATTTTGGTGGTGCTGAAGCCCAATTAGCTGAGAACCTGCTGCTATTGCAGGGCTATGAGTAAATTGGAGACTTGGTGTGAAGCTGCTTTGTTGACTTGCTTAGCAAGACAGAGACCTGAGGGCTTGTGGAACACTCAGTCTGGGGGTAATTTTCACGCTGTGGCTTTTTTGGGGCACCGTTATAATTGGGATCACACACAAGAGTCCTGTCAAATCATCCCTGAAAATTATTTTTATCACTTGAACTTCATAAGATTTGGTGATGGGTGGTGGGAGCCAATGCTACTTTCTTATCAAATTCTCTTTTTTCTCCCCCAGTTCCAGCTGCAGTCTCTGCAGATCTTGTGCAGCAGTGCAGGGGCAGAGCAGGACAGATGCTGTGATCTCCCAGCACTGGTAAGACAAGGGGCACCACCCTGCTCATTGACAGGGAGCCAGGGAGGATGGGACAAGTCCATGGCAAATGACATGTGCCACTGCAAATAATTTTGATAGACTCAAGAGGGAAAGCATTTTTTCCCCCTCTTCTCTTGGGAATAACGTCAGTGTGTTTCTTGGTGAAGTAAACAAAACGATGTTTGCTTCAAAAAGAGTGAAAGCTTCAAATCCTGGTGCAGTGCTTGTTTCTCCTGTCACGACCTCATCCAGGAGCCCTGGCAGTCCTACAGCTTTGCTGCCATCTCAGCCCTGAGGCACAACATCCCCCACTCTTCCTTTCACTTCCCAACACAGAGAGCTGCTGTGTGGGGTGTATAAATATGTAGAAAGAAGAAAATTATCTTCCAATATGTGTTTTGCATATTGCAGGCAGGGCTGGTTCGTAGTGGTTTTTTTTGTCTAAACTTGTTATTCAACAGAAAAAATAAAGCTCTCGATTGCTCACAAAAATCTCTCAGCGGAATAGAAAAATATTCTGCTTTTCTTCAAGTAAAAGACTGAAATTTGAAACACTGAGTGTTTTACTTGTGAGCCATCCTGCTCTTGCTGTGCAGCTGCTCATGACTGGTTTTGGCTTGATTTCATTTCAGAGGGATGAGGACACCTGCCCTACCTTGGCTCCTGCCTGTTCTTGCACTTCTGGGCGCCCGGGCTTGCCAGGACCCCCGGGGCCCCCTGTAAGTTCTCCCTCCCACCCCGTGTGCTGCATGTGCTGGTGTTGCTGCATTTTTTGTGGTGTGTTGGGCATGTGGGTAACACCCCTGGGGCTCTGTGAGGTTTTAGAATCACAGAATCATTCAGGCTGGAAAAGATCCTAAAGACCATTGAGTCCACCCATTGATCAGGGCTGCCAAGCCCAGCTCTAAACCATGTCCCCAGTGCCACATCTACACCTTTTAAATCCCTGCAGGGATGGTGACCCCACCCCTGCCCTGAGCAGCCTGTGCTAGGGCTTTACAATCCTTTTGGTGAAGAAATTTTATCCTTATATCTAATCTAAACCTCCCCTGGTGCAACTTGAGGCCATTTCCTCTCATCCTAAGTCAAGGAGCTTTTCCAGGGCAAGGCTGAGAGTTTCTCTTTGGGTTTTGGACGGTGATGAAATGGGGAGATGGAGAGTTGGCAGCGCAACAGCTGCAGCTGGGAACAGGCTGAGCAGCTCCTGGTGCCACATTAATCCTCTTAGGAGAGGAGGACGGGTCACCCTCAATGTCTGCAGAGATTTCATGGATTGGAGGCTCTGAAATTCTCTGTAAATTTAAAGCAAAAGCAACTCACCAAAAAAATCTTCCTGTCTGGATCCTATTGGAGTCTTGTAAGTGTCTGTGTGGGTGGACAGTGCAAAGAGAAAGGGGAGACTTTGCTATCCTGTCTGTCCCCAAAGCTCTCTTTCTGAATGTCACTTGCAAGAAAACCCTGAAGAAATGAGGGGGAAGAGAAAACAGTCGTTACATATGCAGTATGCTGAGGAAAAAGGGCATCAATCCTGCCCTATCCGTTATGGATGCAGGAAAGCCATCATGGGCTTAAATCACAGGAGAAAATATTCCTGTTAAACACTAGGAAACAGTTATAAAAAAATTTGCTTTTTGAAAATTTGGGGGAAAACATTTGATTTGCACAAGCCAGCTGAAACCTGACAGACAGCCTGTCCAGAGCACCTCAGTTCAACCACTCCAGGTGCTTTTCTCCTGGAAAACAACCATCATGGAAACATTTGCCTCCTTTTTCAAGTGAAAAGGTCTCAGATCACCTCCTGCATTGACCTGTGGTTTGGCTGTGAGTTCAGTTCCGTGCAAGGAAAGTGCCTCATTGCAGAGTAATTACTTGCTCATTCCGGTGGAAGTTTAATTAACAGCACACTCCACTGTCACGGTTGGCTCCAATATCCTAAGTGCATAATTACCAGTTTGCATTGCCCTGTGGTTTAAGCATCTCCACAGACAACTCCTTAAAGAGCAGGACTCTTTAAAGCATTAGTTAGAGGAAATCGGGTTTTGACACATAACCTTCTCCTCACACCACTGATCCCTTGGTAATTTGCTGCAGTTACAACAGCACTCACTGCTATTTTTAAAACTCCAGTTAGCAGGACATGTCCCACCTTGTATTTATCACTGTCCTTAATGAGTGTTTCTGACCAGATCCAGCTGGCTTCTGAAATGAGTTTCTGGGCACTTCTGAAAGCGCTTTTCCCAAAGTCCCCTGCCTGTGCTTCTCAATTCAAATCCACGTTTTTTTTGGACTCAAGAATAGCAATGTTCAGATTAAGATGTCAGAAATTCACATGCAATGAGTTCATGCCAGAAGGTTGGTTCCTTCTCCCCACCCAGAGTTAGGCAGAGGCAGAGCTAAGCCAGATCTCCCAGAGCCAGGTGCTGTCCCTGACCTCAGCACGTGTCTCTCCTCTGGGATGGAGAGTATAAAACCCAGGAGAGGCTCAGAGGGGTGTGGATGTGAGCACCCCTTTTTTTCCTTCTCAAGTGTGTTCCCATGTCCATATGAGACGTTGTCTCAGCATGGATGCACTGAGGGAGCTGGGGGGAGGTTTGACAGGTTGAAAATTCATCTCTCCCTGCTGGGAGTGAGTGCTGTGTTCCTGATGCTGGTCATGGAGGGACTGTGCTGTTCCTTTCTTCTTCCCTTTCCTGCATTTCCTGGACAACTCAATTAATTTTCTTCTTGTCTCTGTTTGTTGTGAGCTCTGTGGGGCAGGAAACATCTTTCACTGTGGGGCGGTGAAGTGCACAAAGTTCTGTCCCCCAGGCTCCTGGTTACAGTGCAATAAATATGATGATGTTCTTTGTGTCCCACTGGCAGGGCAGCCCTGGGAGGAGAGGACCTCAGGGGGAGCAGGGAGAGCCAGGACCCAAGGTGAGTCCTTAGGCCGGAGATTATCTCACTGCACCAAGCTGAGCCCAAACAGAGCCTTAACAACACATCGAGGAGGATGGGATCACTTATTATTAATTAAATGCTCAGTTGGGCTTTGGAAATTGAGATGATGAGCCTGATTGTGCTGAATTAATGCACTGTACATGGTCAGCAATGTCCTCTGAGAGCAGCTGTGCTGGGACAGGGTCAGGCTCTGTGCTGTGCTGGTTGTTGCTGCCAAGCCTCTGGATCAGACACACTGGTGCTGCCGTGGGGCTGAGCAGCGTGAGGAGGGAGGCAGAGCAGGAATCTCAGCCCTGAGGTGAGCACAAGGAGTGGCTGGGTCTGAATCCCCCAGCCCTGGGGATGGGAGCAAGCCCCGGTGCAAGTGCTCACAGCTCCATGGATCAGCACAGGGCAGAGCCAGAGCAGCACACTGGTGCCATTTTTTGGGATGACAACTGGGAAAGCAGCATGGCTACGGGGGAAAGATTTGAGGGAAGGAATGAGAATGGATACAGATCACAGCAATGGGCTAAGGAACGTTTCCCTTTGCTCTCTGACCACCTTGAATAACAGGAATAACTGCTTGGGAAGGTGAATTGTGCTCTGCGAAGCACCCTCTGCAGCTTTGCTGTCTGCTCCCATGAAAGATGAACCGAAACCTTGCACCTAAAATACAAAGGCAGCTGAGGTTACTGGAGATGCCCTCAGTGCCCCAATTTCATCTCGAATCCCGTAGATGGTTTGTGCTGACCCAGCTCGTGCAGTGCAGCCCCCGAGGACAGCAGGCACCCACCACTTCCTTTCCCTGAGATTGTTTCCTTGTCTTTGGTTTCAGGGTGAGCCAGGCCCACCTGGACAAGTAGGACCAGCAGGTCCCAGTGGCCAGCAAGGCTCTCCAGGTTCCCAAGGAATCACAGTTCAGGGCCCTGTGGTATGTGACCTCTTCCATTGCCTTCTTTTTTTTGTCACTTGCTCTCTGCAGTTGGAACCTGTCTCAGAAATGGGTGTCGATACTGTGGTTTATGTATTTACATCACCCTCACTAACAGCTGAACAGCTGCAGAGGGAGAGATGACAATCAATGGGTTTTATGCTGACGAGGCCCTGCACTTAATCATTCTGGCCAAAGCCTGTTTTTGTCCAGACTCTCCTTAATGGGCTTTTATTGAAAGCAGCCCAGTGGGGTCCCTTCCAACTCAGGATATTCTATGAATATTCAGGCATTTTTCTTTCCAGTGATCATCATTGCTTGGCAGGGAGTAGTGGCGAGGGCTGCCACATGTCTGGGATGGCAGAGTCCCCGAGCACATGCTGTGGCTGTAAATTACCCCGGAACGCTGCAGGGAGCAGGAACAACCTGGGACATGGATGTGGAGCAGCGGGATGCTGTTTGCCTTAAAGGGTTCTGCCACACACCCGACTGTGTGCTTCTGTTTTTATCCAAGGGGCCACCAGGAATTAAAGGAGAGAAAGGAGACACTGGAATCCCTGGCATGCAGGTAATGGTAAACACCACTCCTTCTACTTGTCCCAAAGATTTGCCCCTTTTTTCTGAGTAACTTCTTTAAGCAAATCTGAAAAGTTGTTGCTGTTGTCTGCTTGGGAAATGCCATTTTGGAATGTCATCACTTTTCCAAGGGAAACTGAGTCACTTGGTGTAAGAAAGATAGACATGTCTGGAAGCTGGATATGATGGAATTCAAGCTGGGATAACAGTCCTTGCTCTGTTTAATGTATAACTCTGTTTCTTCTTTGACATTTTTCTTCTGTCCTCTCTTACAAGATGAATTAGGGCAGTGATAATCAGATGCTGACTTTACCCAGCCATTCTGATTTACAGGGCATTCCTGGTGTGCAGGGAGCTCCAGGCAGGGATGGACTTCAAGGAGCAAAGGTAAAACAGCTCACCCCTGAGGTTTTATGTGTGGGTACCAAACAATCTGCTGGGAGTGTCCCAGCAGAGATCCAAAACATCCCAATGCACTCAGTGAAGAAGTGAATGGTCTTTCCACAAAGCCAGAGGGATTGGGGAAAAAAAACAGGATCATTTCAGGTTTGGCCAGATTTGAGCAGGTGCCACCCTTCTTGCTGCTCAACAGATGAATTTTTTACCCGTTTTTAACAAGTTCCTGTTAAAAGCAGCACATGGAAAAACATCTCACTGCTTATGAGGTCTCTTAGAATCCTCTCATTAGTAAATGACTGGATTTGGCTTTGCAGGGGGTGAGGGGACTAGAAGGCACAGCTGGGCCTCCAGGACCTCCTGGACCGAGGGTGAGTACCCACTGTGAGTGATGCACACCAAAATCTGTTCCTCAGCAGAGTTTTGTGGTGTCACCTGGAAGTCTCAGGGCAAACCCCCTTCCTGGGGTGCTGTGGGGAGCACCTGGCTCATTGTGCAGGAGCCCCCTTTCCCTGCCACTCTCAGTGCAAGAAGGAAATCCTTGGTTTCCTCTGGCAAGTCCTAAGGAAGCTTCGTCCCAGTGCAGAGATTCTTATTTTTCTGTTCTCACTTCCCTGTTTTCCAACTGTTGGTTAAGTTGGAGGGGATTTGGCTTGTTAGACTGAGATCAGCAGGAGCTGGGCAGGCAGGCAGTGTGAAAGGTTTCCCCTCACATCACTGCCAGTATCTGCTGCCAGGGCTGGATGGGGATGGGTGTATTCACACTCTGTCGTGCCCAGGGGAGCAGAACTTTGAGATCTGTTGATTTACAGCTGCTAATTGGAAGGCACCACAGGAACACTTCATTTTACTTGGGAAACTGAACCAAATTTGGGCTTAGTTGATGGCTGGTGGACCTGATAAGTTACTGATTCTCACAGCTGAATCTCACAGCTGAGTCTCACCGCTGAATTATAAGGAATTTGGCAGTAGTTGTGGTAAGTTATTTATGGGAGCCAAGGTTGAATTCAGCACATAACTTTGACTTGTTCATCCTGGGAAGATGTGGAGCTGGCAGGGTTGAGCCTCAGCTTTTTAAATATGAGGAAAGCACTGTCATCTTCAGAGCAGGCTCTGAAAGCTGTTCTGGTGCTGCCTTGAAAACTTTTCTCATTTTCACTGTTCAGAAAAGTTGCTGATATCTACTGAGTTTAAGTGTAATAGCAAGAAAATTCTAAAACAAAGTATTTTTGCTAGTTGTTTCTGGCTAATTTTTTCTTCCCCTTATGGCTCCAAAAGGCACAGAAACTTCACAAAGAGGAGATGACCACAGAAGGCACTTCCCATGCTCTAAGCTGCTGTTAATGTTGTAAAGTATTAGAGGCCAGCACAGGTTTTAAAGGGAAAAGAAAACAACCACGTGGTATTGGGAGGCTGAAGAAAAGGGTTGTGCTCTAGGCTATGTCTAAACCTGAATATATAAAGAAGGATCAAAAGCCTCTAGGGTACAAACTGCATTGCAGTTTGTTGGTAAAACTCAGCTTTGCTGGCTTGGCTGTAATTGAGATGGTGATGGGAAATGATGTGAACGTGACTCACACACAAGGTGCTTTCAACAGTGGGCTCGTGGCTGGACAGGAAACTTAGGGCCACTGTTCCCTTTCTTCAGTCCTCTAAACTCCCACTGCTGGTGCCCCTGGAGCCCTTGAACAGAAAAAGAAGTTTGGAAATAACCGGATTATTAATGTCTGCAGGGTTTCCAAGGAGCCACAGGCACCCGAGGCAGCAGTGGCGAGAAGGGACCTCCGGGGGATGTTGGGCCAACAGTAAGTTCCTGCTTTTGGGTCTCAAAAAAGGCCAAGACATGGAATAATTGAATGGAAACGAGCTGTTCCCACAGCAGCTCTGCCTCAGAGTCTAAACAATGCTTTAAATTCACACTCATCCTTCTTAAGGCGATGTCTGGGCATTCAAAGCCCAGGCTACTGATCTGTTGATAAAGCATTCAACAAATCCCACCTCCCGTTGCCCTCTGTAGATTCACCTGCTACACAAAATCTAAACAAATTTCTGGTGTAAGATTCTAGAATAAAGCAAGAGAGTCACTCCTGAGCTAGAGCAGCCAGCATTGGGCTTGTAGGTGAAACCACAGATCTAAAAATGTCACAGGTATTTCTTCTCCTCAGATGTTAAAAACCACCTGCCCATTTGGGAAATCTGTTCTACAATCGCATCTGAGAAATTTCTGCATTCCTGTTGGCGGTGCTTATCCCACTGCTCCAGTTACTGATTTATTATTCTTTTTCTTCAAAAACAAAGTGTTCCTATGAATTTAAAGCTCTTACAATCACTGCCATGACATCAAGGAAACAACAAGTGTGTGAGAAACAAACTTTGTGCTCCATGTCCCACTAACGTAACCCACACCCCACTGAATTTCTATGTTTGTTTTCTGTTCTTCCTTTCCTTAACTTCTTTATTTTTCTTTTTTCCCCTATAGGGGCTGCCAGGTCCCAAAGGAGAAAGAGGAGAGAAAGTGAGTTTTGCTGGTGCCAGGTGACACTGTCAGTGCATCCTACACTCAAAAGAGTGGGTGTGGTAACCTGATTTGCAACCTTTGCTTACAAACACAAGCCAAACCTCTCCAGTGATGACTGTACCTATTGCTTGTTGCCTTTCCTTTCACCTGCACGGGCTGGGCTGGGATATAAATAACCCCACAGCAGTCAGGAGCTCCTTAGTATCACTTGTAGTAATGAAGCAGAAATGTCAAATGCAAATCCATTCTTTGCTGAGAAGGGAAAAACCAAACCCACTCTGTTCTGGTTTAATGTGTTGCAAAAGGGAGCTCATTTGTAATAATCACTGTCCGTGCCCCAGCACAGAACCCTGGCAGTCAGCACATCCACACCACCTTGGGAGGTTATTTTGTTGGGAAAAGAAGTTTTTCAGGTTTTTCTCATCCTGACTTCTGGTTAAATCAAAATTCCGAGTCTTTCTAGGAGTCATTCCAAGACTGACTTATGTAAATTTGTCTTTAGACAGGGATGAGGTGCTTTTGTCTCAAGTTAATGCCTCGGAATTACAATTTTTTAAGAGCATTCTCCTTCCAATCCCACCAACTTTTCCTTTTCTAGACTTTTCTTTACATTAGAACTTTCCATTTCCCCCTCCCTTGGGTGTTGCACTGAGCAGTTTTTTAAGCCTGGATTATCTGCAGTGTGATTCAGCCAGAGATGTGTGTTTTATAAACAGTTCTGGAAGTACGTGCATTAGGTATGAATTTTCAGAGCCAGTGTTTATTTTAAAGCAGGTTTTTGCATTTTTATCACTTTTCCCTGCTTTACTAAAACTTTCTAGAGGGGCCCTAATATATGATTTATTCAAAATACAGTAAGAATCAATATTCATAGAAGATGGAGTCAAAGATAGGACATTGTAATATCTGATCATACTAAATGTTTTACATATCACAGAACACCGAGTTATAGACTTAGCATCTTTTCTGATAAAATTTGAGGGTGAAATTTGCTCTCCCTTTTTTTGGTAATTATTTAGATTCGGTCTGGGCCTTTTGATGTGCAGGAGAAAAGCAATTATTGATGTTTCCAATTTCAATTTTCTGGTTTCAGAGCTTCGTGATAAATAAATAGAGCTGCATTTCACAGTAATTAATATCTCTGGAACCCAAGCTGAGAAAATGAATGGGCTGAAAGCTATCATGCATTAGGATATCGATCCTTTCTAAAAGATATTAATACTTCCTTTTTTTACTCAATTAAAAAAAAAATACTTCATTTTAGGGGGAACCACAGTCTTTGGCCACAATTTACCAGCTCGTTAGCCAGGCTTGTGAGCGGATGATTCAGAGTGAGTATCACCAACCCAGCTCCTGAGTGCGTTCATGTGGTGATAGGACAAGGGGGACTGGCTTTAAGCTGAAAGATTGCATTTAGAGCAGGTATAAAATTATTCCCTTTGAGGGTGGTGAGGCCAGAGTTGCTGTGGTGAGGCCACAGTTGCCAGAGAAGCTGTGGCTGCCCCATCCCTGGAAGTGTCCAAGGCCTGGTTGGACAAGGCTTGGAGCACCCTGGGATAGTGGAAGGTGTCCCTGCCCATGGCAGAGGTGGAATGAGATGATCTTTAAGGTCCCTTCTAAGTCAAACCATTCTGTGACTCTGTGATCCTGTGACTCTCCAGCAGTGCAAAACCAGAGCAGAGACAGCCTGAAGCTGTAGTGATCCCAGGAGCTCCTCCACCCTGTGTCCTGCTGAGCACCACCAATAGCAAATGTCCCACCTTAAGCTCTAAGCGCTCCTTTGGCTTTATCAGGTGGCATTAGCACAGAGAAGACCTGTGAAATATTTATTTGCAAAACCCTCTGGTGTTTTGCAAAGCCTCCTTTATTTCTTAAATGGAAAAGCTTGAAACTAATTTGAGAGAAATTACTCTTTCAGTGATATGTGCTGATTCCTCCCAAGACGAGGCAGTTTTGTAAAGCTCCCGTGCTGTGATGTGCAAAGAGAAGCAGTTCCTAGTCCAAGGTCAGGCAGCAAAGTCATCACTCAGCTGCCCATCTTCATCTTCTGCCTTTCTCAGTTGGGACTGACAGCTTTTTAGCACTAGCTGATCATTCTAAGTACCTTTTTAGACAAAATCCTTTGATTTTTATCTCTCTTCTGAATTTCCCAGCTAAGGAGAAGTTCATTTTCTGTCTTGCCTTCTCAGGTCATGTGTTGAAATTTGACTCATTCATTCATGAACATGCAAGGAAGCCAGTTCCCATTTGGGAGGAAAGGTTAAAACCAGGAGAACCAGGACCACCAGGTCCTCCAGGCCCACCTGGGAACAGTGGAGAAAGAGGAGAACATGGCACCCCTGGACAGCCAGGCAAAGATGGGTATCCAGGAGAGAGAGGTATGGACAGAAGTGTTCATAAGCACTTTTCACTGTATCTTTGATATTTTAACTAAACATCTCAGTGCCTCAAGCAGTAATGTAAAGATAATCCATGATATTATCTCATTTCATTGCTGTTTTCCTTTTGGACTTCTCAGTTCTAAGAAGAGACACCAACGTTATAAATCCCAGTGAGCAGGGAGAAGCTAAATGCAGCCCACTCTATTTTCAAGCTCTGCATTGAGGGAAAGGCCAGTTTGGCACCATTTGTAGGTTTGGAGGGGATGGAGAGTTTAATTTTAGAGGGCAGGAGGCTTTTCCTGCAGAAAGGCAAAAGAAGCAGCCTTTTGGGTGAACACATGGTGATGGAACAGATCAGCTTTGGGCAGAAATGAGGAGTGTTGGGAAACACTGATGGAAGGCTTTAGGCAGCTGAAGCAATCTTTAAAGGGAAAGTAAGTTTCTGGAGCAGTAGTTTCAACAATGAAACACTCAGACATGACTAAAGAAATAGATTAATGTAGTCTCAGAAGTGGCCTCAGTTACTGCACACAAATGAGTGAAAAGTGGGAAGATGTCTTGCTTGGATTCGTAGACGATATTTGTCAGTGGCTCAAGTAATTGTCTGTCAAAATAAAAAGAAAAACATTGGTTTCAGCAGTGTCCTAACACCTCTGAGTAACTGGAAATGTCCTCTTTAACTCCTTCCTCCTGCAGAAATCAGTCTTAGCTGCTATCTGCAGAGTTTATCAGAATGTCACTTCAGAGGGAAGGGAGTAACAACCTGCAGATTTTTCCAGCCTGTCAAGCAGGAGATGGGAGAAGATGGATCTCAATGAAAACGTCCACCTGAAGGACATGGCTTATCGAAATATTTTCATCTTAAAACAATGAAAAATCGTATTTTGTCAAAATGTACCTGTTTCTCTGAGAGGTACTGGTTTCATGAGTAATTTAACATGAAAACAGCAATCTTGGCTAACCAGCACCTGGTCAAAGAGGCAGTTCATCTTTGTGATTTGTTTGATGCACATGAAGAGCACAGAGGTGGACCTGACCCTCAGGCTGGTGCAGTAACACTATTGCTATGAATTTCTCTGTGAAAAATGTTCATTCCCACCCCTACTGGGCTGCAAATCAGTGCTGCTTGGATCAAAGAAATCAATGCCCTGTTGGTCACAGCAAGAGTGGGTGCCCAGACTGAATGAAAGCAGAGGGATGTTTCTCAGTGTTGCCAAGGGCTGTGACTCCACTTTGACAAGTGGGGAGACTGCAGGAGACTCAAATCAGGGTGAAATTTGAAATACAGGGAAGCAACACTTATCTCTTCTCTGTGAATAGGTGCCCCAGGGCCCAAAGGAGAAAAAGGGATGTCTGGAGCCAGTGAGGAAGGGAGCCAAGGACCCAGAGGCAGAACAGGTAGGGTGGAACAACCTCTGTTTATTGATCCAGCAAGGCCGTGTGATGGCCACCAGCTCTCAGACTCAAAGCATCATCCAGCTGAAGGAGCTCTGTGGTGGGGTTGGACTGACCTTCCCCCCACAGCCCTGCTGGCAGATCCTCCATGGTTCCTCTCTGCTAAGATGCAAGAGATTACTCCAGGCAGCTGCTTCCCTCCGGTACCCATTCCAAGGGGATGATGTATTTTGAGGACCCGAGACATATCCAGGCAGTTTTAGTTTTGCTGCTTTTTTGCATGCAAGACCAGATGCTCGGGGGATAGAAGCTCTGAAAATTCAGCTCGTGGAACAGAAGGGTTTGTGAGTAATCTGTGAGGATTTGGCGTACTCCTCCACCCTGATCCCTGCTACTTGGGATCTGTTGGAAGTCTTCCACTGGCATAACAAACCAGGCACTGTCGAAAGAGTGTGGTCAAACACATTCTTCTTCATTTAATTTTCTATAGTTGAGATGTGAAGACACAAAACCCAATGACTCTGGGATGGATCCTGGGGTTAGGGTGATTCTCTGCATTGATGTGTAGGTGGGTTTTGGGTTCTCATAACCAGGCTCCATTTTTAACCAAACTGGGTACCCTTAAGGTCAAGAATACTGGGATTCAGTTACTGGGGTTCAGAACAGGTTTTCTGAGTGGCAGGTCCTGTTTGTCCACCAAACTGAGGAAGCCATGCTCAGAGAATCACCTGCCATGGAGGATGGAGGAAAATACAGAAGAGGTATTACGCTGCTAAAGTAGATGTGCTACAGCTGACAGTGCTTCTCCTTCTGCAGGCCCTCCAGGAGAAGTTGTGCAGGGGAAACCAGGTCCGAAGGGTTACCCTGGGAATGTTGGTCCTCCAGGTTTCCCTGGCGTCAGAGGGCAGCCTGGGCAGCCTGGAAATCCAGGGGGCTGTGATATCTCTGGATGTTATGAGGCCGATAGAAGAGGTAAGTCCTGACTATGTCAGTACAGAAGTTATGATTTTATGGCTGGTCTCTGGTTACTTCTCTTGGGCCAGGAAGAGACCTCTGTTCATCCTTCAGGCACCACCAGTCCTGCAAAGCCTCCCCTGCAAAGCAGTCAGGGTGATTCCTGTGCAATCCACATGGATAAAAGCCAGTTCCAGGGGCTGTTCCTCAGCCATCCTTCATGGATTAACACTGCAGCAGTAGTCAGGCAGGTGGGGAGTGATCATGGGGAATCAGTTCCTCATGTCCCCAGCAATGTTTCTGTGGGGGATGGAGAGAGGAACAATTCCTCAGTTCCTACATTTACATTTCGTGGAGGCTCAGCAGTACAAAGACCTGGGCGATGAAGAAATTCACTGGCATGGAACAAAAGGTTTCCAAGGGAAAGGGATTAATTCTGTGCCTTTCCTTCTCAGACCTTGACACTGATTTATTCATTTGCTCAGTGGCCTCATCCTTTCCACACACAGATTTTGTCCCCTGATGGCTGGGGCGGAGGCAGCTGAAGACATTGCTTTCCTCTGGAAATCTCTGGAAGAAAACTCCACGCACTCCAAAAGAAGCAGCAACCCGACTAGCAGATGTGTTATGTTTCTTTAATGCCTCATCATTTCTGTATGGACAAGTCAATCAAACTGCACAGCCACAGCCTGTGTCTGGGGGAGCCGTCTGTCTGCACAACTGCAGTGCTCAAACTCACATCGCACGTCCCACAGCAAGACAAAGGCACAGCTGGACACTCAGGCTGACAGACTTGCAAGAAATAGAAATACTGTATTGAAATGCTCAGAAATAACAGATAATTTCTGCCTGTTTGTCTGCTCGTGGTTTCTTTCTGTCAGCTGTTGTTCTGTGTCCCCAGCACAGAGAAAAACAGCGCCTTGTGACCCAAGAGGCAAATCCACTGGAGCAAAGCTGCATTTTCTGTTGGCTACCAAGGTAACAAAGTCTAGCACCATCTTGTCTGTTTCTGCTTTTGGCAGAATGCTGGTGGTTTCCTTGCAGGGGTGTTGTGTACCCAGACATTGCAGCCAGAGATCACCTCTGTGATGTGACAAACCACTGCTCAACTCCTTCTCTGGGGCTTGGTAACTCAGGCAAAGCCTTACATGAGTCACAACCCTGTGCTGAGAGGAGCTGGAGATTAACCTACTGCCTTTTCCATGTCTCCCTCCTGCAGGCTGAGAAGCTACTTTACATTTTATCAGGTGGAATATTGAATAGCTCCGAGTCTGGCTTTTACCCATATGACACGGAGGTAATTTTCATGTTACACCCCTTTCCTTGCCATCAGCTGAGACGTGTCTGCAACAAACCATGCAGATACTGAGAAAAATGTTCCTCCTTCTTTGCAATCACTGCTTCAGTCTGTGCTGGATCACTGCCTATAACCTGCCCCTGCTTCAGAAACAAACCCTCCTGAACTCTCAGTTAAACCCTAACCCTAAATCAGAGTGGCACAAAAAGTATCAGTACAGGTTTTTCAAAGCTGTTAAGAGGTAAAAAATGGGCCATTGTGCACATTCCTATGTATTTATTCAGGATGTGTAATTTCTGCAGTTACGTGCAGGCTGGGAGCCTGGGTGTTCATACAGCTACAGCCAACATTTGAAAACTTAGCTGCAAAGTTACATCACATTTAGAAAGCAGGTTGTCACATCTATACCAAGGAGAAAGAGGTTTACCTTAAGAGAATTAAATTTTTTAGACAAGGAGTCCAAATGTTATTTCTTCTTGTTACTATGGAAAAATCCTATAGAGCTAAGAAATTCTGCTAAAGGAATACTGGAACATTGGTCAGGCTTGTGTGGGAGCCACCCTACAACAAAAGTCAGATAAAATATGATTACTGCATCCTGTAAGTATTTACAGTATTCTTTGGTGTTCTGCATGTTCATTCTCTAGAAACTCCCAAGAACTAATGTTTTCAGTATGACATACATTCCCTTCAGAAAATGTAGGAAAATGCATAGAAATACCACTCTGATAGGAGTAACATTTCTGTTCACTGTGGAGCTCTCCAGAGTTTCCTTGACATATAAAATGGAAATGTTTTAGCTCAGATGAAGAGCTGTTGTAGGCAAAGCTCCAGGCAGAGGAAACTGGAGAGGTCAGAGGAGCTGGAGGTTCCAGCACACCAGGAACACAGGGTTTGGAAGAGACACATGCACAGGGATACCCTGCACAGGTGCTGGGAGTTGAGGTGTTTCTGTTTATACAGGTCAAAGAGCTTTGGAACTGTGCTTTCCCTATTCCTTGGGGAAAAAAAAAAAACACCCAACAAACAAAGCAAACCTGCATTAAGTTGGTTCAGAATGGTTCTGAACTTAGCACTGAGTATAAACCCCAAAGCTGTGATGACTGGCAGGTGAAAGCAGTGGCCAGGAAAGGCAAGGAGGTAAAAGGGGTACCTGCACAGCAGAACAGAAAATTATTCCCATGAAATTCCCACAAAGTGGGGAAGGTGAGAAGTGTAATGAGGAACATCTGCATTTGCAGGTAATTCTGCTTCTTTTCTGCCTTAAACCAGTGCAGCCAAATTCCAGTTCTGAACTTGCTGTTCTGCCTGTTCAAATTAGTGACTGCAGGTGATTTCAGACAGAGCTCCTTTATGTTGTTTTATTAACTGTTTTTGAAAATTGCTCACATTCCCTTACTGCCTGTCTTGGGATTTGGTCTCTTTTGATAGAATTTCACGTGGCATTTGCTTTTGTCTGGTTATTTCAGATACAACAGGAAGGGGCAGACTTCAACAAAATTGGGTCCCAGCAGGGCTATTGATTAGGAGACAGACAACCTGCACAAACAACTTGTCCAAACTTTTATCTTCCTGAACTTTCTCCCATGAGTGGTTTTATTTACTTGAAATCAAGGATATTTAGTCCATGCAGTGTCACAGAGCCTGTGCCAGTGCTTTGTAACCCAATTCCTCGAGCCGAGGAGCTTTTCTGCTGGGAGGTTTTAGGCACTGAGGGTTTGACCCATGTGGTGTAGGTGGATTCTGGCAGAGGCTGAGAACCTTTCAGTGACAGATAATTTTGCTACAAGCATCTCTTTGAGGTGTTATCTCTGTCTCAGGAGTAAGATACAACCACAGGAGTAGCCAGCAATGCTGTTAACAAGCAGCAGAGCTTGTTATGCCTTTTCTCCATGACTCAACAGCTTGGCTGGACCAGAATTAAAGGGCTGGAAACAAAAAGATATCCTGGGAGTGGATAAAGTCTCATTGATGGACATCACTGCAGTGGGGGAGGGCCAGGTGGGACCATCGAGCCAGGTGGAGCTGTTATGGGGGTGTTTTTCTTAGGGCTGCACATGAATCTTGCATCTCACACCTGCATCTCTCTGCCTGTCTGTCTCTACACCAGTGAATTTCCTGGAGTCCAATTTCTTGATTTCTACAGAAACCTATCCAAAAGGGAGGTGTTATAAGCTGTGTGGACTAGCTCACTGGGGAATGAGATGGAGATCAGCCCTGGAAATATTGGGGAAATGGGGATTACATAGCTCATCCTACCAGCCAGCTGCAGACAAAATACCCTGCATCCTCTGTGGCTGGGAAGATGATCTGGACAAAGTGAGCATTAGGGAAGCAGAAGAAAGAAGATGTAGGGAGAAACAGAACAATGGAGGTAACTGAGGTTGGTACAGTCATTTTTCTTCTATTCATGCCCAGAGGAGCAGTACTGGAGGGAAAGCATCAAACACCATGGTAAGGATTCAGTCTCTCCTGCACAAGTAAAACAGAAAAGATCAACATACATATCTGCTGTCTTTGATGCCTTTGGGGTCTCTGAGCTTAGTTTTGCACTCCTGGAACCTGGAAACCATTTACTGTTCTCTGGATCTTTTCCAAGACACTTTTAGAGCTCTTGTTGTGCCCCACTCTTGCTTCCTCACTCTTCTTCTGATGTCAGCTTGTTCACTCAAGCCCTGGGAATCATTTCTGAGCTGGGAACATTACAAATGCCAGCAGTCTGGCTGCCTGCATTTTCCTGGAGTCTTTCATATGCTAAAAACCTCTCTTTGTGTTTCATGGGTTTGAAATAGCACAATTATTCATTATTCTACAGTTATAGTCTGGTTCATGTCCCAGTTTTATTCCAGTTTCTGATCATTGAATCCTATGGAGGGATAGCATCCTCCTAAACAACCTCTAAGATGGAGTAACCTGCCTAAGAAAGAGCAGTAGATGTTGTTTCCTAATTTCTCCCCTCAGACTTTAAAAGGAGGCACGTCAGAAGCAAACCCAAGAATTTATTTGAACTTTAACCTGGCAAACTACTAATGCAACATGAGAAGAAATGTACTTATCAGTGAATGAAAGCTGCTATGACATTAACAAAGTAGAGGATGCCACAGATCTGGCCTAGCCCAGCCTCTCCCCAGCGCCAGTGACACCTTCGTAACTGGTTTCAGCTCTCACTTCTCATCTTGTCCTGCCAAACCCCGTGATCCTGCAGTGACTCATTCTTCAGGGACACAACCACATCCTTAGCACTCCCAATCACACCTGATACTCCTGATGTGCTAATGGAGCTCTCTCCTCCTCCCCCTCCTGCATGGCAGGGCGATTCTGCCCGGGATTTCACGTCCTGCTCTGTTGCAGTTGAAGTGCCACGCTCCCCTTGAGACGCTGCCCCTCACTCTGTGTGCACTGGCAACAGCTTTGAGCAGAAAAGGTGAAGATTGGAGATTTGCCCTTTGCTGTGAACAAAGGAGACCCTGTTGCCAATATGCCACCTTAAACATTTGGCTCTTACTCTGTCCTTACACCTTTATCAGCTCTCCTGGTGCCTCCAAACCATTCCCTCCTGCCCTCAGGGGCCCAGCAGCAGCTGGTGCTGTCCAGCCACCCTGGCTTGGCTTGGGCTGGTGCTCCCGTGTTTGCTGGGAGATGTGAGCAGAGACTCGAGCTGCTGCTGCCTCCATCCCAGTTGGAAACTGCTGGTGGTTTCACTGCTAAAAATGTGCATGCTGAGCCAAGCCTCCCACCTGCTCTGTTGCTAGTGATTCTCATGTGTTCGGGAGGAGGAGGAGGAGGGCGAGGCAGAGGGAGCTCTGAGCAGCTGTTATGGGCATTGCTCTGATGTGATGCCCCTGACCCAGCAGTGCCCAGGGTCAGAAATCTTCCACCTACATGATAAAAATGTGAAAAGGTGCTGGAGAGGGCTCAGGCTGCCCCTGTGACCCCATCGTGGCTGTGACAGACCGAGAGGCAGCCCCGCTGTGTCACAGCCCTGCACACAGACTGCAGCTGTGCTGGTACATTTATGCACTAGACCTTGAAGATGTTCGACTGTTTGTTTTCCTTTCATTGCCATAAGCAAACTCACTGACTGTGAAAAGGGATAAATTAGCATCTCCAAAGGCTGAGTCTCTCTTCATTCTGAAAACAAGCAACGAGGAGCAGCAGCTCGGCTCTCCCATTCTCCCTCCCTCCCTCCCCGTGCTGTGCCAGCACAGCTCTTCGTGGAACTGGCCCAAACCACGGCTACTCTGTTTTTTTGTGAGCCAAACAGATTTTAAGCACTTGGTTGAGTCTGTGAACACGGAGGTCAGTTGTAGTTTCTTAGATGAGGCCTCAAAGGCTGATCACTGCATTGATTTTTAACCTGTGCTCTTCGGGCTGAGTGCAGTAACTTGAATTTCAAAGAAGTCTCTAAACCACATTGTTTGGGTTCCAGCATTGCTGAGCAGCTCTGTGCTGCTCACTGAGCCGTGAGACAGGAACAAGCCTCATGTGGCAGGCTGCCACACAGGGGTGACACACATCCCACCTGGGCTCTCACCTGGGCTCTCACCTGGGCTCTCACCTGGCTCTACCTTCTACCAGGACCTTCTGTGCTGGTCTCCAGGCAGCTGCCTGCCTCTCCTGGTGTGTATTCCCCTAAATTCAGGGCAGGGTAAACTTCCCAGTGCCCAGTCTCGTGTGTGCTGATCCCAGCTGTGGGTGTGGAGGAGGTGCTGGGCAAAGCCCAGACCCCAGAGCTGCCAGCCTGGCCTTTGGGTCACGCTCTCGTGGCAGGACCTGGGGGAAGCTGGATGTTTTAGATCACATCTGCCTCTGCCTGCACGCACTGGTAAAATGTTCATAAGCCCTTCTGCCTCTGAGAGCTCTGACGGAAGCAGGGAGGCTCTGGGCTGTGGGCTGTTCCCAGCTGGCACCCAGCAGTGAGGATGGGAACCGTGAGCCAGACCAAACTGAGCTGCACAGACTGAAACACAAGAAGTTGCACCTCAACACAAGGAAAAACTGCTTTACATTGGGGGTGGCAGAACACTGAGGCTGCCCAGGGGGGTCACGGAGTCTCTCTCTCTGGGACCTAAATAACCCACTGTTGGTGACCGTGGCACATTTCTTTATTAACCTAACATCATCCTGGACTTTTATTCTGGCTTTCCCATGTCTAGGTGCCTTCCCCACCTGTACCAAGGGTTTTACAGCTCAGGGTGACCCTCTGCTGCTTTGCAGAAGCCGTAACTCGGATCCAGGAGATTTCCTCTGAAAGTACACTAAAGTGTTATCAACATGATCCCAAATCCTTAACCCCAAATTCTCCCTCCATTTGCATGATCCTCATTCGGCCCCAGTCTCCACAGCTTCTGGAGGGCACTGGCCAAAGTAAAATCTGTATAAAATCTGTATCTAATGATCACTGTTGGTCTCAAGCAGTCATTTAAACCTTTCCTGCCTTTACCAGCTGCACACAGATCACATCCTGCACAGGTATCCCAAATTTGGAACTTTATTTATAAAATGACTTATACAGGGACACAGAGTCCTGAAAGACTTCAGCCTGACAGGGCAAAATCACTGGGCAGGGCACAGTGAGACTGCTGAGGGTGACTGGAGCTATTGCCAGGGGCTGGTTTGTGGATGCAGAGCCCCTTTCTGTGCTGCTTTAGGGACAAGCTCGTGTTCTTACACTGCTGAGTATATGCCAATGAATGCCACCATGCTATGTACAGACTTTGATAAGAACTTTTCCCCTAAATTAGATGGAGGAGATGAAAATGGCTTGGCAAAACGATGCAACCTCGGAAAGGATTCCCCGAGATCTCGGGAGCAGCTCAAGTGCGGACACGCAGTGAGTGATTCTAAGGGCTGCCTCCATTTCTCCGTTCTCTCCTTCCAGGTGAACTAAAATCCATGGAGTGGGATAGTGGGACAATACTTTCTTCCCTTTGGTGCTATATTTAGATCATTCCTGCCAGCCACGGCGGGAGGAAGAGCCCGACAGTTCCCAGCAAGCACACAATGATGAACATCCAGAGGAAGATCCTGTCGATGACCATTGCAACGTACTTCCAGTCCTCCTTCACCTGCAACACAGAGGGCAAAGGACAATCATTAACATTTCCTTGAGATTAAAATTTGTCAAAACTCTTAGACCTTTGCTCCAAAATAGGATATTTTCATATAATTCCAGAGATAGGAGGGGAAGGTCTCGCTCACACTTAGCAGTCCTGTAAAATGACAAAGGTTTATTCTATCAATAACCTGAGAGATTCCCAGACTGCAGGGGTGTGCATGTGAAGTCACAAATCCTATGGATGACACACCCCCGTGGATAATTAAGGTCATCTGCACACTCAGTCTCCCATTTTCCATGAGCAACAGCTGTAACTGGGTGTGTAAATGAGGCTGTGATTCAAGCTGGGGAAGGTGGGGGGTAAGAAATGACTCGATTCCCCATGCTCATTAAAAGATTTGCTTACAGATTAACAAAGCCAAACTCTTTCTGTGAAGGGATTCACAGCTTTGGGTGAATAAGCAGTGAAAATGAACCAGCAAATAAAGCACCCTCACCCTCAGTTTTCCCCATTTTTTGCCTTGCTGTGGGAGGATTTCCCAGCAATTCCCCTCTGGGGAGGTCTAGCACCATGAGGCAGAATGGCAAATGGCTGCTTCATTAAGAAACCATATACATGTGAAAACATCTTTTATTACATTGCTGTTATTAATTTCTTTCCCAGGAAGAGGCCTGATCCAATGGCAAAGTTCTGTTTGATATGACTGTACCCATTATGATTTCCTACAATTTCCCACTTGGTGGGGCTGAAATTTGGCACTCTGCCTTGTCCTTTGGGGGAAACATCTCAGCAGGAGCCCACTCAAAGCTCTTCAGTGGCTGTGAGTGGTGAAAGGAGCAGGGGACAGCAAAGCTGCCAAAAATGCATTTTGGTAAAGGAAGCAATCGGGATATCAGTGAAATGCCATTTACAGCAGAGGATGTTTCCAGGTACAGAGGTGTTGCTGAGCTCCTTGGCTCAGTGAGCAGCTTTGTGAGCTGGGAAATGAGGCACGCACTGGAGACCATATTATACTTTCTCTGGACAAAGCATTTTCAACTTCAGGAACACCTGAACATTGTCAAAAGCATAAGAACGGGTTCAATGTTTTCATGCAATGGATAGATTTATTCCTTTTAAAACCAGCATCAAGTTAAGCCAGACTTTACTACTGAATAGGCAAAGAAAACAACCAGGTTCATCCTGCATCTTGTCACCTTCTTGGGAAAAATCATGTTATTTTATAATTGTACAGCCCTCTGCCCAACCATCTACAATTAGGGTAAGTAAAAAAAAAAATACTGACCCTTGAAACCAAAAGGAATTCTCTCATCCCAAGCTTCTATAACTTACTTGGGTTGTGAAGTGTAATTTATACAAATTTATGAGAGCATGTAGTGCCAGGACAAGGGGGAATGGTTTTAAACTGAAATAGAGTATTTTAGACTAGAAAACAGGTAGAAATTCTTTACTGTGTGGGTGCTGAGGCCCTGGCACAGGTTGCCCAGAGAAGATGTGGCTGCCCCACCCCTGGAAAGTTCAAGGGCAGGTTGGATGGGGCTCTGCTCATGGCAGGTGGAAAGAGAAGAGCTTGAAGGCCCCTTCCAACCCAGACCACCCTGTGATTCTACAATTCTGTGATAAGAGCTCAGTGTATAACTCCCTTTTGCTGCACCTATTTTCTGGCCTGTTCATCACTTGCTGAGAGTTGGAGTCTCTGATGCTTAAAATTCCTCATGAGAAAGGCATCTAAGCAAGCTCTGCATGATTGTTTTTATGGGATTAATGTCCCATGACGTAACCAATGTGTTAAAAAAATCCAAAATTTACCACCTCATGTCCAAGTGGAAAGCTGGATTGAGTAAATAATGCCTCATTCTCGTAAAATAACTTTCTTTGAATATTTATGCTAGTAAAAATAAGTGCTAGATCACACAAAGAAAAGAAAGTTGATGAGTTTCTCTTTGAGCAAAGAAGAGGAAAGTGGGCGAAGAAGAAAAACTTGGATAGAAATTTGCTTTCTAAATTAATGGTGTATGCAGAAATACTGAGCCCATCTTGAAAATGATGGCTGGGAGTGCATCAGATGTTTGTAAAATCAATATCCAGCTTCAGACTGAGAGCACAGAGGGTGAAATTGGAAATTATGGGGAGATAATGAAAAAAAAAAACAAAAAGAGGATGAGGGAGAGAAAATGATGTGGATTTTTTGTTTTGTGTTCTGCCATCACTGCAGCATTCCCCCGTGGTCCAGCACCCCACGTGGAGTCTGATCCGCAGACGTCTCTCTGACATCCATGCAGCTGTCAACATCTGCCACCACAACTCCTGACCTCTATTTTGATTAGTTTCTAAGAAGCTCACTCAAAATTATTTTCGGGAAACAATCCGGGGAAGAACCAGCTGACTCCCCCACTCTCAAATTCCCAAAAAGTGGGAATCTGCAGCTCTTCCCTGCTCCAGCTCCTTGTGGGTCTGCGCCTCAGGATTTGCGTGGAGGATTGAGGTGCCTTGGTGACATCTGATCCCCAGGACCCGGAGTCTGCAACACGGATTAGAGCAGTCCCAGGTGGTTTTATTGTACTTTGTTAAAAATAACCCATGGAGATTATCCTGTTTCCTCCCCCTCAGCTTTATTCCTTCCCCTTTTATTTTCAAATGTCTTCGTATCAGAGTATTCCAGAGACGCGCACAGCCACGGACAGAACAACTTCCCAGCTGGTGCTGGTGGTGTCTGGTTGTTTTGGCTGATGTGTGACATGGAGCTTGCTTTGCCTTTCAGTCTGTAATTAATTTCTAATGGCATTTCCATGGTACGCCGGGACAATTCCGCCCTGCGTTTTCCCCAGTGTCCCATTGTGCCTCTATTGTTTGCAGATATCTTTCTGCAACAAACAACTGCCTCTTGCATTTCCCATTTTCTCGTCGCTGGAGCACTTAATTAAATGAGCTATTTACTTTTAATTTAGAAGCACTGCCCCTGTGGCAATGGAGCTTTAGGAAAAAAAAAAAAAAAAAGACAGGAATTTAAAAGAAACTATGTTTTCCTTCTCAGAAGGTCAATGTCTCTGGAAATATTGCCCACAAGACTGTGAGATGTGTCTCAGCAGCTGCATCAGAGGTGCCTGCTGATAGATTTATTGAAGACTTGCATGAAGAAATGCCACAATTTGATTTTAAGATGAAAGCAAGTGTCTGAGTACTGATTTTTCTCCCCAATAAATTCTCATTTTATTAGATCAGTTCTGCTCCTCACAGTACATTTCAGTTCCAGAAGACCATTTTCCTTCTTCTTTTTCATTTCCACCAGGAGAAAAAAAAAAAGTGCTTTCCTATTTGATGTCACTTGGGTCCAGAGAGAGAAAATAGTGCAGCCCCACACTGGAGTCAGTATTATCCCCTCTATCTGAAAACTCAAGCTCTGCCTTCTGTGCCAGCCACAGCTGCTGTGGAACAGTGGAGAAAGGTCACACTCAGACCCCAGGAGAGCCCAGAAACCTGCCCAGCTCATTGCTGCATGTTTTCCTGGTGCCAGTGTGGGCTGCCAGGAGGCTGGGTCAGAGACCAAAGGCTCAAAAGTGCTCCTTTTCTTCTGCTTTTGATGTTTAGTGCCGTAAATGGCTTTCTCTTCAGAATAACCACTTAATTTCAAGAGGGAAGAGAAGCAGAAGGTATCAGAAGAAAAATTGTGGCTTCTGAAGAGTGCTTCATTTAAAAAAAATTAAGAGCAAGGAACCCAAAATATTAATTGAGTCCATTCTTGATAACACCAACCAGCTCAGCAGGGAGAATCATTAGAAATGGGAAGTATTATTGGTGTAATATTCTTTTGTTTGCACAATGGGGAAAAAATTGAGCTAAACTCAACTGACATCCATGGGTTTACTTGTGATTATTGCCGGGGGGGAGAGAGTAGAGTTTAATTCCTGCACTCCTAATGTGCTTCTGAAGTGCTTTACCCTGGCAAGGAGTTTTGGACTGGCAACTAATAAAGATGAGGATTCACAGCCCGTCTCTGCCACAGATTTGTTCTGTGACCTTGAACAGGAAGTTTGTGTTTTGGCTGTAACTCCTCAACATAAGGAATAAACAGTTCCTTCCTCAAAGGGATGCTGTGAAGTGAAATCCATTGAAGAACAGAGGCCCTTAACTATGATACCAAGGAGTACAGAAATGGACATTTAAGTATTTAAGCTTTTCTTGTTGGTGCTCAGTGCTCAACGCTGTGAAAAATGCAAATAAAAGATGCTCTCCATGCCTCGGAAGTCTTGTATAAATGCACAATGACTTGCACTGATTCTAAACCTTGAGCAATTTAAAATGTAGGCAAAGCTACAAAGCGCCTTTTGCATATGGATCTGCCCAGGAAAAGCTAGATAAGACTTTTCTTTAATAAGATGACTAACTTCAGGTTATCCTGTGCCTCCCTTCATTATGGCCATAATTACTAGCACGCTGTATCCATAGTCCTGCAGGAAAGAGCTACAAGAGCTGTGAAAGGATGTGGCATTTGTTATGTGCATCACTATCTCCATGAAAAGAAATAATTTCTGCCTCTACTTCCTTTATTTGTAGCCATATTTACCCCCACAGAATAAGCAGGAAATTTGTTCCCCCACCTCCCTGCAGAGCCAACTGCTCCAGTGGAAGTCCAGTAATGAGGAATCACACGATATGCGAGCAGAGCTAAACAGACCCTGCAATATCCCCACACTACTACAGCTTCCCACACTCACAGCCTGCTTGGGCAATTTGCTTTCCCGGGCTCCACACTCAGAGTCAGTGACTAATAAAAAGCAGAGTGTGTGTATTCCCAGTTTGTCAGAGGCTTAAATAAAGAATAAATCTCTGTTCCCAAGAGATGGCTGCGTTTTGGGTCTCTCACAATCCCAACTGCTTCTTTGCCCCCTAACAACAACTTTGCTCTTATTTTCTGCTGCAGAATCCACTGTTCTGGAGCAGCCCTGAGCACGACCTGGCTGTGGTGCACCTTGGCCCTCATGCCAAGAGCCCAGGGACATCTCCAGCTGTGCCTACAGTGGCCAAAACCCACAACAGAGAGATGGCTGAGCCTGCATCAGCATGTACACACTCAGCACAGCTCGGGGCTCCCTTAGCAGGTCATTTTTGACTTTCTGAAGGAGAGCAGGCTCCGTTGGAATACTTACTGAGAAATCCGCATCCTCCGCCCTCAGGTGGTCTGCGATGTAGTGAACCCCCTCCACTGCCAGCTTCAGGGCTGGGGACATCAGCACGAGGTGCTGCTCTTTGGTGCCGTGGCTCTTGCTCCCCTGGCCTGCTGAGCCGGCCGCCTCGCCCTTTTTGCACTTACACTTGCACTGAGGGGGCTTGTGCTGGGGCTGCTCCCCGTTGAGGTGGCACCGCTGGGATGCTGGAGAGCCACTGGAGTGGCCATTGGTCTGGGAAGAGTCCTCCTGCAGGTAGCAGTACTGGATGCTCCGGGACCTGCAGCGGATTGTCCCCTCCTCTGCCTTGTTGGGGCTGTACATCTGCTGGACACTCAGCGACCTGCCTTTCAAGACAGAGGTGGCCTGGGTGTCCCCCAGGGGGTGGCAGGAGGGCTGTGGGGACGAGCAGGTCACCTGTACGGGCTCTGGGTGCAGCACAGAGTACTGCCCAGAGGGGGACTTGCAGATGGGCTGGGGCTTGGCTGGCTCCTCGAGGTGGGCACAGAAGGAGGAGGTGGGTGACGCCTCATTGCTCTGGGGGCTGGGGGAGGGTGAGGTAGTGAAGTTGGGCTCCACATCGATCTCGGACCAAAGCCTTGGCGCGTTGGTTATTTTGTGCATGGACTCGATGAGCTTCTTGCAGTTGTCCTTCACTGTGGAGGGGCGTTTCATGAACAGGATCCGTGGGACTACGTCGAGGAAGACCCTCCTCACCCAGTCCGGCATCGTGTGGGTGCGGGGGGAGCGGTGGTGCACGTTGAGCACAAAGACAGTGATGATGATGGACAAGGTGACGAAGATCATGGTGAAGAGGAGGTACTCCCCAATCAGAGGGATGACCAAGGAGGTGGAGGGGATGATCTCCGTGATGAGCAGCAGGAACACAGTGAGGGACAGCAGCACGGAGATGCACAGGGTTATCTTCTCCCCACACTCGGAGGGCAGGTAGAAGACCAGGACGGTCAGGCAGGAGATCAGCAGGCAGGGGATGATGAGGTTGATGGTGTAGAACAGCGGCAGCCTCCGGATAATGAAGGAATAAGTTATATCGGGGTAGATCTCTGTGCAGCACTCGTATTTCTTGCTGTTGTAATTGCCTACAGCGTTGATGATGACCCACTCCCCACTCTCCCAGTAGTCCAGCTGGTCCACGTGGCTGTGCATGCTCACCAAGTCTATCTTGGCTTTGTCGTAGGTCCAGGAGCCAAACTTCATGGTGCAGTTTTGCTGGTCAAAGGGGAAGAAGGTGACATCGATGCTGCAGGAGCTTTTATAGATAGCAGGGGGCATCCATTTAATTCTCCCGTCGTAGAAGAGGTGAGCCTTGGTCAGGTGGGTGACTGCAAAGTCACCGTCAGCACTAGGGACAGATGGAAGATAAAAAAAGACTGAGACTTCTCTAGGACATGTCAACTTTGTTAAGGAAATAAGGTATTTAGTGTCTGGCTTCCAAATAACCTGAGAGACTCAAGAGGCACATCATGTCCAAACACCAGATCCATCTACTCTGCCCAGTGGATTTTCAGCTCTTGGCTTACACAAGCCCTGGAATGCATGCAAATATCAGTCTTTCCCTGGCATGAGTCAGTTCCTTGGTGTGATTGTACACAGGTTTTCCCCAAAGGTGTCCCGTAAGTGCTCTGGAATGGGTTGAGTTTGTTTTACAGGTGGGAGGAAGTACTATCAGGTAGTGTAGCCGTGGGCTCTGAAGAATTATTTGTGACAGCTGCTAAAAATGAAAGAGTGTTGGGTAATCATTCAGTCTTTTACGTGAAAAACAGCAAACACATCCTATTAATAGGAGTAATGAATGTTAATGTTTTGATTTCCCAGTCAGGAAGAGAACTGGCTTTTGTGGTGTCTTCTCACAAGGACTCTCAGCTGGGGTCTGTGTGGTGGTATCAGATAAATAGATAACAGTCCAGGACTTTGTATTGGAATTGTATGAATAAATTGTATTTTGCAGGCTTTTGGAGGAAGAAGCTGAGTTACAAACAGCAGCACTGCCAGACAAAGGGGAGGCTGCGCAGGGGAAGAGAGCTCCTGCTAAAAACTTGGGATGAATTATTCAGGCTGACACAGACAGAAAGCTCTCTGCTCCTGCCCAGTCCTTCTGGCTGAAGCCAGCCCAGCCTGCAGTCAGCAAAATCCCTGGGCCCTGCTCTGCTGCTCCAGCGCCCAGATGTGCCCTGACAGCAGCCACACGGTGACAGGGGTGACCCCTCTCCTGCTCCCCACCAGCAGCCAGATCACCAACACAGGGGTGATCCAGCAGGGCTCCTCAAGCTGCAGAAGGCAGAGGAACTTTCTAAATGCATTTCTTTAGGAGACCATCCATTCATTTACAAGCAAAATTGAAAAAAAAGGACTTTTTGATAGTTTCATGGAATCGTAAATCAAGGAATGCTTTGGGTTGGAAAGGACCTTAAAGACCATCTCATTTCAACTCCCTGAAGTGGACATTTGTTTTTTTTTTTCTCCTTCCACTCTCTCAGGTTGCCTCATCCAACCTGGCCATGAACAATTCCAGGGATGGGACAGCCACAGCTTCTCAGACTGTGCCTCACAACTCACATCGCATATTTCCTCTTGCCCTGTGAAACACCCTAAAAATGAGACTGGTGTTTAATTGGGAAATAGTGGCAGGATCTGGCCCTCACTGAGCTGCCTTGGCCAGCACGATTTCTGGCCAGATCTGGCCAGATATGTCCCTGATCCTCAGGATCACAGCCCAGATGTCCTTGAGACAATTTTCTAGGTTGCTTGAATTAACGTAAAAATAAACTCAGAATTCTTGTTTGGTGGAGAACCAGGTTTTACTAAACTCTTCTATGTTTCTATACTGTGTTCTTCGTGGCAGATTTTGGAAAAACAGAACACAAAAGGACACAGTGCCTTTTGACCTCTGAACTGGACTTTTTTCTTAAGATTTAAAACAACAACAACAAAAAAGAAAGTGGAATCTACATACAAGACTGTCACAAAGGGATTCAGACAAAATCAGCACCGTGTTCTACTCTGAAGCAAACAAACCTGAGCAACATCATTGTACAATGCACCCAGATTTTGTCTTACCTCTTCTTTCTTAAATCTAATTTACACTCCAGAACATGTGATTTGGATGAAAACCACCTTTTTTTACCCTTTTTTCCTCCTGGGTTTTGCCAGGAGCACAGTAAAGCCAGATTGAGACATGAAACATGCACAGCAAGTGACAGTCCAGTGCTTGCTGTTCTCGGTGGTTTTCATTTTAAATCTCAATAGGAATATTGAATCCAATTCTCGATTTAATGATATCTCTGAGGCATGATTAGATCGCTCATTAATGGAGCAATATATTTTAATTGGATCTTATTACAGGAAAGGGATTATGAGCATCCACTATGAGTGTTTCCCTTCTTAGGTAGAGCAGTGTGTAAGTAGCTGGGTAAACAACACAGGTGTGCATTTTTCCTTTGAAAACTCTTGGAAAAGAACATAAAATTCCTGCCAAAATGTCATCTAGGAATTATAATAATTCATGTAACTGTGTTTCATTCCCAGAAATGCCTTCCCTGGCAGTTTTGCAGTTTCTGTGTGATCAGCCACGCTCCTCTTCTGCAAGTGTAGATGGAACCAATGAGATGCTGCAGATCTTGTGTGTCACTTATTGCTGTAAATTATCTGCTTTTTAATGAGGAACATATTTTTTTATTTTTTAATTGCTCGCCTAACAAACCCAGCTTCATCCTGGGTCCTCTTTGGCTCACATGTTATTACAAATAACACTGGCTCTGCCTTCCAGGCTGGATTCTGCCTGCAGTGCCATGGCAGGAGTGAAACCAGCTGCAGAACAGCTCCTTGGATTTAGTCAGCTATTGACACTGAGGAGCCATAAAACACTCTGGGATGCTCCTGCCTCACCAACCCAACAGGACTATGAAGGAATTCCTGATTTTACTGGGTGTGTTTGGACTTCTCACTGCAGTTCAATGTAGATAAATTTGTAAGTCAGGTGAATCAGCCGTGCTGTGTACATAGAATATACCCCAGCTACACCATGCAAAGGCAGCATTCCCACTTGTCTCACCCTTCATGTATCCATAAAATTTTGCCTCCTTCCCCAAGCTTTCCACCCACACTGGACCTTCAAGCATATGTTTACTGGATTGGAAGCTGTGCCTGCTGGCACCCTGCCCGTGCAGGGGAGCCTGGAGATATTCTCTCTCCCCTCCTGGGTGAGACTTTGATTCTGCTCCTCTCCACATGAGAGAGGGAGCAAACAAGGTCACCTGGCTCTTGACTGCCTTCCAAAGTCTTTCCCCAGTCTCCTCCAAGGGATGAAGGTGAGAGAACCAACTGCAAACACAGTCTGCAGTTGGGAGACTGGGGAAACCCTGTGTTCTTTTGGAAAGCTTTGCTGTGGGAAAACCCATTCCCGTTCGACAGCCCTGAGTGCACCACGTGAACATTGCCTCAGACAGGAAGGTGGGAGACCTGATGGAGTGGGACAGAGACAATCTGCAGACATTCCTTTGGAGCAGCAGCACATTCTCATCTAGCTCAGGGGAGACCACTCTGTTGTGACAGTTGTCACAAAAATCCATTTGGAAGAAGGCGTGAGTGCAAGGCAAACATCACAAGAACTGGAGAATTCAGATAGTCAGGCTCTCCTGGTTACTCTGACCTGACAGCTTTAAAATTATGTCAGTAATAAAGAACTGGAGCTCTTATATTTTCACGTCAAACACACCAAGAAAGAGAGAAGACAATTACCTATTTTTTTCCCAAGGAAAAAGCTCTGCTGTGTGCTGCAGCCTTTGACTTCTCATTCTGAGAACAAAGGCTGCTTTTCCAAACCTCCTAAGTTTAAAAGGGTTCAAGGATGGCATTGTTTTACTGACGTCCACTAGCCATGTTTCACTAAAAAGCTCTGCTGATGGAGAATTTTTATCTTTTTTTTGCCACTTTCTATTTTCCTGCAGTTGGGTGATACATCATCTCACAAAATTAAGTGTTTTCAGAATGCATGTAAATGAGGCACACATTTATTTTAATTTCTGATGATGCAATTTAAATCCAAACAGAGCTTTAAAAGCCTGAAAATTATCTACATACATACATGGATATAGTAGAATGTCCTCATTTAAAGCATTTTTCATCAAAGAGCAGTAACAAAGAAAAATTGTAATATTAAGAGCCTGCACCCTTTTGGTACACATTAAAGAGATGCTTCTGTAATGTTCAGATTAAAATTCTCTCCAAATGCAAACCAGAAAATATTTTATTTAACTACTGTTTTGTGTTACCAAATGATAATTACAAATGCACTGCTTGGAAGGGACCTCTGGATTTGCCTCCTGCCCAAAACTCCCTGCTCAAAGCAGGTCAGCTGCAAGAGGATCAGGACCTTTCCTAGCTGGGTTTTAAACATCTCCAGGATCTTGGTAACCTGGGTACAAAACTTTTGGGTGCACAGGGGGAGATGTCTGTGCACTGATGGGATTTCTTTCAGTCGTGTCCCAGCTTTTGCTTGGTTTAGATGTTTAGAAACTAGCAGTAACTAATTATATTTTGATTGTCCTTCAGCAAAACAGGCCCCACTCTCAGAAAAGGCTGTGCTACGCTGATGGAACGAGCACAAGTGTCTCAGGAGGCTCTGACTGTGCTGGGTTGGTGCATTTTGCTCTGATTCTCCCCTTTGCCAAGGATTTGAAGGCAAAGCTCTTGCTCTGTCCTTAGCAGAGTGGTGGGAGAAGCCCTCGTGGGTGAACAGAGCAGCAGCCCAGGAGAGGGATCCCTCCCACAGATTTCCTTCTATCAGCTCCTGTATTGCTGGGTAGAGCTTGGCAGCAAACCTCAGAGCATCTGACGACATCCCTCTTCAGAAAAACAACCACTGCACCTCCCAGAAGAACCAGGAGAGCTGGAGGGTGAATTAGTGATTTTTTTTTGGCCTATTATAAATACAGTTGGTGCACAATGATGAGATCTGTGCCAGCGCACACAAAGAAAAATGTCAAGCATGTTTCCAATTTTAAAGGTTACACTGGGGCATCTTTTGGTATTTCTCCTCCAAAGAGCTTTGGGATGAGTCATGAAACCAGTGCTGCTCCATAAATCTAACTGGTTGCAAACATCACAGTATAGTTCACAAGAACAAGCTGCTGCAGTACTTTTCAAAAGAACTCTTTGCTTTTCCTTGATTTTCAAAAGCTGCCTGCCAGATGATCTTCTAACCCAGTCCTGTAATCCACTTGTGTCCATTTTACCACTGGGTGAATTCCTCAAGGTATTTCCTACCCCTAATTACAGAGATTTGTATTTGATTTTCCTTCACACCTGATCTTGTCTTTTTTATTTCTTTTTATGTGTAACTGTGGATTCTAAGGCAGGGATTACCTTCTGGAACAGTTAACACCAGAAAATACCGAGAAAGAGAAACTTTTGAATTCTCAAGGTTCCCAGTAGCTTCCTCCCAGGTTTTACAATCAGCAGGAGGAGGAGACAAATGCTGTGATACTACCATGATTATCCAGTTGAAAAGCAGTCAGTGGAGCTCACGTTTCAAATTCCCTGCCCATGCATTAGGCTCAAGGACATGGGCTTGGATTGCCCTGGGCAGCCTTTAGCAACTGGAACACCTGGATGTAAACCTGTCCTTTCAGAGGTTTCTCCTCTGGATCTCCTGTGTTGAACAAGTGACTCAACACAGTGATGGAGAAGCAAAAAAAAAAACAAAAACAACCCAGCAAAAAAAACCCCCACCACAAACAAAAAAATTCAACCCCCAAGAGCTTATTCCCTCATTAGAGAAAAAAAATACAATTCTTTTTTTCTACACTTCAAATATGCAAAGAAAAACTCAAATGTGCTTCAAAGCCATTCATGAATGGAAAACCAAATCAATGCCGAGGATTAGATAATTCATTTAGAAATGATTTGGTGGTGCCTGAAGAGCCTTTACAACCTCAGATAAGGAACAGCCTGGTTTCTTGGCAAAGAGGAGGCTTTGTCACTCCACTATGAACTCATATTCCTCTGTTATACATATGTTATGTCACATCCAGTAGAAACTATTTGCAGAGTTTTGGAACTTATCTCATCAAGCCTGAAAATTCAACAGCATATTAATTTCCCTGTAGGATATTAATTTGGTTTTCGATTCCTTATGAATGTTGACAAATACATTTACTCTCTAGGCCAAACCAGCTGAATTTACTGATTTAATTTGGGTCTCTAGAGTGGGCAAATTGAATTTTTTTTACAATAATGAGCCAAGATACGAGAGTAAACTCACAACAAAGGATTAGGTTTCCTTAAAGACGTAAATCTGAAATAATTTGAAATTTTACCATTTCTGTACATAACCCAAGATGAAAATAGAAGGGGTGTTTGTATAATCTTTTCTAAAGGATTCCATCCCAAACAGAAATACCATATTTCTGCCAGAGAATGATTAGCAATAATTAGTTCACACTGAAAAGCCTGAAGAGTGCAAAAGGTCAATGTGGCCTCTCACTCCCTTCCACCAAGGTTTCTTTGCACATTGCTCTTAGAGACCCAGANCACCATAGTTCTGCCAGAGAATGTGATAAGAAATATTCAGCTCACACTGAAAAGCCTGAAGAGAGCAAAAGGTCAATGTGGCCTCTCACTCCCTTCCACCAAGGTTTCTTTGCACATTGCTCTTAGAGACCCAGAATTATGTGCAGGTATGTTAATTTCCCTCTATACTATAAATACACATATATATATGTAAAATATGAGCTGGACTCCTTGTTAGCATCACCATGACTAATCACGATCACTTCCAGCTGAGATGCCCACCAGGAGAAACCCTGGGAATGCAGTCAGTGAATTGCTGTGCAGAAGAGTCTCACCTTGGTGTCCCAAACACTACAGGTTTTGCCTTGCATTTGCCCTGCAATCCCTAAAAAATGTGAAACCTGATGAAGATACTGACTGCAGCCCCAGATGTGTTTGGTAGGAAGTTAGGTGGAAGAGAGAAATACATCTCAGTTTGCATAAGAGCACAGGGAGATATAGCTGTGAAGACATATGGAATTAATGGAAAGCCACTAATGTCTGGTGCCTGGCCTACATCCATGTTTAATTCATGGATAAAGTAACCAATTAAAAATGCATGATAGACTCATGACAACCAACAGACGAATGCATGATTATTAATGCTAAGTATGGACCAAGGGAGGGAAGTAGCTTGGATCTGAGGAGCTGGGGCATGAGGTCTCCCTGTGCGAGCAGGTCCCAGGACAGTCACATTTGCTACTGCAAAAGGACTGAAAGACTCTTACCCCAGAAGACGATGAGAAGGACATTCTGGGGTAGCTGCTGTGGCCAGATCAGAGCCCTGGGGTCCCTGTAGAGACTCAAAGGACAGCAGCAGTGAACTATAACAGCAGGGCAGAGGGGCAGAGCCTGTGAGGGGCAGGAGCCAAAGGCTGCCCAGCTCCAGGTCTGGGTGCCCATGGGCCTCTGAGGGATGTCTTCAGCATGAACTCCCAAAATGTTCAGAGCACTAAAGGATACCAAGGTCTCCTGGAGGCTTCCCCATCCCTGGAAGTGCTCAAGGCAAGGTTGGCCAGGGCTTTGAGCACCCTGATACTAGTGGAAGGTGTCCCTGCCCATGGCAGGGGGGTGGAATGAGATCATCTTTAGGATCCTGTTCATCCCAAACCACTCTGTCATTCTGTGATTCTTCACTTCCAGGCCCCTCCTTGCATGGACCATCCTCTTCAGCCGTGCTGAGCCAAGGGAGAGGAAGCAGAGGTGACACATCAGGTGCTTCTGTGCCAGTGGCTCTAGCAAAAGGATGCTTTGAAGCACAAAGGTCGCGTGGGGATTTGTGCCGCGCCATTTCCTTTGGCACCACGGTCCACTGCAGCAACCACCAGGAGCTCTAAAAATAATAATCCTTGCCATTGTCATTAATTAAACAATGACAAGGACGTTATTTTTTTCTTTCCAGTGGAGCTGTGAAGACCTTTCTTGGCTGCCAAGCGAGGCACTTGCAATGCAATACTCATGCTCAGAGTGTGTCCCTGTAGGGCAGGAAGGTCCAAGTGCCTCTGGATGAGTCATTTCCATTGGGCTCATCTCCGAAAGGTGCTCAGTGAGGATGCAGTGATTTCCAAGAGGTTTGCAATCACTCCACACCAGTGAGGATCAGAAATGAGCTAATGGGAGAGATAACAGCCCCTGTAGTCTCCAAAGCTCACATCCCCCTGGGCAGATTCCAGCTTCAGCCACTTATTTTGTTTCTTAAACAGAAGCAAAATCATATAAAGCTAGAACCAGGAGACTGTTTATTAAAACCGAGCCTGGCTGCTGCTGTGAGAGTTTTCTCTGAGTGTCAGCCACATGTAAAGATGCTTTTCTTTGATGCCTGCAGCAAGTGTTTTCTCTGGGGCCTGTGCTGGGGCGGGGGACTGGGATATCTGACATCCTGGGAGACTGGAGAGCTGTGGTGGGGCTCCAGGGAGAAAGCAGCCTTGGCACTTGGGCAGCATTTCTAAGAATATCAACAGGCTCCAAAGGAAAGAAAGAAAACCACAAACTGCTTCCTAGAAGTGTCCATGCAAGAGACAGATTCCAAGCAACTCGGATGAGGAACAAATACCTATTTAGGAATCATTTCAGAATGGTATTTAGCTGACCTGAAACCTCTGTTTGTAGACGCATAAGCCTGACATGTTTCAGCATATTTTCCTTATTTAAGCCCATCCTCAGTAACTGGCTTTTCCAGCTGATGATGATGAATTAAGGGAGAGCTCCTGGGTGAAATGAAATTGAAGAGGACTGAAAGCTCAAATCCAGCTTAATTGTGCATCTGACATGAGAAGAGAAAACAGTACCTGGCATTCCCCAACAAAACTGGCTGCTCAGAGGGAGGATCATTAGGAGAGCAAAGCCCTTGTGAAGAACATTAGTCATGTCATTTAAGGCATGTCTGGGACAGGTTTTGTAGAATGTACATGAAATCTGACCATAGAGAACCAAATAAAGAGGAATAATTGCAGGAAGCATTTTAACCCCGTGAACAGAGAAAATTTGCAAGGATGGGTTTGCCCTCTGGCCACAGTGCTCACACTCACTTGTTGTAAAGGACAATGTCTGGCCTCCAGATGAGCTCCGAGGGGATTCGGATGGATGTGACATTTTCGTATTCCTGGGGGTCCCAGCGCAGCTTGTAGTCGTGCCACTCCTGCCAAAAATGAGGTGGTTACAAACCTGGGACAGTTCAGCAGAAAAAGTGAAAAGGAACATGGAAAAAAACATATTTGGGGGTACCCACCTGCTTTACCCACACATTCGTGGTCATCATTTGATTTTTCTCATCCTGAAATGCAAGATCAGATATTGGTTACAGGAGCAGATTAAGCAGCCCAAAGAACCCTCTTAATTTCTCCTAATTGTATTTCATTTATGTAATTACAAATCACCTCTGCAGTAAATGTAAGTTTTGTGTTGGAAATAAAAAGCAGATGTTTCTGTCATTTGACATGGGACAGGGCACAGCTGTCTGATACCACTGAACAGCTGAGCCTGCACCTAAGCAATCCTGTGAGCAGATGGACTGGAATTTATTGGGATTTTCCTCACTGCTGATGGATTCAGCCTGGGATGATGATACCAGGTAGAGGAAAAAGCTCCCCAGCCTGCCTTTGACCTGAGCACTGGAGGAAGGGAGTGATGGATATATAAACCCTTACTCACACACATGTGGTGGATTCCAATGCTCAGCTCCATCTGCAAGGGTGTTCTCCTGTGAAACATTATCCATGGACACAGTGCTGGAAACAAGCAGCTCAGCAGCATTTCTCCTTCTACCAAACACATGAACTTGTGGCACTATGGATTGGGTTTTCTGAATAAACCCAAGCTGCTCCACTGACACGGAACTCTTGGGCAGCCTGGTGTATTTCCATCAACGGGTAGAATTTTTCCCAGCTCTATGCACAAATAGTATGGAAAGGTAGGACTATATATATGCATTTAAATAATGTCAGGCAGATACAATGCTGGCAGCACTGCAGTAGAGTTAATTACTGTTTGCTGCTTGCCTTTTGTGCCCTCTGTGAGTACCTCAGATGAATTATGAGGGGCAGAGCCTAGTGCTGGTCTGACTGAAGAGTCCCACCACAGCTCAGGGTTTATTTGTGTGGTTCTTTTTCCTCTCTGGCCTTGGTTGGCATCAAACCCAGCTGTGCTGGCAGGGCTCATTTGACAGCAAACTGCTCATCATTAACCTTGCTCGTGTGGCAGTTCAGGATTGATTGTGAACATTAAAACCCAGGAGGTTTTGGGGGAGCTCTGCCTCCTCCTCCCCGAGCCTCCTCATTGCTGCTGTGGCACCAGATGTAAAACCTGATCAGAGATTCTCTCCTCCAGGGTTAGGGACCAGAAGCACATGGAGGAAGGAGGAATACAAAAACTCCAGTGAGAAACAAAGGGAGAGAAAATATCCAGCTGCTTCCTTGGGTGCCCATGGGAGATGAAGAATGCCATGACCTGGACCGATCCTTGAGAACCTGCTTCTCTCACCACTTCACAATTCAAGCACCTGAGAGTCTCCACCACAGCCCCTGCACTGGGCATCCCAGTGTAGCAGGTGCTGCCCTTTGCTGGAATTTTCCTCCCTGGAACCATCCTTTGTGGAAGTTCCTGCCCATCACCACACCCGAGGCTCTGCCCTCCTCCTGTCCTGGGTGAAGCACAGCTCCAGTGCCCTGGGGTTGTCTCAGAGGGGTTTGCAATGTGCTAATGACCGAGTTCTTCCTCAGCTGGCACAGAGGACAGCAGTGACTCTGGGTGCTCCTCATGGAGCCAGCCCAGAGGACAGCAGTGACTCCACAGCCTTGGGGATGTTGCACTCCCTGGCCCCTTCTCTCAAGGTGAACACAGCACGGGAGCTCCTGCAGACACACGGGCACAGGAGTCCAAGTGTGTCTCTTGGTGGCTGATCCTGGACACATTCTTGATCCCTCCCCCCTTATTTCTGGGCTCAGAAAACCCTCAGCACTCCAGGGTGAGGTAAGGACATGCAAGAATGTCGAGTTCCCCATTGATTTCTGTTCCCCTGCCCCCAGCTTTTGTCAGCAGGCGCTGGGGTTTGAATGCAGCTCTGATTTCCCTTTCAGACTCCTTGTCGTTGGGAGCTGAGCGTTGGGTCTAACAATTGCAGCAGGGTTTGCACCAAAACTGTCACTGTCGGGAAGGGGGAGAGGAGCTGAGGAGCCACAGCAGTGGCAGGAGTGTCACCAGTCACAGACTGGGGCAGGAGGGGTCAGAGCTCTCCTCCAGCCATGCCCACAGGTCCCGGCACAGCTCTGCCTGCGAGTTGCACTTCTAACCACTGACATGGTTTTAAGAAGATTAATTTTTCTTAAGTAAACTGGGGAAGCACTGCGGAGCAGGTGTATCGATCCCCCCTCTTCCACGATTCAGCAGCTGCATAATGGAAAGTCTCTCTCCTGCCTCCACTGTCACTAATGTCTCATCTTTAGTCTTATCAATTATTCAGATGAGAACCATGCAACTTCAACATTAGCAACTGCAAACAGCCCTGGATCCCTCAGGCTGATGTAAGAGCGAGGAGGGGAATGGGAGACCATTTCTGTGCTGCAAAGCTGGAACTTGATGGCTTCTGCACGAGGAGATGAGACACTCCAGCAACTGGTGTCTTTGATTCCCTGCCTCCTGAACCATCTCAGCTGTTTCCTCTTCATCTCAAAACTCTGATTTTAAAATATAAAACTGTGTGGAGAAACATCTATTATGATTGTCCCACACCAGTAGTGTCTTTAAGTTGCATTATTCTTTCCATTTTCATAGAAATCACAGAATGGTTTCTGTTGGAAGAGGCTTTAAAGCTCATCCAGTTCCAACTTCCTCCAACACCTTCCACTAAACCAGGCTGATCAAAGCCTCATCCAGCCTGGCCTTGAACACTTCCAGGGCTGGGGCATTGTCGCCCTTTTCACTCTGCCACATGACTGCAGTAAAAAGTGACAGGGAGTCCCCTCTTCTGAAAAATAAGGGGTTTGCAAGAGATGGCCTTTAAAGGTCCCTTCCAACCCAAACTCTGCTATGAAAGCCACTCCAATACCTGCTCAAGGAATGTGCAGCTGCACGGACACACTGTCCTGGGAAGTGCCATGTGCAAATAGGGACAGGAAGGAGAAAAATGCAGAAGCAAGATCTGCACAAGCTCTGAAGCCTGTGAGTGTGTCCAACACCTGCAGCCCTGCAGGGACCTCCTTTGCCCAACACTTGACCCCAACACACAGTGCCAGAATAATCCCATAAATACCATTCCAGTGCACATCAGTCTGAGTGCAGACCACTCTGTTTTGTACAGGGCATGTGCAGTTTGCACACATGTGGCTTCTATCTGAGCACACACTCAGAAAGAATTTTCCTGTTAATACCTGCCAGATTAGCTAAAAATCCTCAAAACTTCCATTTCCAGAAACCTCTTTAGGCAATCTCTCTTCCCAAGGTGCGCAAAGCATTGTCCCTATTAGCTTGTGTAAATTAGGGTTAATGATCATGGCTCAAATTCCAAATTAGGTATTTGATTTATTCCTTTGCCAGAATTCTCTGGCATTTATGCCAGTGGCTCCACCGCCCTGCTGTCATCAGTCCCATGGGTTTAGATAGGGAATTTGGGATTTTGCCTGTAGTAAATAAAGAATAAAGGATCCACTTTGATGACCAGCTACTCACAGGAGTCACCCTGTGTTCCACCAGCTCTGCCTGCATGATCACTCTTCTCTGCTGAGGGCAGAGTCTTCCCAACCCAACCCTGCATCAGCCAGTAAAGCCTACATGCTCCAGGAGCCTCTCCCTGGTCCCTAACCTGGCTAATCTTGGCTGTGTTGCCCAAAGAGGCTGCACTCACCACATCGATGAGCTGGGCGATGGACAGGCCGAAGCGGACGAGGACCACATCCGAGATGTTGGCGACGGGACGCGACCACTTGTTATAACCAGAGAAGAGTTTCTTCAGGAGCCTCTCCTCTGCGTGGGCTCGGGTCTCCACGTGGCCAAAGGCTGTGGGGAAGGAATGAAACACCTGCAGGTCCAAGAGCTGGCATAGCTGGAGCCTTCTCCAGAGGGAAACTCCAGCAAACCCCAGTGATGGGCACTTGGGGATGCTACTCAGGTGATTTGCCTCCCCTCTATCCCTGGCATTGCCAGGTGTTCCTCACCCTATTCCTGCACTATTACAGAGCAGGACTGGTCTGAAGAAAGTGGCAGCACCACTAACACCATTTAGAAAACATTACATGAGCCATTCTTCCCTGAATCTGGTCTAATTTTTATGGCCACTCTGTGGCAAGTTTCTAGCGCTGGAGTCCGCGAGCAGGGAAGAAGGGTGCTAGAAGGACAAGCCAAAAAGGAAAAAGCAGCCTCCTCCTGGGAGATAAGGATTTTGGATCAGTTTTACACAGAAAAACTGGCATTAAATGCATCAGGAAAAAATAAAAGGCAGACTGAAATTCAGCTTTTTAACCTTCTTAGTGGGTATTTCACGAAAACAATGGGGGAAGGAAGAGAATGGTGGAGAGCACAAGTTGGATACCAAGATCCCAGTTTTGCTCAGGCATAACTTTAAAAGTTGGAGGCTGCAAGGAGCAGCCCTGACCCCGCACGTAGGCTCCAGGAGCTGTCGGAGGTGCCTGGTGGTTATTAAAAATTGAAGCCACGTTTCATCCAGGGGCTGTCAGAGGAGCTGGGCTCCTGTGCCGGCTGTACCAGATAGAGGGGAGAGGGAGCCGGGGGCTCTGCCCACGTCCCTGGTGGAATATGGCTTCTACTTAGTCTTTAGCTGCCCTGGATTATACAAAGGGAAGCATTAGCTGAGCGCTGGCTGTGCTCTCCCCAGCCGGAGCTGTAGCCCCGAGACACATTAACACACTTCACCCAGGGAAGAAAAGCCCAGGCAAGAAGCAGGATGCTGAGCCCCCGTCTGGATTCCCCCTCCTGTCCCCTTCCCAACGTGGCTTTAACCCTTTCTCCATCAAATCAGACAAGGAGCAGAAAATAAAGGCAAAGCACTGCTCAGCAGAGGCTGGTGTTCAGGGGGCCAGAAATGGTGGGGCAGAAGGGTGGAGGAGTCAGGAAATTCCCTGTTGACAGGGGCTGGTCTCTGCAGTGTGTCTTTGAGAGGGATAAGGGAGAAAAGAACTGAAGAGCAGAGCAGGGGGAGAAGAGCTTTCTCAAACTTACCGGGGAAAATGCTGGCACACAGCAGCAGGAGGAGGTTTCCCTTAGGCACGACAAATCCCATCGTGGAGCAGAGCTTTAGTGTGCAGAGTCTCCCGTCAGGGCAACTTTTCCGCTCTGAGTCTCTGGATCCTCCAGGTTCATTCCCCTGAACTCCTTTCACTCTCTCTCCCTCTGGGAAGAGACAGCAGCTGGTGCTTTGTGGTTTTTTTTCCTCTTCTGTCTTCTGAGTGATTTCCAGCTCTTCCTCCTCGAAGGGATGCTCTTTCCTGGGACGCTGGATGCTCACAAGTGATGTGCAAGGGCTGCAGAGAGCTCCTGTGAGAGCCCGGGGTGCTCAGCCTCCCTGGGCTCTCCTGCTGCTCCTCTCCCCTTCCCTACGGGGCGCTTGGGCTGCTGCTTTATTTGCTGCTGCTGCTGTTGCTGCTTGCAGCCTTCCCCCAGCCCTCGGGGCAGCCTCTGCTCGGATTTTGCTGCTGTCGGGCCACGGATGATGCCTCTGGAGCAGAGCGTGAGCACAGCGTGTTTGTATATTTAATGCAGTCAGACCTGCCCACCTCCTGCTCAGGAGGAGGAGGAGGAGGAGGAGAGAGTCCCTGCGCTCCAGCAAACAGGCTGCAGGGAGGAAAACTTTTGCAGGAGAAATAAAGGGGGAGATCCAGAGCCCAGCTGCAGCCAGAGGTGGATATGGGGCCAGCTGGGATCTTTATAGCACCGGAAGCCCAAACAGTTCTTAATTAACGAAAGCTGTCTCTTTAATCTCGTCCAACTGCTTTTCAAAATCACTCCAGTGTAATTAGACTGAGATATTTCTGGCTTGGGCACGTATCTTTGCTGTCAATAATTACTGGGGTGATGAACCTGCCCATGAGAACAGGGCTCTGCTGTGCTTGGTGCTGTACAAACACGTAGGACAAATACAAATGTTAGTGTCTGCCCACAGGCAATATTGCAAACCAAGGGTGAGACCGAGACAAGGGCACTTGAATTTATCTATATGCTTGAATGTACCTTGAATACTTCCTTCAACCTCTGTTGAAGTCTTGCAAATTTCTCTGGAGGAAAGGATAACTCCTTGTGTTAGCAAGGAATTATCACTCCAGCTCTTCGTCTCGCATCCCTGATTCCTTGCATGGGAGACATGGAGTGGAGCTCTCCCTGTTTCATTTTAAAACTAGCTTTGATATTAACACAATTACTTCCACACGGATAGCAAATGGATTTAATTTTCAGGCAGGGGTAATGTTGCCAGCTGCAAAATTAATCAAAGTCTGTTCTAATAATATTAGCTACATATTTTATGTATAATAATTTCTCTACTCCCAAAGCATCTCAAATATCTTCCAATATAATAGATTGCTCGCTGCAAATGGGGAGGATTAAAGTCACAAGAGAAATTAGGTCTGTAGTGAGATTATAAATAACATCAGTGTAGTACCAAACTCGACTTGTCTTGTTTTTCTTATCTCATTTCATCTCTTCCCTAGCAATTGTCAGCCTTTCCAATGACAAACCACACCATATCTTCCCACTATGGATTCCTGTACAGTTGCCTGCTTTGCTTTCAGCAGCACCTGAGCACCTCACTGCAGCCCCTGAGCACCTGTGATATGCTATAAAAATCAGTAGTTCTCATTCCAGGGAACCATCCAGCATTAATCTAATAAGCAGCAGATGTGAGATGAAATTAACTCAGAGCTGGAGTGTGGGATACATCCTGAGAGCCAGGTCCTGTGCAGCTCTGAGCACCTCCAGCAACAGGGGGGCAGAGGGGCAATCACTCCTCACCAGGGCTAAAACAGCATCACTCTGTCACCTACTGCAGCCACTCATTCCCAAAAACAACTGTAAAAAACCTCCCAGCATTTCTTTAAACCCCTTTTCTCTGTGGAATCTGAAGTCTGCAGGTTCTTGTACGCCTTGTTAGGTCCAGCCCTGCTCAGTTCTGACCCAGCAGCATTAAATGAGGGGATCCTGGGTTTCTGCCCACCTACATCCAGCCACGAGCACAAAAAAAACCAACAAACAAATGGTGGGGAATGGGATTTCTAAAGGCCGTTTTTCAGGGCGGCTGGTGCTCTGCACGGGTCACACACGGAGCGACCAAACCCAAGGGATGCAAGATCAACTACTCCCTTTTGAAAACCTTGGCCATAAATAATACAGGTATCCTTGACTACAGGCCCTCCTGTGCAGAGCTGATTCAAATCCCATGGACGAACCCCATCCATCTTCACCTTGCCTGGCTTTCCGTGCTGGCGCGCAAACACCGCCTTTAGATTAACCCTATAAATTATTTTGATTAAAAAAGGATTTCCTTCTTTTGGAAATTAATTGTAAATCACCATTTCCTATGAGTGAAACATTTATCCCTCACCTCGCTGGCCATGTGGGGAATGAGCATATTTTACAGAGGTTTCTGTGCCTTGAAGTGACCTTGTTAAATCTCACTGCCAGTTTCTTTCTGCATCATTGGGCCATAACAAAATTTCCATCAGCTCCTGTGTGTATTTGGAAGGCGATGACTTCCACTGGTACATGTGCAAGGGACTCTGACTGGAACAAAAGATGCCATTTCAGGGTTTTAATGATCTTTTTTTTTTTTTTTTTATTGTGGTAGAAAGCTGCGACTCCAGCCTGATTTCCAGGGACCCAGCTCTTAGCCTTGTCATTATTACTATCTTCCTTTATCTGAAAAAGACATTGATAATTTGGGTGATCCAGATGTCCACGAAAACTGATTCAGACATCCCAGCTATTGAAGACTGTAGACTGAAGAAAACAGAAACAAGGCAGTGTTTCCCCAAGGTTTCCAGTGAAATCTCAGACTTGTCCTTGGAAAAAGGACAAGCCAGTAACAAGCTCAGTTTTGAGCCATTTAGTGGAATTCCATGATTTTGCAAGGATCTAGTAAGTCTTGACTGTGCCTTCTTGCATTCTGCCCCCCTGTAAATCTCTTGTCTACTTTAACCCTTTCTCAAATAATTTTTATCCTGTAAAAGGCAGTGGCAGAAGGGGATTGAAGGTTCCTGAGAGGTGGGTGCCTGCACATAAACTGTGCCTAAGCCCCCTCTCCTGCCATCACTCATTCAATATTGAAAAAACTCAGCTGCCCAAGGAGGCAGAAGAAGCTGCACTGCCAGGGAATCCTAGGGCTGCACATTTCCTTTGAATTTGCTCTTTCTCTCCACGATCTTGTCTTGGATGTCACAGCCAGCTCTCCAGGGCAAGCCCTTGACCTCTGTTTATTTTGTAAAATGTCATCCGGGTGTTTAAATCCACAGAAGTGAGACACAATAATGATAATATCTCCTTACCCATTCCCCATTTGGGCTTGGCACAGGGGACAGCACAGGTTAATGGAATGCTTGAGAAACACCATCTTTGCATTCAAAAGGGGGTCAGGAATTTTTTTCCTTGTCTCTGTTCCTGTGATAAAGATTTCCCTCTCCTGTTCCTGACTGCTTTGTCATCAACAGAGGCTTCAGGTGGAGCAAAAGCAGAAGGGAGAAAACCAACAGTGAAAGGGGAGAGATCTCCTTTCAGTGAAATGTGCACTGAAATGAGCAGAGCAGAGGGACGTGCAGGGCTGTTTCTGAGCAGAGCAGGCTCCATCTGCCTCTGGGGAAACCTGCGAGGTACTGCTGGCCTCTCAAGAGTGACTCTGATTTATTCATATTCATTTCAGTTTGTTTCTGAAGTGACAGAAGGCTTTGAAAGACATTTTTAACTAAAGAAAAGATTTTTACTGTGTGAGAGACTTCTGGCCATGCAGGGGAGCTGAGACACCTGCATGGGAGTGAGAACAACAGTAAAACAACAGTGTAGGAATGTAAAATGATTCAAATCCTAAAGAGCACACAGAGAAGAAGGAGAGATGCTGCATGTAAATGCAGCAATGATTATTTCCAAAGCAGCTAATACAATTATGGAGCCCAGGCTTCTCCCAGGCTCCTCATCTTCTTGGAAGCTGGCTGTGGAGTGGATGTGTTTCAGCCACAGAATTCTACCACATCCCCTTATTATTTCCTGGAGCACCCTGATGGCAATGACCTGCAGACAAAGGCAGTGCCCTGGCATTGCCAAACCTCACCCCAGTGAGAGCCCAGCTGTGCCAACACCTCTGAGGTGCCCCAAAATGCATCACCCACGGGATTCCCCTCCAGACCAGCGTCCCTCTCCAGGTGCACGCAGTGAGCAGACACCAGGTATGGATACAAAAAAAGGCCTCAAGCAGGAAATTTCTTTAGCCTTTGCATCACTTTGTGAAAGTTCTGTCTTTCCCATGTAAAGAATTTAAAACAATGTTATAGTTTTGTAAATTCCTGCACCTGCAGTTACTTCTCAAGGACTGTTTTGGTTTTAACCAGAAAAACATCCAGAAATGGATGTCTCAGAACTCGGCCAATCACCCCAAGGGGTGGGTGTCCGAGGGACCAATTGCTTTATGCCATTCAACACGCTTCTGCATATTAGCATATAAAAGCTGTTCAATCTTTCATTAAACTTCCTTACCTCGGATCATCTCTTGGTAGCATGGACTTTGTCGTTTTTACCTATTCGGGGCGCTACAGCGACAACCTGGCAGCCCAGCCCTGGGTACCTGGGACACCACAGGCACACATTGCCCAGCCAGGGCCCCCCAGTGCCGAGCCAGGGCAGCCCATCCTCTCCAGCCACGAGGAGATGCTCGGTGGGGCTGGGAGCAGAGGATGTGCACACTCCACAGCAGGGCAGTGTGCCTAATGCAGCATCTCCCCCTCCTCCCTGTGCTCATTAGGGTTTGAATCCAAGCACGAGAGCCCTGATGCATTAACCTTTTGTGTTGCCTCGGGATTCTCACACATTGCTGGGCTGGGAGCTAAGGGGGCTCAGTACCTTGCAGGATTAACTCCACAACAAAGCTCTGGGGAGAATCCAGTTGTATTTACCTCTGAACAGCCTGTGCTGATGGAGAGCAGGGGGAGCTCTCTCATCCCTTCTGTCTCCAGACTTGTTCCCACCTCTGTCCTCCACAGCCCCACGTTGATTCTCTTTTTCTCTGACCAGTGACTCATCGTGCCAATAAAATGCAATAATCCACACATTTCTTCCTCTCTGGATTTTTCCTCTTCCTGTTGCTCATTCAGACATATCCTGGGAATTTCTGAATAAGGCTCTTTATTAATGAAGCAACAGGAGGATTTGTGGTTCTGGCTGTGCTTAAACAAAGCAACAAACAAAGTGAGCCAAGCACTGAAAGAGGAAATGAAGCAAAGCAGAAAGTCATGGCCTCATTAAGACTTCCAGCTCTACCACTATTAAAGGGCTCATGTTACAGATCAGATGAACCTCTACATCTTGTTTGTAAATGCCAGACTCCATTGTAAAGAGCCCATAAAGAGCAAGGAGGCAGCTTTCACTTCTCTTAAGATCAACAAAGCTGGATTTTTAAATTAGAGAACTGAAGCATATTTCTCCAGACAAGTTTGTTCTCCAAGGATGGCTTTGGTTTCACTGCTCAGCTTTGTAGATCTAAATTAGGCTCTTGTCCTTCCTCACCAGAGGGCAAACACTGCCCAATTTACTCACTGAAGAAATCTGGAGTTGAGGGATTGACAAATCCTTTCCTCTCCCCGATCAGCTCCAGCTACAGATCACAACTCCCCAGCCAGTGCAAACCTGTCCGAGGGTGCTGCAGGCTACAGGCAAAGCCAGGACTGATGAGAACTGGGTGTAATTAGGTAGGTGAGGTCACTGAGTAAGTTAAAACCTCCCCTGAGCTCCTGGCCTGATGATGGGAAGTGTCACAAACCTGCTGAGCACCCCAGGCTAGGGAGGTCAGGGGCAGGAGCTGCCCATCCATCTGGAGAGCAGGAGCTTGGAGCTTCTCCAGCCAGCCCCGTATGCATCAGTGGAGCTCAGGAGGTGCCCTGATTTGAAGCTCTTGATGCCACTGCATCAAGACAGGAGCTAGAACAGCTCCCATGCCAGGCCTCAGCTCCCTGAACAGAGGATGTTTTAGCCAGGCACGGAGAGCACTGAAACACCTCAAGTGCCCTCACCAAGGCTGCTGTGAAGGCAAAGATGAGCTTTGCCAGAGATAGACCCGACTCCAGGCTCTGTCTTGATGACTTCAGCCTTCATTTTCATGCCCACATCAGTGTGAATGTGATCCGTGTCCTCTGTGCAAAAATCAGCATTAAAAAAATGCAGCCAGTGGTGAAAACTTGGTCATAAATATTGTGCTTGGCACAAAGCTTTGGCCATAAATATTTCCTTGGTTAACCAATAGGAAATGATAGCTCTTAAATCTCAATTATAGTTGAGTAGTAACTGGCTCACACTCATTGGCACCAGGGTCCTGCCTTGCTTGTGTGGGAAATAAGGGCAGCTTTCCCACGGCTTTGGAAGCAATGCTGAAACTCTGATTTCTGATTTCCAGAGTTCAACAGCATTTGTTTTCTGTCTTAATTTAGAAAGAGCTAGGATGAAAAAACCCTCGTGTTTAGACTTCCTTAAGCATTGTCCAAAAGCTTCCTGCAGTAGATGTTGTAGTGGCAGTTCTTTTCCAGCTTTGTATTTCTCCAACAATTTCTTTATTTACGGGTTTCATTCACATATAGTTCACAGACCGTCTTAGGATGTGAGTATTCAGAAGTGCTGCACAAACAGGAAAGGAAAGCTGAGGGTTTTTAAGGAAATTTTTGGAACTGAGAGTTGCTGAGATGCCACCATCCTGTCTGGTAATTCAGCTATGATCAAGCCAGTTGAGATACTTTTGGTACCTACTATAAAGTCTATATTCAAACTTAAAAAAAATAATAATAAAGAGGGTCCAGAGCACCATCTTTTATGGCTGTGACCACACTCACCACACTGGTACGTGCTGGGGGTGCTGCCTCTCCCCAGTGTGCACCTGGGAAGGTGCAGAGGGGACAATCCAAGAGCTCCAGAAAAAGATGCCCTAAATCTGGATCAGGGCCAAAGATCCTTTTCCCCTTCACATCTCTTTTTGTGCAACAGGTGAGAAAGCCTTTGGATAAGCAGGAAAGCAGAGCCTGATTTATCTGCATCCTCCTCCCACGTTTCAGGTAGCTCCAGGCTCACATCTTCTCTCTGCTCATTAAGACACAGGCTTCTATTATTTTCCTGCTGACTGGCCCACACAAAAAGAAACATCAGCCATCTGTTACTCCCACAATTTTCTGGATCACAAGAGTGTTGTTGATTAAGGAGGAAGTTTTTCCAAAAGGCACCCATTTCCCACTGATTTCCCAAAAAATACAGCGTCTTCCTCTAAAATTACAGCTTCTTGTCCTGCATGTTTATAACACACTGGCCTTTACTCCAGACAAATGTACAACACTTGTACTTGCACAGCAGTTATTTACAGCACTACTCACTGCTCAGTCAGAGCACAGGAACACAAACACTTGATTTCAAGTGCCTGGATATCTTTGGAAATCTGGACCGTGCCCACCAAAGTATTGTCAGAAAACCACAGCAGTCTCATGCTATTCAGGAACTCAGTTATTTTTTGCACTTTTCTACAAAAACAATTTATCACGATGTCTTTAGGCCTCATCCTGCCACTCTAAACATCCAAAAGTTCAGGGATATTTATACCTGGGCCACTTCTAATTTTGCCAACGAAGATGATTGGGCTGGCATGACTACAGCAACTCCCATCATGATGACTGTAGAGCTTGGAATTAGCACGAAGATACTTTGACATATTTTATTCCTGATTCTATTCTTCTCCTTTTGGCACAGACTGCTGTCCCATATGGCCCATTGTTGGACCCTGCACCAGCTGAAGGAAAAGCATCTTTGATTGACACTTGAAAATACCAAGTTGTGCCTTTGGGCTGGCTCAGGCTGAAAATGCTCTTGGCAAATGGAAACAGTCATGTCATTTTTACTTCACTGTTCAACAGGAAGAAGACATTTTCTACACTGAGCAATACACAGAAAGGTTTATTCTCTGAGGGGATGAAATATTCTTCTTTTGATCTCCTGTAGCATGTTTCCAACTGGAAGCAGGTTTCAGATCACACATTCAGCTCTGAATGGAACTTGGAGGAATAAAAACCCATTCCCACCTCTGGCCTCTGGGTTTAGAAATCAAATGGCTCCTTCCCTTGGGGAACAGAACTCTTGGTCTGAGCAATCTCCTGCTCCATGCATTTGAAACTTGTGTGAGATTAGCCACACCCGAGGTACACCCAAAGAACAAGATCTACCACCTCCTCTCATCTGTGAGGATGAAATGCAACCAAACCATACAGAATGACCTGGGGATAGAAGTTTGGAGGCATGGACACTGGATTTTTGTAACCCATCTCCAAAACCTCAACGTGTCTCGACTTACTTTCCTTGAAGTCCTCAGGACTATCCAGACCATCAGGAGTAAAAGTTATCTATTCTTTCAAATTTTGCCATTATGGGCTTGGAGAGAAATTAAAAAGAACTCCCCAGACTATTTCACACAAAACCAGGTGTGGATAAATGAGTAGCAAATAACAAAACCCCCTTTTAGTAGCAAGGCTGGTGGTAATATTACTGTTCTTGTAAGCCTGATGAAAGCATTTTACTGCAGGCAGAGAGGAGCTGACAAATTTGTGGGTTGCAGCAAGAAGTTAAATTTGTGTAAAGGAAGAAAAGATGGGCATGGAAAAATTGTTCCCTCTGCCTATCCAGAAACTGCTTATAATAGAATATTTGCAATCCTCAAATATTCTCAGTCGTGGTACTGTTACTGGCAGGGGAATCAAGCTGGGTTCTTGGAACAGGACAACACTGAAAGCTCAGATTATGTCCATTCTGTGGGATGAAAAATTTTGGTGGATAAAGAGCTGTTCCTATGTGGCAGCAGTTGAGTTTGATCCTATGGCTTAGGATATACATCATATACCATACAACGTATGTCCTATAACCCATAAATTCCTTGAGCAATGGAGTTTTTAAATGGAAATCAGCTCCACACAGCACGGAGTGAAAAATCAATCAGCTATAATAGCAAACACAAAGGCTGTGCTGAAGGGCTGAAGAGCCATTTTGCTCTGTGTATTCAAACACCTGCAGCAGAAGAGGCTCCTGTGGGGCACCTCTTTTCTGATGGAGAGAGATTTCTCATCTCAGAACTTAATGAAGACTGAAATCATTGAGCTGAGCCTTGCTGTGTGCAAGGAAGAAAGTGCTGACCACTTAACGTAAAAAAGTGCCCACAAACATGAGTCATAGCCCAAAGAGCAGGAGTTTGTCTTTAAAATCATAGGATTAAACATGTGTATGAGGTTCTTTGCAATCCTTATTACCCCCATCCTACAGAGACCACACACTTAATTCCCTGACTAAGATTTTTTATGAAGATTTTACTAAGATTTTTTATAAAAAGGGAAAAAAACAGAGACTGTCAGATGTTTACTTATCTTCAGTGGCTGAGGCTGTTGGTGAGGCATCACCAGCCCTGTGGTGTAACCCCAAGGCTTGGCAGCCCTGAACCTCAGCCCTCCCCCAGCATCAGTGTTCAGCCTCTGCCAGTGACTCTGCTGCAGAATTCCAGGGGGGGAACAAGATGAGAAAGCCAAACCTCTGGCCCCATCTCATCATGGCCTGTTCTCCTCTGAAATATGCTGTTTGCTGGAAGTGTGGAAAACCTTCTAGGTTTGACAAGCCACACAAGAGTAATATTTTTTTATTGCTGGTGTTTGTTAGTTTTTCCTCCTGTGCTTGAAGGTGCTTTGGAATTCATGAAAGTGTTTCATTGAGGGATATTTGCTTCAATGCACTGCCATTCTTTGGTTCTCTAGTCACAGGAGGAAAACACAAATGTATAAATTATGCAGACAAAAATCAGTGAGGTTTCTGAGGGGGAATTCACTGACAGTAGTTTGGAAGGCAGGGAGCGGCTCCTCTCTGTTGTGGCCGGTGACTCGCAAGCACCAATCACACCAGGGTTTATTAAAAATCCACACAGAAGTGACGTTATTCTAATATCCCAATCATTTCAGCAAGGTGTAAATTGCTGTGTTGCAAGGAATGAGGTTGCCTGAGGCAAGTTACCTGTTTTGTGGAGCGGGGCAGGAGATCAGTCATGAAAGAGACAGCACGGGAGCAGGCAAGGGGCTGACAGTCGGAATATTTCCATCAGGATCCCAAATGTAGCAGCCAAAGCTTCAGCCAGAGACAATCATTGCTAGGATACAGGGAAATGTGTCCAGAGTCATAGCAACAACTGATTACAAGCAATTCCCCAAACGTTTGAGGGGATGGTTCACTCTAGTCAGCACTTCAATTTCTTGGTGATTATCCAAGATGTAAACATCTTTACCCAAATAATCCAGCTGTCAGCCATGAAAATCGATTAAATGGGCAAGTGGATGCCTGCAAAATGGTCTCTGCAAGGATGTCTGTGTCGGTGGAATCCAAGGGGGTCAGCAGTGCTGGTCCCAAGGTGGGAGCTCAGAGCCATGCACATCTTTTTCCTTTACCCACATCCCACTGTCCAGCCCTGCCAAGGCTTTCCTTGCCCCTCAGATACCACATTGAGGGAAACACAGCACCACAAATTTAAATTTAAATTCATACCCCATCTCCCATGAAGAGGCAGAGTGTTTAAGGCAGCCAAGGCTAGAGATGGCCCTTGACTGGCTACGGGCATCCCTCACAGGGTGGATGAGGGTAGGACCCTCGGGAAATTTGGGCTGATGGCACCTCCTGGGGAGCTGGCCTGCTGCTGCCACCAAATCACAACCCACACATCAAATCGTGGCCAGCATCACTCCTGGGATACTGAGTTCCTGGGAAAACACGATGTTGTCCTGAGCAGGGCAATGATTTCCACAAGAATCCATGTTTTCAGTCTGTGCCCTGCACCCAGAAGATGCCAGCCACGCTCTCCTCACTGCTGGGAAGAATCCTGATTTCCCTGCATTTCCCAGATTTGGCAGTGGCCCCGCACCTCGGGCAGGACAGTCCCTTTCCCTCAGTCTCCTGTTTTAATTTCCCACCTCCTTTCCCTGGATCCCTGCTCCTGGCTGTGTGTGACTGTGCCAGGTGTGAGCAGAGCCCAGAGCTGCCCTTCAGGGGAGGAAGGCACTGACAACCAGAAAACTCTGAACTAGTCAAGTGTGCACAAGGGAGGCTTCGTAAGCCTAATTAGAGGTAATTAGAAGTCCTCCAAAGCCATCCACCAAAGCCCTGATGAATATTTATTGCCCTATTATGGACTGCTCCCAGGTATTCTTCAAGAGCACTGGTAGTTTTTTGGGGAAGGCAATGATATATGTACTTTTAAAGCAATTCTTTTCCAGAATTGAAGTGGTCTGTGTAACTTATATGACTTTTACATACTTTTTAAAAAATTTTACAGGGGAGCACAATGACTTTTCTTAGGATATAGATGAGAGATGACCTGACCTTAATAGAAATCTGCTATTTCTACACAATTTGGAGTTACACTGAGGAGTCGAGGTATTATCTGCACCCTGGGCTGTGTGGGCCATTCTGTGCCACCTCAATGGAGCCACTGGTCACACCAGGCTCTCAGGAGGAGGGGAAAGTTTCTGGGTCCAGAGAATAAAAGTCCAACAGTGACACAGTCACAGCAGCTGCAGATTAAAGGATGTTCAGGTGTTTGGGATGTGAGCCCTCAAACCATTCAAAGAGAGAAGGTAAGGCTGAGTTATTGGGTGTAGCCTGGGCTGCCAAGGTGGGATTTTGGAGGATTTTAGTGATACCTGCCTGAAAAAATGCTATGCATGAATAAAAGTCACTAAACCCAACTCTCACAAAGCTGGCTGATGAAATGTCTTTCCTTTAAAACCACAGATTGTGGAGCCATGAAACATCCTATATTTTATATTATTTTAAATGTGGATTTCTAAATCTGGTATTTGAAGCTAAAGTAGAAAAGGAAATGAGTAATTCACAACCAAATCAAACATGAAAACAAATCATCTTTAAAAATCTCACTATTTTAAGCTTTTTCATGAGATTTTCATGGAACCGACACATTGGTTTGGAGAAAGGGTGCTATGCACAAGGAATTTGTCCCTCTCCCACCCAGCATCATGCTTCCCTCAGTAAAGGCAGCACCTGCCCCATCTGCACTGGAAACCAACAACCACATCCCCAGGTGAGAAAGAACAGAGGAAAGGGAGAGAAGGAGAAGTTTAACAACCCGACAAATCCAGTCAAGAAGGAAAGTTGCTGCAAGGCATGTGCTGTGCAGAGGGCTGAGGTGGGATTTCAGTGGCTTTTGTACTTTATTTTAAGCACAGTGGACGTGCTTTGGAAGCAAAGACCATTTATCAAAGTGGGAGATTGTGCTCCTGATCCAAACATCAGCAGGGGTGATCCACAGGGCTCTGGCCACGCACCAGCAACTCAAGCACTGGAAGTGCTGCACCCATCTCGTGGCGCAACTCAGTTTAAAATTCTGGCACTTGTGTCTCTGAAAACACTCAGGGACCTTGAATATTCAGGCTCCATGTAAAAAAAGGAAATAACCATTGATCCTATACCACCCCACACCCAGCATTATGGGGAGAAGAGCTTATGAACACTCGTAGTTACACAACCCACAAATCAACCCCCCCTCAACACACATCTCTGCAAGACACGCAAGATAAATATAGAGAAGGCAGTATCTCAGCTAATTAAGCTCTCACAAAGGTGAACTGCTGCAAGTTTAATTAGCTCGCCGGTGTTCCTCCTGCAAGGGTGTTTAAATCAAAGTCAGCTTCATCTGGATCTAATTTGTAGCGCACAGGGATGCGGAGGGGTGAGCAGACTCTCACCTTTTGCTGGAAGCAGCACATCAGCTCAGGCGTAGGGGAAATGAGGTAAATGACATCACCAGGCTCCTCTGGGCAATGTGTTACATTTTTCTGTTGAAATTATTCATCTGTTATTCAGCTTCGCATTGCGCCTCTTTCTACTGAAGACGCTCGGCTCGAAAATCCAATTGCACAATTCACCTCAGTAATCCTGGTTTAATGGGAAAACGCTCATGGAAGGGCTGTGAGGGGCACGGGGCCTTGGGTGACCCTTTCCTAGTGAATCCTTCCATAGGGATCCAACTGGAGGTTACCAGAGCTCCTGGTTTGCTTCCCCAGGGACTGAGCTTCTCTTTATTTAAACAGAACATAAATCTGTTTTCCAAGAAAGGTAGAAATGTGAGGCGGGGGAGAGGGGCTGTAAATAATCACTCTTGTTGTGATTATTTCACCTTGTTTCCATTTCACCCTGCAGCCACAATCAGAGCTGCTGATCCAAGGCAGGGCTCTTCCCAAAGCTGGGGCAGCACCGTTTCCTCTACAGCAGCAGTTTGGTGTGGGTACTTCCCTGTGCAATGGGGCCACTTCATAAATCATTACAAGTGCTACTTTTAATTAAATCTTAAAACCATCAGCTTTTCTAAGCTAAAGTGAAAATCCTACCCATTAGCTGAACACTCCCCAGAGCTTGAGAGAAGTGATCAAAGGCAGATGGAGAAGAAATAAACACATGGCAACTATTACAATTCTCAAATTGGGTTCTTTACCAGCTGTGTCCAAAACTTTCTTCTCTTAGAAGTGTAAATCTTCCTTTGAAAGTGAAGAATAAACCGGGACCAAAATTTCTGGCAGCTTCCAAACTCTGCCCTACACCCCTAAAAGGGGAAAGTCCACCACAGGCCAGCACCAGCCTGGCTTTCCTCCTCCATGCTCACTGCAGTTTTCATTGCTGGAAAAGCACTTGCTCCATCTGACACTCGCCCACTGCCCACACAATTCCAGGGCAGTAAGAGCATGGAGAGTTTCAGAGAGGTTTCCAACCCTTCCTCTGAATTTGGCCTCTCTCTGCCTCTCCAGCACAACCCCCTGCGATTTTTCCCTCTAGCACCATGGTGCCTTTTCCTTTGTCACTTCTTCTGAGCCAGATAATGGGAAACTCATCAGGAGCACCCAAGGACAAGGGAAGGTCAGACAACATCACCACGCTTATTGAGCCCAAACCTGCTAAACAGGAGATCCCCTGGTTCAAAATTAACAATGCTTCTCCGTGTGTAGAAAACCAGCATTTTCCTACTTATTCTTGTACAAAGAGACTGGACACAGTGGATTTAAATGGATGTAAATGGATCAATTTAAATATACAGCAGTAAAACCTCTTTTCCCTCCCTTCTTTCTTGGATTTAAAATCAAAAGGGAATCTTAATTCTGTCTATCTCTGTCTGAACACGTCAGCTCTTCTGGTCTGCCCATGTGCAATCTCCTACCCCACAGTGTGTAAGAGCTGGAAATGGTTTGCCATGGGTGATTTAAAAATATTTTTTTCCAAAAGCAAATTTGGTGAGTCTGAGGCTGTCCTAGACATGAGAAATTATAATAATGTTTCTCCCCTCTAATTTAGTGTAATCCACAGACCTTTGATTCCACATCTTCCCAGCAGTATCAACAAACAATTAGTACTTTTGCTGAAACTTGTTTATGCTTGCCTTACTTTCAAACGAACAGAAGGTATGGCTTCCTAAAATAAAATTATAAAAAAAGAAAACCAGAATATGTCAGTAGGAAGGAATTACATAGTGCCTGGAAGAGAACAATTAATAGCCTCTGAGAAGTTGAGTAAGAGCTACAAAATTCATTTGTATCCTAACAGGATTTTCCTTTGTAAAGGAAAACATGAAATATAAATCAGCGATTGACATTTCTCCTTGGGGAAAAAGAGAGAAAAAGTGACAGATGACAGATGGCAGAGAAGTGACAGTACATTCTGCAGAGATGCTCAAATCATTTGTTGACAAGGAGACTTTAAAAGCTTGAACGAAATGAGATATTTCTGCTCACGCATTTAGTCAGATAGTGCTTAACTGGTTTTGCGATGAAGGCAGAAAATGCTATTTAAAGTTTCTGAAGATCTGAAAAAAATAGAAGCTCAGGGATGATCATTTTATTTAAAGTCCAAGTTGTGAAAATATGATAAAGCATTGGCAAAACATTTTCTTCAGGATAAGACTTGAAAGCCAGCACAGGAAATAGGTTAAATAAACATAACTTTACTGTCATAAGAAATTATAGTTTTCCATTTTCCCAAAAAATCTTTTTATTTTTAGACAGGCAGTAGGAACCCTTTAAAGCCTCACTTAGAACACCCATGTATTTATATATACAGATATATATTTATATATGCACACACAAAATCTATTTTATATACAATTATGTAGATAAATACATAGATATATAAAAATAAACCCCACATATATAATTTTATATTTTTACATATTGCTTCTTTATTGTCAGTCACGGAGCAATGAGGAACAACGAGAGGAAACTTCAAAAGGTACCAAATGGGATAGGGGACAAACAAAGTGGAACCAAACTTCAAAGTCATGTCCAATTCTTCCAGAAGTTTCTCAGAATTTCAAGAAGCCAATACAATCCCTTGTTTTGTTTGTGTGGATCAGCTTTGCAAAGCCCAATCTGTCAGTAACAGATTTGGGCCATCCTGGACCAGAAGAAATCAATGCTGTGAGCTCTTCCAGAGCTGTGTTATATTTGGTTCTGGTACATCAGATGAATGATTCCTGTTTAGTGCTGGTTACATGTTCCTGGCAAATGATGGATGGAAACTGGTTCATCTGCTCCCTTCCTCATGAAATTTAAAATTGCAAGTGACCAGGAAAAGACTCTAAAAAGAGCATTTTTCAGCTTTCAACTGAGATCATCTGTTTTCTCCACATAGTAGAGAAAAATCTTTTATGTAGGTACTTTTAGATACAATGTGCTGGGAGCCAGAATTGCTCAGACAGGAGAGGGATGGTGGGATTGCACGTGGACCCAGCCATGGGTGTTTTCTCACTTCATAGCCTTAGGAACAACCTACCTGAATTTTGCAGCATGATACAAATTCAAAACCCAACACTTAAAAAATAATAGAAACAATTAGCAGAACTGCTTGACAGCCTCTGCCTGGATAAACCCACACCCACACTTAGTCTGGAGTGGATTTAAAGTCTTGAGGAATGTGGGACCTTCCTCACAAGAGGAACATCTCTGCACAGGATCCGCTGCAGAACAGTCTGAGGGTAACTCTGCACCTCTTAGAAGAGGAAACAGGAGACAAGAAAGGCTTTAATAAGAAGGAATGAGGTCTGTGTTAATAGGGTTAACAAAGCTTTGTTACCATATAGAGATGGGCGTAGAGAGGAGTTTTTTAGGGTTGTTAACCCTCACACCTTGTTGGCTGGGATTATCATGCAGCAGAGAAATGTGATTTCTGTGTGTTGCATTTGTTTGCGAAGCCTGGGGCATTTCAGAGAGAGAACCACGCTCGGATTTGAGCTGTTTGCTCAGGCTGGGCAGAAGAGGGTTCCTAATTCCTCCTCCTGCTCAGTGGAGCAGTTGGTTGTCTTCATCAGTGGAGCTCGCTGAGACTGGAGGGTCGAGCACAGGGAGATAACCTTGCCCTGCAGGGCTGGGCCATTTTATGTATTCATCAGCCATTCCCTGGCATGCAACAACAGCATAGCAATGAGCTGCTCCCACCCTTTCCTTGCCTCTCAGCATCAGGAGTCAGGCAGAAGATCAAGCTAAGCTTCCTGTTAAACCCAGCTCTATTCTCTTTCTCTTCACTTCTCAGTTAGAAGACAAAACCGAAAAAAAAAGAGAGAAAAGAAGAGGCTGGAGAATGGAAATTTCATGGGGAACAACAGCTTTAAGGGCATGAAATTAAGACAGGAAAAAGCTGGAAAGGTGAAGCCTAACACTGTGGATCTTCCATATTCTAAGTTCCTCATTGATAGTGCCTCATCAGAGGCTTCTCTCTTTTCTTTTCTGCAAGCTTTTTCCCCCCCATAAAAACTGTCCTTCCAAATATATTCTGTTTATCACAAATGGAACAAGAGGAAGCTGATTCACAGAGCTGCAGGTGCCTCTGTTCTGGTGTGGTCAGTACAACCTGAATCCTCAGAGGAGGGACAGGAGAAAGCACTTAGGTTTCCAGAAATGGACGGCATGAGAAAAGATGATAAATAATAATCCTTTTAGTGTGTACTTCAAAGAAATGGGTGAATTTCTTCCTTTCTGTGGCAGAAAAGAGGAGTCTGGACCCCCATTCTCATGGCTCAGCAGGAAGTGAGAACTGGGGGGTTGTTAATACATATGGAAAATTTCCATCGCTTTTTCTGCACCTCATGGAGGTGCCAAACATCAGCCTCAGGAGCACCAGCAAAGGAATAAAGTTGGGAGCAGGCTGCTGCACTCCCCGCGTGTGTTTACTGCAGGGAGAATGACTCCTTGTCAGGACTAATTCCGGAACGGGAGTGACAACCATTTAGGGGCTGAGTGGTGCCATTAGATGTGGCTCCCTGCTCTCCAGCTACTTTGGCTGGCAATTTGCGCCGTGTTGCCTTTCAAGATGTGCGGGAGGGGAGGAGGGAGTGCAAAGGGTTATCTATTTCCAAACCTTTCTAACAGGAAATAGCAAGATCCTGCAGGCTGAAGGGTTCACTCGGGTGAGGCATGGAGAAGAGAAGGGAGTGTGTGGGGAGTGGGGAAGCACCCCCAAATCTGCTCTTCATTGCAATGTGTGGATCCCTGATGTTCCCCCATGTTCCCGTGAGCATTTGGAGGTGTCAGTGAACAGGCAACAGCTCCCGGTGGGAAGGGAACCCTTTTCCTGCACAGCAACACTTAGGATTTCTCACACACCCAGAGGACTCATGGGTCCTTATTTTCATATCACTCTTGTGTTACTTTTTTAGACCTAACAGTGCGCGTTCATCCAGGGTTTCCCTCCTGGAACTGCAGAGGAGGGAACTGTTAAGCCCATTACAAATATGCTTTTTGACTGACAGCTTTAAAAACTTCAGATTGTGAATCAAGTTGTCCCCTGGTCAAATATTAATTACTTACCATTATTCCCCATGGAAAATAAAAGTTGTGGGAGTTCTCAGACACTCGTGTCTTAGCTCTTCAAGAGCTTGGCTTTGATCAAGGGCAAACAAAATAGGGAAGAAGAGCAAGCTGCGTTTGAGCTGGAAATGCAGTTGAGGTTTTCATTTTTTGGGATCTCACCCTGAAGCCACAAACCAGCATGGGGTTTGCTGGAACAACACTCTTCCCATGTCACCTGGACTGGCAAAAGCTTTGCACTTCTCATGAGTCAGTAGGATAAATAGTTTTGCTCTTCCTTTGGACAGAAAGAAATCAAAATAATGGGAGACGTGGAGAGGATAAAAGTCAACCAAAACCTGCAAGAGCCTGAACGGAACCACCTTGGCTTTGTTCCACCTGCTCACCACAGGCTGGCATTGCCTTCTCTGGCTCTCCACGACCAGCAAAACCCCAAACTGGTGCCAGCAGCTGGAGAAATGGCAGTGTCCCTCTGCAGGTGTCAGACAGCAGCGGTGCCCAGCTGAGCCCCGGCCGTGTGCTGGGCAGCTAATCTATTCTGACAGCAAATGAAGATGTTTTCCCCTCTTCCCCTGTGGATAGCCATACCTTAAAACAACTTATTTTTTTTCAACACTGAAAAAACGGCGGAGATGGGTTGAAGTGATTGAATTGACTCGGGGAAGATGGTTAATCACATTTAGTTGTGTGACACGTTGGAGCCTCGCTGCAGTGATAAGGTTTTATGAATCATGTTCCCACGGGGCATGAAGGAGTTGCACAGTTTTATATAACAACACGCATTTGGGTGATAAATCCCCCGTGTACTTTACCTGGATGGCCCCACAGATCCCCACAAACCTGCTGATTTTTATATATTTGGGGGGGATTTTTGGATTCATTTACACACACAATGAGCAGGGTTGACAGCAGCTAGTCTTAGGAGAGGACAGGCAGGCTGGGATTTAAAATAAATACAGATGTTAGACAGAATTCCTGTTGATAAAATATTTCAGCTCTAATCTTGGTATAAACCAAAAGGAAGCAGTGGGTTATCATTTTTCCAGCTGTCAGGTGAAAGTTGGATTTACACAGTGCTGAAGGGAGAGGGTGGCAGAGAGAGCTGCTGGGCTCCCTCAGCAGCCCCAAGCTCTCACTTGGAAATAATAATTTATGGAGCTGACATTCTGTGGACAGAAACCTGAGGGCAGGTCAGCCCTGTGAGGGGAAGGACACATCTGAGGGATGTGAAGTGTGAGGTCCACGTTGCTGTGAGTGCTGCCATGTGTGATGGATGGGCAAGAAGTTCAAGTAAGTGCAATAATGGATTATGAAAGCTGTCCTCGCTCTGGGAAGAAGAATTGCCCAGGTGCTGAAAGAAGAAGCAACAATGGTGCCACAGGGAATGAAACACTTTATTTCTGTCACTGGAGCCACGCCAGAAGGCTGTGTTTAGGATCTGCATGTCAGAGAGATTCTGCATTGTCCAACTGCTTTTCTGTCTCTGGATGGTGATTGATTTGCTGACCTTGAGTCCAACACCTGGCCCTGTGAGCAGCACACAGCCTGTCCCTGCTCTTTGTCCAGCCTCTTATCTTTAAGTTATCTCCCCATGCATTACCCAGGAATCTCATTGAATTCAGTACAAAATAACAGGTTTATGCTGCTGCATAATATAACATGAGCAGAGCCCATTGCAGGGACTTGGGAACATGCAGGTGAGGGAGAAGCACCTCTATTATTTATTTATGTCTCAGAAGCTGAAAGACAGGGCTTTGCTGTCCTAGGGAAAGTGGAAACTTGGTGGGGAAAAGGGTCCTGGGTAAAATGTGCCTCCTGTCACTTCAGAGGGCAGAGGAGGCTCCATCACCCCAAGGGTTTGCTTCCAGCCCTGCTGTGTGCCTGGAGAGGGAGGGTGTCTGCTGTATCCCTGCTTTGGAAGAAGGTGGGATCTAAACTCTGGCCTCTGCAACCCAATGCAGAGCCCTGAAACAGCATCTCACTAAACCCAGCACCTCACTAAACCCAGCTCATCACTAAACCCAGCACCTCACTAAACCCAGCGCATCACTAAACCCAGAACACCACTAAACCCAGCACATCACTAAACCCAGCACCTCACTAAACCCAGCACCTCACTAAACCCAGCACTTCACTCAACCCAGCACTTCACTAAACCCAGCACCTCACTAAACCCAGCACCCCACTAAACCCAGCACCTCACTAAACCCAGCGCCTCACTAAACCTCGGTACTACCTGCGGACCAGCTGGGCTGAGCCTCCAGGGAGGTCGGGCTTGTCCAGCTGGACTCTTTGGGCTCTCTCTGCTGAAACTGGCTCCTCCTCACACCTCCCCAGCACAGCCCTTTGCCTGCTTGTCTTGACCATTTTGCAATCTCTTTTCCTCTCGCCTGGCTGCCCTCTCCCTCCCCCTTCCCTCCCTTTTCTTTTATTTCCACCTTTCCCGACATTTGCCCCCCTCCGTCCTCTCCTCTTCCCCCTCCCCACCTCACATTGTCCTTCCTTTCACTCCCGATCACTCTAAATCCTTTCTGACGTCTGAGCTTTTGTTCCGCTCCCTCTCCGCCCCTGCTGGGACCTGCGCTGCCTTTCTGTTTACACGCATGTCTATACAAATTCTGTGTGTGACAAAGCATGGAAAAGTGCCCCTCTGAGACCCGTTTTCCTTGTGCAGAACAGAGCGTCCTTTGTGCCACAATAATGACTCAGCACCGCCGCGGGAGAAGGGCCGTGCTCGCTCCTCAAGAAAGAGGGATGCAGATGAGCTGCCCAGGCTTTGGGCTCAATCTGTGCCTCGGTGATGATGCCTCCGAGTGAAAACAGCAGCGAAGCAGCGACATGAGAAGGAGGAGAAATGAACCAACGACATAAAATTAACTTTTAGCTTTGTTTCCTTCTGTCTGGGTGGACCAGACCAGACAAAAAGCAGCTCCTCCTCTGCTCTTGCCTACCACGTGCATGCAAAGATTTCCCAGGGGTTTACCCATTCCCTTGGTGTAACTTGAAACATAATCATATTATAAACAGACATTGCAGCACTTTGAGCTTTCAGCTAAGTGCTCCTGAACGGTCACTTGTCAGATCGACTCCAGCATCCTTTATCAGTCACTTTATGCCACGGCATTTCAGCTTGAAGACAACCAGCTGCATCTTTCAGCATTGCCCACTTGATCTGGCTGCCAGTTTCTCTCTGACTCACAGCATTTTATTTTAAGCAAAAGGAGTCATGAAATATTTATCCTTTTTCTTGGGAAACTTGAAACTGGAGGCAAAATGTAACATTTTTGCTTTTCTCTTCCACCTCCATGTCCCTGAAACCACTCCATTCACTCTCTCTGGGATGAGAGAACTCAGGAGTGACCACCAGCCTCACTTTACAGATACTGGGATTTCTTTGTTGGACAAGACCGTGGGAGTCTTCCCTAATGATATTCACAGTAAACAAAAACCTTTTCACCTTCTGTCTGTCCCCACAATTTCACCCTGCCCAGCTCTGTGTCCCCCCATACCTTCCTGGTTCTGCTGGGGCTCCCCAGCATCAATTCTGGAGCCAGGTAAATTCTGGAGCCGGGTAAACTTTCTCTATGGATTTCTTCTTTTATCCTAAAGGAAGTGGCAGAACCCACTGTGATCATGAATTTGACAATCACAAAACAATCTACTGATTATTTGTGTGCACTCTCCATGCCCTTGGCATCCTTTAGAGATGGATTGCCCTCATCTATCACCAGTGGGAAAAGGGGAAAGGCCCTATTAGAGCTTCTTGCTTCCCTCTATAGGGATATAGTGGGACCAAGCTGATTTTACCCACATGAGATAATAATAAGCCCGTGGGAGGAGGTGATTAGTGAAACAGATTCCACAGGGGCCCTGCTGGGTCTAATCTGTCTGTTGTCATTCTGCTGCTGCTGTTAGGCCCAAACAGCCAGGCAGGGAGATAGCCACGCATTTCCCTGGGGTTTATGTCAGTCTTCTGACTTTTCATTTTACTGGGGTGAGTTTTTTTTTTTTTTTATTTATGGAAGGTATGGCATTGGGCCTGGCTTGGGTTGTGGATAATCTCTGCTCAGAGCTTTTTGATCCATTTTCCAAAAAGATTATTTTAATCTCATCCTCCCTTCCCCCAGCGCATCTCGCCACACCAAGGGATAATTATTTATCCTCTTGGCTCACCTCGCTCCCACTGGCCACCATTTAATGCTGGCCAGATGCCTGGAGCAGAGGAGACAGGGTGAGTTTTTGTGCAGGGGATGTGATGTGACACGGTGTCAGTGATTTGAGACAGCAGCACAAAAGGGCTAAATCCATACTTAAGTAAACTATCACAAACAATAGTTTTGTGGCTTGTCTGTGCCCTGAGCCAGGCAGAGGCCAGGCTGACCCTGCTTTGAGCAGTCCCTGGGATGCTCTGCTTTGCTGTGACAAGTTCTTCTGCTAAGCAAGAAGAGAGTAAAGAGGAAAACCCTTCAGGCAGAGCCAGGCAGGTCCCCAATACCCAACACTGTCTTTATCTTGCCAGCAAAAAAAGGCAGCAGCTAAGACCTTCTGCCTGTTCAGCTGCTCAGTGTTAACAGCACTGAGTTTGCTCTGGAGGAAATGATCATATTCATGTTCAGAACCCCTAAACTCTCCTAAAATGAGTCAGTGCTACTTCCTTCAAAGGCTGCTCTAAAGCCACACTCTGGGAATGGCTGGGTTTGGTGTTCAAGATGATAATTAGGGAGAATGCCACCAATCTCAGGCCACATAGAGCTGGACAGCATGTACAGGCTGATAAAGGGAATTGGAAATTCACTCAAAAATATGATTCAGAATGCATATTCTCCCCTTTCTCTTCCTCCTGCTTTTGTCTTTAGCAAACTCCTCTTCCTACTCACCCAGTCCTGGAGGCTAATTTGTCTCTTCAAGGCTTGTGGAGCCTACTTGAAAAGGTTCAATTAGTGAAGAAAGGTTCTGGCTCCATATTTGCAGCACTTCCATTCCCTGGTTTTGCTGAACCTCTGTCTTCATGGAGATTACACACTCATCTTAATTAGGAAGTGGAAGAGGAAAAGAGGGGCTTTTTAGCCTGCATTATACAACTTTGATCTGACTCATTCCCTTTCATTCTGGAAGAAAAACATTTCAAAGGCTTCCAGGAGCCTCAGTCTAATGGCATTGACCAGAGGCACTGGCAGTCTTGCTGGAGAAGAGAAGAATGCACCGCTATCACAGTTTCTCATGGAGTGCAATAATGGCCTTCTTAGAAACCAGCTTTCATTAGACAAATTTCTAAATTTAAGGTCATATTCTTTTCCTTGGGTGATTCTCATTTAAGAGTCTATAATGCAGATGCATCTTATATTTTGAGTAGCTTTACCCAGGGAGAGAAAATGGTTCTTTGTCTCTTACTTTAGGTTTCACAGGCAGTTATTAAACACACTTAAATACACTGAGTATTTTTAAGAAACGTCATGGGCTTTACCCTCAAAAAGGAGTAGGGACTCTAAATTCAACTTTCCTCCCTCTTGGTGTAGCATTGAGACATCAAGAGAAATTATTTACAAACTGGGCTGAGCTAGATTGTGACATCCTGCTCACTAATATTTATTTAACAAATATCACAAACACAACCAGCTTGAGAGGGTTTTTTGGAGCGGGTTTGGGTTTTTTTGCCATCTTTTCAGTAAGGTGATGCTTGCATTAAACATTTAAACGTAGTGATGGGGTTGGCAATGTATTGCTTGGTACCCCCAGAGATGCCCTATTCTGTAGGGGAAATGCACATAACAGAAGAGGTAATTGCATCTACACTAAATTGTGCCACAGATCTTCCCAGCCTCTGTCATTACTGTGGTTTAAGAGCAAATGGCACGATGGAAATGCCCTGGTAGATGTCTCTGGTTCTGGGGCTCACACTTGTGCCTCACTGCTTTGGTTGTCACCCTGCTGTCCTCCTCCCCAGGCTGTGCAGAGCCTTCAGCAATAATGCATTATTAACATCCTCTTTCTGGGCACCAGAAATCAAACATTAATAGACTCATAGAAAGTGCTCCAGTTCAGATTACTCCTTTCTTCCTCCTTTCTTTTGCCAACAGGAGATGTCAATACAAAGCACACTCGGAGCTGGGGGTTGGCTCAGGGTGGAATTTCACCACGAAGTTACAGTAGGAAAAGGGGGAGGTTTGGTGAAGTTTTGGTTCACTTAGACACAACTGAAATAGCTGCTGCAAGATGGAGAATCCAGCTTTTGCTAATATATGAAACATGGAGCTTCATCTGAGGTTTAATAACTAAAACAAAAACCCAACCTCTCCCCGTAGAACACATCCACCCTTCTTGTGTCCTTGTTGAGCAGCCCAGACAGTTTCTCACTGGGATCTCCCACTACCTTTATTTAAAACAATCATAAAAATAATTTTTAAAAAAAGTGTATGGGATTTTCAAAATCAGGCAATCCTTCCCCCCAGAAGCTCCTATTCAGTGCTAACAATTCCTCTTGATTTCAACCAGGAAGCTCCAGGGAGATGGGCTTCTTCACCCTGTCTCCAGCAAGGAAAAACAATGAGATAAATTTCTTGGTCTCTCAGCTGCCTTCCACTTTTCACAGGACACAGACTTCTCCTCCTTTCAAATGCCAAAAGGCTGTTTTTTGGGTAAATAACCCAAGCCATAGTGGCAAGATTTGTCAGATTGTTCTTTGAAAGGACCATGGGAAACTGGGCAGTGGAATGGAAGTCACTTTGCAACCTTGCTGGCCTTTTTAAAATACAAATAATAGAGCATTATAAATATAATCATATCTAAAAAATAGATTAGAGTGAGGAAACCTGCTTCCCAGGCTGTCCAAAATGTGGAAGATCTTATAACTCCAACCCTAAATTTTCTATCCAACAATGTCCTTCAGGGAGAGGGCACTATCAATTCCTGACCTAGAGATGCTGTGTCGGATACAGAGGCTGGGAAGGAGTCCAGGATCTGCCACCCAAGGGTTAGCCAAGGTTGCTATTTATGGACTGTTCTGGTGACAAATGAAAGGTGAACCTGCCTGCCCAGGGCTGGGGGCAGAGCCTGCCCACGAGGGGCTGAGCAAAACTCTGAGAGGCCCAAACTGAGCTGTGCCACCTCCCGCCCTCTGAGCAGTGCTGCGTTATCAGCTCTGCCTCAGCACAGCCAGGTATGAATAAAATATCACATGAATACATTCATCCCGCCTGGAGAGCTTGTCTGACACACTGAGAAACCAGCCAGCTCTGTTTATTAAACAGAGCTTCCTTTGGTGCTTCAAAGGACCTGGGTTACACCAATCAATTATATCTTTCAAAAGCAGCCCAAGATTGAAATTTCTTTTTTTTTTTTTTAATTTTAACGAGACCCAACAAGGGGAGAGAGAGGGAGAATCCTCAGATTGTGTCAAATTTTATATTAATCCCTGTAATCAAATCAAATTAATTTCAAGCTATAGGTTGAGTGATTTTATATTTAGAAAAGGGCAGTAAGGGGTGATTCTGAATGCAGCCTGGCTGAAGATGGACAATTTGACAATAAATAGATTTCCAAGTTGTAATGAGGAGGAAGTAATTGGTAAGGGGAAGTGTTTATCCTTTCAGTGTTGCCTCCAGAAAGAGCTTGCCAGTCCCCACACACAGCACTGTCATGCTGGAACAATCAGGGGAGCAACAGAGCCTGGGATAAGTCCCCAGGACCTGAGGACACTTTTGGTGACCTCTGGAACATGAACTGTTCCAAAATAACAGTGGGGTGGAGAAGAAAAGACAAACCTATGATGAAAAAAAGGAGGAATGTTTTTTCCATTTCACTTCCCAAGCTGAATATAGCACAAAGACATTTCTGGAAGGACTTTAGAGCTCACTCCTGAATTTAATTTCAATGGCACATTTAGGGGAAGGACTCCTGCTCATCACAAAGGTGTCAGAAATGGTGTGTCCAGTGGTTCTCCAAGCAAGTTTCTATATTTTATTTTAATACAGTGGGTTGTCCCCTGTTGAATGAATCACATCCAAACCAGGTTTATGTCTGGCTCTGTAATTCAGCTCCTTCCTTCGTGGCCTTGCAGGATGGGATGCTCTCCCTGTCCTTTGCCTCCCTAAATGTGTCATTAGCTTCTCAATTTATTTTGATGTCTTAACCTGGTTTCCAAATTTCTTAAAGTATTATTTTGATCAGCTCAACTGTTCCAGCCCCTTTCTGTGTCACACCTGGGATAGGTAGGGCCAAATCATCAGAGGGGATGCAAATCACCATCATTCCAGTGAAAATCGTGGAATTCAGCTGCTTTTTTGGAACCTCTGGATGTGACTGACAGATCTTGCTGGAGCCAAATGAGGTTTTGATACACCCTGGATTGTGCATGTCAGAGTGACTCAGAGCCTGTGGAGGTGGGAATAGTGCCTGGGCACAAATAACAATTCACTTTTTTGTTTTTGTTTTTGTTTTTGTTTTCTTTGCTTAAGGTAAAAGAATGAGCTCAATTAATTTTCAATATATTTTCCCTTCACATTCTAACTCTCCTTCCCATAATAGTTTTTCCTCCAAGGTGTCAATAGGAGCATCCTTCTCTACAAAATACCAATCAAGAGAATTCTAGTTAATTGCTTCCTGCAAACCCTTATAAGCTGAACAAGCCAATCCACTGTTCCTTAATTCCCTTTTGCTTTCTGTTCTGACGGGTTGGTCAGTGCTTGGGGATGCTGCTGATAAGCTAATAGCCGATTAGGACTCTAATCACGTGCCATCTGGAATGAAAAGACGACTCCAGGGAGAAGCAGAACACGGATTTAGTGTTTCTGAAGGAGGGAGCTGCTGCAGTGCTTGCAGTGTGCCTGTGGAGTGGCCAAGGGTGAGATGGCAGGGACGGGCAGGCAGGGCTGTCCTGGGGATGGGGACAGGGATAAGGATGGGGAAAAGGATAGGGACGGTCCTTTTGCTGCTTCTGGTAGAGGCAAATCTCCTGTCCCCTCCCCTGGCTGGATGCACAGGAAAGGCGGAGCTGGGTTTGCTGCATGGAACTCTTGCCACTTCTCTCTGAAGTGCTCAGGGAATATAATCTTGTTTTTCCAGACTCTCATCTACCTCATATAAACTAAGGGCTGGCGAACACTTCAGTCCTGCTTGGGAAGGTGTGAGGAGAAGATTAATGTGTCAGTCTTTCAGCCCAAAGATGGGTCCTGCCTCACTTTTCCCAGGCAGGGTTTGGGTCTTTGTGCTACGAAACACTTCTCACCTCAGTGAGTGTCTGTAACCTGTGAACATCTGAAAGTCTGGCTCCAGCAGCTCAGGAGAGGCTTCCTTTGGGTCAGACTGAGGGCTCAGGACCTGAGTGCCATGACTTGAATGCAAGGAGCACCCCCCATCGTCCTTCCCTGAGCCCGAGGTGGTAAGAGGCACCTGGGATATACAGCCCAAATCCACAAAGGAACCTCTCCCCAGCCGGGCTCTGCTGCCCAGAGCCTGGGGGTCAACACAAAACCCCTGTTACAGTGTGTAACCTCGGGTTAGAAAGAGAGCAGGCAAAGCAAACAGAAGGTCTGGGCAGAGCTCTGAGCTGCTTTGCCAGGGCACAGATCAGACCACAGCTCGGTGATCTGGGAGAAAAGCTGCATCCTCCTCCTCTCCCCAGGCTGTGCCCAGCTAAAACACTGCGGGCAGGCAGCTGCTGCCTCTGAGAGGAGAGAGAGCTGCTCTGGGTCAGGACAGAGCTCAGCAAGGCTTTCACCTTGCCCTTGGGTCTGTTTACAAGGTGATGGTGATCTTTACCCATTCATGGGCTATGGCACTGTAAAAACGGCTGTGAATTAAAGAAAATCTTACTTTTGGGGTTTAAATAAAATGTTCGAGGTGGTGACAGCACCCAGGTGGGGCACTGCAGGATGGAGAGGCACCAACTCCAGCTGGAGCCAGAGATAGTGGAGCCCCATTTGGGAGCTGCTGCTGATGGGAGCTGTCAGTGAGCAGAGGCTTGGTGAGGGAGATCAGCATCATTCCCCCAAAGAGAGAGAGGGAAGGCACAAAGCCCTGGGAGCCATGCAGAGCTGCCTGCCTGCAGCAGATAAGTGTTCTGCTGGACTGGGCTGCGTGAGCAGACGGGGCTGAGGGGAGCAGCACAGAGGCTTTGTGTTCAGGTAACACAGAGCACAGTCAGAAACAGAGCAGAGTCACCTCAGCCAGGGGCTGTCCCCAAGCCCTCAGTGCAGGCAGGTTTCCTCTTCCATATTGTGTGCATTTTAATGGTTAAAGAAGGTGTCTGTGCTTTTTAATTTTTTCTTGGTGGGATTTTTTTTCCCCTCAAATAAACATTTGCTGTTTGAACAGTTTATCCAAGCATTACTCTGCTGCCTATTTCCTCCACCCTCTCCTGCCCAGGAGGTCTCAGCATCTCACAGCCTGAAGGGTGGATGGAGGAAAACTGCCATTTACATTTTACAGGGAGCTGAGGGGTAGAGAAGCAAAGTGATCGACCAAGATTAATCTGTGGCAAAGCAGAGCCCCCAGCCCCAAATCCTACCTCGTGTGTTATCCTTGCTCTGTATGCCTTTAATAAGAACAGATTTAGTCCTAGAAATCAGGCTCCATTCATGCTCAATGCAGCGTGAAATCCTCCAGTCTTTACTACATCTCTGGAGACTTGGGTTGCTTGTGTGCGAGATCTGGCTTCCAGCTCTGGCTCCTGATTTTAATTTCTATCGTCTACAGGTGCTTGGCTCGAGAGCCTGCCCTGCTGCTGGTCCTGAATGCTAATTCCAGCCACGCTGCGTGGAAGAGCTGTTGTAAATGTGATAAGGAAGCACTGGGAGCTAGTGCCAGAGTCTCAGCTGATTGCAAACTGATACTGCTGTCTTGTTTAAGTGGAAAATTAGATGGAAAAAAAATCATTAAAATATGGTAGACATTTTCTTCGGGCTCTTTTGAGGGCTGCTGTTTCTCGATGCATTCCAATAAGATCTGTATTCCCTGTGCCCTTGTAATACAGAGCAAGTGCCTGTCAGAAAGTACATGACTAACTGCTATCTTTTCTCTCTTCTATTGTAATTAAGGCACCAGGAATGTTTATGGGATTTGGGCCCTTGCTTTTAATGAGTGTTGGACTCGTGCCCCCGTTTTAATCAAGTGTGGGACCGGTTATTATTAACGTAGGACTTTGGGTGCACATGACTGCTTCCAGAGTTAATGAAGATGGATTCCTTTCCCAGAATAGATTACAGGCCCAGGTCCTGCAACCCCTGATTGTGAGGTGTTCTTGGGGAGTAAATCATGAGCTGCTGCAAGATGACAGAACTCTGGAGATCAGCAAGAACTGCCCCTCCTGAGGATGCTCTTGTGGTGGGAAATGATTAGGAGGCAAATGGGATTTTCTTGCTTTGGATAAAATTTGCCTGGGGTCTAGAAGATCAAAATAGCAAGAGATGAGTCTTGGGATGCCCCATCCCTGGGAGTGTTTAAGTTCAGGTTGGACGGGGCTTGGAGCAACCTGGGATAGTGGAAGGTGTCCCTGCCCATGGCAGTGGGTGGAATGAGATGAGGTTTAAGATCCTTTTCAACCCAAACCATTCTGTGATTTTGAGCTCTGGAAAGCCAATTTGTTCCAGGCATCAGGTTACTGAGCTCTTGACACTTTGCTGTTCTCACTCCCCATCCATCACACCCACCAGCCTGTCCCTCTGTACCCTGAGACACAAACCCAGGCCTCACTTGTCACAATATTCCTTTTTCCTGTGTCCCTTCTGCCCTTCGTGTGCCCTAAGGCAGATCTGCACCTCCGTGTGTCTCCAACTGCAAAATAAAGACACTGCTGTTTCTTGCTTAGTTCGACACTTTTCAGGCAAATCACATCCATTTTGTGTCTGTGCATCTTTCTGCACCGTGGTGCACGATGGCAGCTGGGGGGTCTTGGAGACAGAATAATAGAAATACTAACTGAGTGAGAAAAATGGGGAAAAATAGGACAGTGTGAAGGGCAGGGATAAAATCCACAAGGTCAGGGATTTCCGGCCATGTCTGGCCTGATCAAGAGTTGGCATTAGTCCTGCTTCAGGCTGGAGGTTGGATTAGAGGCTTCCGGGAGCACTCTCCAGCCAACACTGCCATGATCTGGAGATTACTCATAAAGTCAGCACATGCTGAATTTCACCAGTTTTAAAACAGAGAAGCTGGGTGAATTATGTCACCTGAGATTCATGTCTGAATCGCATTGGAGGAAACATCCTTGGTGTTTAATCTCCTGTGGGGCAACTCGATTGTGCAGAGAGGAAAAGGGAAGGACAGAAGGGAGACCCCCAATTTGTTTCCATAATCCACATCAGCATGGACTGGCCCAGGGTGCCAGATAATGTGGCCAAGTTAGACTGATTTAATGAGGAAGCTTAAGCAAATACATTTCACCATCCAAAGGGATGAGAGCATGGACAAGGTTTTCCTCTCTCCTCTGCTGAGCTGAAACTTGCCATGCCATAACTTGATTTCGGTTGATTATGTGCTTACATACAGAGAAACTGCACGAGTGTAGCACTTGTCCATGCGTCTGTTGAGTTTAGATAACTCAGTGCTGTCTCTATTTTGATAAGGACTCTATTTTGATAAGAGCAGCCCACCACTGGGTCATCAGCAGAGAGTCAAAATTGTGTCAACCCTTCTGCTGTTCAGCTTCAGGCTTCTCCTGCAGGTTTCCTGTGGAGGCTGTGAAGTTCCATCCCTGGAGACATTAGAAAATGGATTGCAAAACCCAGAGCAGCCTGGTCTGACTTCAAAGCCGGGTCTGACTTCAAAGCTGGGTCCAACACCGTGGTCCTCCCTGCTCAGGGAGGGGAATGGAGCAGGAGGTACTCAGAGGTTCCTCCAGCTTACAGCCCTCCACGGTGTCACACAGGGAAAATGAGCTGCGTTTTCCTCAGGAAAAACACTCAGCTCAGCACTTACACAGGCAGGGCCCATATGAATTACAGTGTCAGGAAAAGTTAGCAAAGCATGAAATTCCTCCTTCACCCTGAGTGTATTGCAATTGATTCATTCTCCTGAGAAACGTGCTCATGTTTGGCACTCAATCCATTCACTTCTCTTTCAATCTGCACTGAACACCCACATTGAAAACTTGGGGTTGAGCCCAGCATTTTTTTTATGCGAGGTTCTGTGCAGGTTTGTAGATCTAATGGCTGCAAGGAGTGATTGCAGTAAACACCCCTTAAAAAGAGAGTGATGAAATCCTTTTAACTTTCCGTCTTCCTAATCTGTCATCGTGTTAGAGCAAGCATGGCAGGCTCTGTGCAATCAAATCCTTCCACATTTGAGCAGAATTCTGCTTTCAAGTAGTTGCTGGTGTACAAAACTCCAGAGATACACTGTCCCTTTTGAAAATTTCACAGCTCAGGATATTCCCACACTGAAGTCTGTGTGACTCCATGTTTTTCTAGCCAGACTTTAACTAATCTTAGCCTCAACTGCCAAAAGCTATGAGAGTTTTCAGCATAAATATATTTTTACCTGGCAGTAGCACCCACCCTCCCTTACCTGTCAATAATTTGATGAGAATTTCAAATTTAAAAAAAAATTCTGGAAAAACTTTACATGAAGAAGACCCAGTGTATCATTTTTCATTTCTGCTTTGTATTCAAGCAGGGTGTTCTGCTTCCAGGCAAAGGAGATTTTAACTCTTTGATCATCCACACTACATCTTATTCTTCCTGCAGGATATAATGCTCCATAGAAGCTGATCCATGCTGAATGGCCAGCTGCTCTAAAATGCCTTTGAGAAAACAAAATGGTTTGATTACAGCTTCTAAGTCACAAAACCATGAAGAAAAAAAAGAGAGAGAGAACTGGAATACAGAATGTGCCAGAACTGGTCCTTTTCCCACTGGTTTATGAGGACTGGGATTTGCCTGTTGGGATGACTCTTGGCAGTGCCAAGGGCAGCAGCATCCTTCCAGTGAGGTGTTTCAAGGACTGCACATCTTGGGGACAGGAGCAAAGCTTTCAGGGACAACCTGGTGCCTCAAATGCTCCTGTAAATCCACGGAGTCTCTCGTGCTGCTGGGGGGGGGGGCACCAGAGTTAAGGGAATGCAAACCCATTTCAAATGCAAATACCAAGGCAACAGTTTGCATTAAAAAATAGCAGCTCTGAATGTCAGGGAAAGAGATTTAGAGCCTTCGTCTGCCTCATATCAGGCAAGTTGTCCAAATGTGGGCAGGCTGCTATTTCCAGAAATCTGGGCTGGGAAAAGTTGTCTGGAACGGTTCTCTAATGATTTCCATGGGAGCAGTGACCTGGGGGTGCTCTGATCTCCTGTGAGAGACCTTTGAGGGAAGCCTGGGAGGAGGGGGGTCTCAAAGTGGGATTGCAACAGCAGAACTAGGGAGAAGATGGTCCAAGCTTCTGGAGAGAGTGAGAGGATGATTTGAGAACATGATACAAACTTGCTGAAAAGCAGTAGCAGAACAAGAGATGTCTGGCAGTGCCAAAGGCTGGAGTTTGAAAAACAGGAGGAGAAACACCAGGGATGGGCCAGGATTGATGTTGTTTTAGAAGAAGATTCAAGGGTCTTGTCTCAGCCTGTGACATGATATTTCTCCCTCATGTGCTGTAAAATCTGTTTTGCTCACAATTTTTCTTTGCAACAGGATTTCAGGTTAAAAAGAAAATTTCACAGAGCTTTCCAAGGAAACAGAAGCTGATGTTACCTCAACAGCTTCAGCCATCCCTTGCCAAGTTCTGCTCTGGCACAAACAGGTCTCTTCCATCTGCTGTGTATTTCCAGCTCTCTAAATTGGTGTTCTGTCCATGTGATCCATTCTCTGTAACAGAAAACTTCATGGGCCGTTTCTAGCAGCTCAGTCTGTCTCTCTGTCCCTGGCTCTGCAGTCACTCATGGGTTTTCTGCCAGCACAACCCATGGGCAGGCAGCTGTACAGTTCCTGGGCTGGGACCTCCAAAAAATGTCCCTGTCACTTTAAAATATACAACCCCAAGTGGAACAGCATCTCCAGCACCTGAAGAAACTGTGATTTTCAAGATGCTTTGTTCCTCCAGGGCATTGTGCTCAGATCTAGAGGGTGGGAATTATTCCTTTCGAAAATACTGCCCAATTTCACTTTCTTTTAATTTTGTGCCGTGGCCACCATTACAGTTAAGAATAGCTGTAACTGCTGTTATTACAGACTTTTTTACCCACACACATTTCTTTACAGAAAGGCAAACTTTCACAGAACTCTTCTTCAAAAAGAAATTTTCTGTTGAAGGAAGACCGGAGGCACTGGATAACATATTCTTTAAATTGTCCAATTAAAACCAAAGTGTCCAAGAGCTAATAATCAAAGCAGATGTTAGCTCAAAATCTAAACCAATTATTTTTAAAATCTGCTCTTGATGGACTTATGCTAATGAATTATTTTATTATCATGAGAAATTGTAGCTTGTGCTGTGGTTTTAACAGTCTAATTACAGAGATAACGCTTGTTTTGTGTGCCCATGATAAGCACAGACTTTTAATTCACTCAGCAAATAGTGGCATGACAGGAATTGGCCAGGACTCTGCATCTGCAGCCCTACAGAAGGCAAAAACCAGGAGCTCTCAACATCTGAAGATGCTTTCAGAGCTTCTCCATGTCTTCTCTCCGTGGGGGATTAATGAGTGTCCCCAGCAGAGCGTTTTTTACAGTGCTTGTCCCTGTGCAGACCCCAAGGAAAGCTGCCTTGACTGTGCATACAGCTGGTGCCCAGAGGTTTTAGGATAACAGATATTTAGGATATTTATTTATTTTCTGTGCCTGCCTTTACTGCTCCAGAGAGGGAGAAAACACTGGGGGTGTTGAAGAGCAGACTGCGGTGCTGTTGTGTTGGTTTTTGATTTCTGAACAGGGAACTCATTAAATTCTTTTTAAAATCGTTGTGAAGAGAGCAGATCCTCATCACAACCCCCAGGCAAGGGGAAACCTCTGCCCAGGAGGGAAGGAGGGAGAGCTCAGGGTCAGTTCAGAGCTTTCTTCACAAGCCCTCTGGCTCTCTGCCCATGTCCATGAAAAACAAAGCTTGGCTTTTCCTTTTATTTTGCCAGCATTGCTGCAGATACTTTAGCCTAAGGCAAGAGAACAGAACCTCTCTTTTCCTCTGTAGAAGTTGCTCTTTCTTTTTTCCCTTTTTCTTAGCATAAATCATACCTTGCACAAAAATGAAAACTACAGTGCAAGGACTGACAAGAGCAAGGATTCCCAGAAATCAGACACCAATCCCACCTGCCCCCACATCTCTGAGATGCCTGGAAATTTCTCTGACCTCATGTTAACAAAACATCCCTAAACAGAGAATTTTTAAGACTTCTTCCAAAACTACATGAGCAAAGCTCTGCGTGTTGCCTTCAGTAGACTCTGGCTCTATCAGAAGCAGTCACTGTAGGAGACCAAAATTCTGGTTATACTCAGTCATGGCCACTAAAGTTCCACCTGTCCTGTGATTCCCTCCATGCCCTGCTGCCTCAGAAGGATTTATCTGGTTTATTAGTGGGATGTGAGCAGTGCTTGGAGCATCCTTGTTGCTGTCCCCCAAGTCACATGTGACACTGGAGCCCAGCTGTGTGGGGAAGGATGCTGGGCATCCCACGTGGTGAGGATTAGAGGAACACATCAGAACGGGGGTGATGGGGACCTCACCAAATCTCCATAAATGCAAACAGCTCCAGTGGAGCTGCACCCACTGAGCTGCAAACAACAGAGAACCGTGTTCACAAAACCTCTTACCTGGGCTCTGCTTCACAAGGGCTGAACAGGACAAAACCCCACTGGAATAAGGCTTCATTCAGAGCACAGAGGCAAATTCTGCTGCTTGTGTTGTTCTCCTGCCTACATCAGCTGCCCAGCCAGAGAAAATTGCCCAGCTATAATCAAGATATTTTTCAAGCAACTCTGACTGCTGAATAAATGCGAAGGTCATGGGGCTGTTTTCTCCCTCCTTTTCCTAAAATCCATTTTTATACAGATCAATATCTGTGAAGACTGAAGGAGAAAACAGGCTTTGGGAATCAAACCTTTTCTGCTTGGAAGCAGGGCAAGAACAAGAGTCTCTGCAGCAGTGCTGAATTAAGGAGCAGGATTTATCATTGCAGGCCAAGGTTGGCTTCTCTTTCATTCTTCAGCTGGATCCTTCCTTTCAGTGACTCTCATTTCTTTCTTGTACAGCAAGAGGGTGAATGCTGAATAAAGCTCAGCACCTGGCACATCCATCCACTGACATTTTAAAAAAATTTTCTCTCTGCTCAGCAGAATACTGAGCTTTCATCCCATTTGTTGGTACTGGTGGTTTCTGTGTACTGTAAATCTTGCAAATGAAAGGATCTGAAAAGTTCCTTGCTTGCTTTTTTGCTTTTTCAGGTCCTCATTCACCTGGGATGATTGAGGTGCAGCTTTGAGATTCAGACAGTTTGATCAAAATTCCCATTTTGCAGGCAATGTGGTGAAAAGCCTATTTAAGATTTACTCCTACACAACCCCATAATGTGGCAGATAATATTCTCACATGCTGCTGAACTTTGTGTTGGTGCTTTTTGTCTTTTTCATGCCTCCTCCAAGTGAAGCCTCAGCCACTGGACAGCAGCAGGAGCCTTCACCCCATCCCTGTGTGTCCCAATGCCTCCATGTGAGTGCACAGGTTGCTCTGTCAAACAGTTTGGGATGCTGTGGGGAAGTGGAAGGCCTGAAGAGCTCATATTTCTGCAGAACCAGTGGTGTTTATCCCACTTTTGCTAAACTCCAGCCCAAGAAAGAAGCTTTTTTGTATTTTGTGTAACACCACCTCCCCCACTTTATACCTGCAGAAAAGCAAACAATCTCAAAAAACAATCTGCCTTTATTCCTCTCTCAGCCACCCCATTTCTCTCTCAAACACCCTCCCTATCAATATCCATCACAGAGCATCTTCTTCGAAGGCCAACTTCAGCCTCCCAGCCCTTTCTTCATTAGGAAAGGATGAAGTAAATCAGCTCTTCAGCTGGTCCCAAAGGCTCCCAGGCTGCGGTGGAAGATGAATTGCACCACTGCCTTTATGAGTAATGCAGAGTAATCATAGCAGGGCTTTACAAAGGGCCATACATCTTCCAGGAGCTGTGTGTCCATTAGCTAAATAGCTCTGCTCCACTCAGGACAGCCTGCAATTGTGCAAGATGGGGACAAGTAGTGCAGTTATCCTTCCAGCTGAAACACACCTGAACCTATGTGGGAGCTCCTTCCTTTCTCTCAGGACAAACCTTTGGATATGGATGAGGTGAGCACAGTCTCTGTCATCTGCAGGACACAATGCAGGTGAAAGAACTCAGGGCCAGTTTAGCAGCACTGCATTAATAAATATCCCAAATTAACACGCGAGGAGCCATCGACTCTGGAAATAAAGCTCCTGCACCCTCTGCTGGGGAGAGGCTCGTGGCTGCACAGCCACGATGTCTTGCTTGTTGGATGCTGCCTTTTCACAGGACTTTAATCTAAAATTCCTTGTTTTACCATGGAAATACTGGCAGGGCTGTGGCTGAGATGGGGAAAACAAGACAGGATCTCCGCCCGCCCCAGCCCTTCCTGCCGCGGTGAACAAAAAGCCTGCAGACCTCAGATGAGGAGGAAGCCTTGAATAATATATTCGATGCTATCAATAAATCATGTAATAAAACCTAAATAATGTTTCTTCTCCTCCCACCCTCAGCTTGAAGGGCAAGAGGCCAGGAAACATTAATATTCCTGTCTGTGGTTCTTCCCACACTGTAGCTTTTCCCACTTCATAGAATACCCCATTCCTTGCAAGAAAACATGTTTTGCCCCATTTAGGGACCCAGTTTCACCGAATGCCTTTATTTTTTGCCAACAGTGCTGTTTCCACCCTGCAAAAAGCAAGGGTGGGAGACTTGTTAAATCAGGAAAGACCCCAAATTTGCCTGCCCTCCTCCCTTATTTAAGAGAAATGAAATCCAGATGCTTTGAGCCGCTGAGTTTTGGGGCACAGCCTGTGTGTCTGCTCAATTCTGGGAGCAATCTCCTGCTTCTCCCCAGAAAAACAGCTCCGAGGTAGCTGGGTGTGATGCTTCCCTGGAAGTCCTCACTGTGTTTGTTCAGCAGGAATGTGGTTTCCTGGGCTCTGCAGGAGCCAGAAGTTGAGCTGGAAAAGGGAGGCAGTGATTGTGCTCCACCGAGGGGATGCTGAGCAGCCGCGGGCGGGTTTCCAGCTCAGCAGCAAGTTCGTTCTGCCCTCTAGGGTCCAGTTCCTGGAGGGCTACTCACCTCCCTCCTCCCGGAGAGGAGCTCCAGCTTTTCTGCAGGATGGGCTGGAGAGGAAATTTCAGCTTTGAGCCACTCGAATACCTGCCCCAATGATGCTCTTCTGAAGAACAGCAGATGGGATTACGTGGTGCACCAGTTCTCCCAGTTCATCTGTTGTGCCTCACTGCTGTTTGGTTTAATCACTGAATTAAAAGTGTATTCACTGGTTTGTATTCACTGGCTTCTTCATACTCTGATTTCAGTAAAAGCTTCAGCTGAGTCAGGAAAAGGCCAACAATAAAATAATATTTTAACATCTATCCTTTAAGAAGAAATCAGGACCTGAAAAGACACAGCAGTTTTTATTTAGTTTGGAAAACCAGCCCCAAACCCATGCACTGCTTTTGTGCTCAAAAAGTAATTGAGCAGAAAGCTACAAAAATTAAAGATATGCCTGTTCAACAAAACCCTCTTGCCAGTGCTGACCAGTGACAGAGGGAGAAAAAGAAACAGCAAGGATTTCCACTCATTTTTGGTACTAGGAAGTTGGAGTGATAAAGTGTGTCAGCGCATCCAAAATATTCATTCAATAAATCATTGGGAAATGTGTAATTTATAGGTCTGGTGATGGGGGAATGTCTGGGACTGGCTCAACTGAAGCTGAGAAATCTCTGAAATGCAAAGTGGAAAGAGGAGCTCAGGGATATTTATTTATTTTATTTAGCAACCATGGCGTAAAGAGCAATATTATCAGCTTTTTAGGTGTGTCCAAAAACCTCCTCTCTCCATCTCTGACTTGTCTCATGCTAACAGTCCTTCAAGGGCAAGGAGATAAAAAAAATTTGCTCATGAGTTTTGTATGAAAATCTCATGTTCCATTATTCACCGAATTCCTTATTCATGCCAAATTACATAATCCTTTAAAGTGTGTCCCATGTCCTCTGCCTTCCACTGCAGTTTCTGTCTGCCTTTGCCTTTAACCATGTATTATTAACCTCCTTACATAAAGACAGTGACCACCTTGCTGAAAATGGTTTCTCTTTCCAGAAAGCCACTTTATGCCCAAAACCACCATTAGGTTACTATTGATGGAAACAGGGTTTCATCAGGAAACAGGAAACGGCTGCCAAGAAAGTAATAAGGGTAAATTATACCCCAGAGCAGAGCTGGAGTAGCATTTAATGGATCGGAGAGATTTCATTCACTGTTCTGCCACTGAGTTGTTGCACAGCTTCTTAAAGGAAAAAGGTTTCTGCCCAGCCTGAGCTGGAAACCAAATGCTGGAATCAGGTGTTTTGGGGATCAGAAGCTAGGGTTGGCTTTTTTTTTCACCTTGGACTGAGAAACATCAGCTTCAGGTGTCTTAAATGCAGTGCCCAAAAATAGGACTGAGGTTTTACAAACTGAGTCTTAGTCTTGCAATGCCTGCTTACCCCTCCAGTGAATAAGGAAGAAATGTTCCTTTAATTTTCAAGGGTAGCAAATGGTTTAATTAGTCAGCAAACAAGGCAAAAAAATACCCAGACTGGGGTTCTGCTTAGGAACAGAGCACATCAGAGTTTTTGGCAATGAGTTCCTCCTGCAGAACTTCAGACTGCATATGCAATCCCAAAGAACTGGGCTAATTTGGGAAAACCACTTTTAGTTAAATTCTGAAACTTAGTTAGAGTCAGGGGGCTGTGAGCTCGTGTGGGATCATTGTCGAGTTACTGAAGGTTGTTATCACAGCTCCCTGGGACCCAGCTCCTGGCATCCTGATGGACCAAGAGCTAAACAGCACTGAGGGCAAAGAATCTGAATAAAAATCAGTTTCCCTTGAGGAGCTTTATCTGTGAGAAGACCTGGTAGATGTGTTCCCATGATAGCAACTGCACTCCTAAGGGATGTAAAAAGTTTGTATTCATATAATTTTTTTCTAAGACTCCAATATTTACTTCTGCTGCAGAGAAAGGGCCTTCCTGATTTTTCCAGACTATCAGGAGGCCAATATCCAAGGAAAAGCAATGCCTCCTCCTGCTGGTCTCCTCTCTTGGCTTGGCAAACGTGTGAGCAAGGGCTGCAGGACTGCTTGGCAGCTCTGCTCTGGCACAGCAGGTGCCACGTCTGGCTCCAGCAGCATCCCTGTGGGATGCAGCAGGACAGTGTTTGGATGCAGCCCATAATCCTCTGCAGATGACTGGGGAATGTGCCTCAGCAAACTGAGAATTCTCCTGTTTATCTCATTGGTGTGAAACCTAATGAGATAAAATACAATGATGTTATTGAAGCCCACTCAGTGTGCTGTATCCTTGGGAAATGCTCACACCTGGATTTCTCTAACAGCTCTGGGGAGGATGGAGCTGCTGAAGGCTTGGAGCCAAGGCCTCTGGCACAAGCAGGGGCTGCTGTGCCCGGGCACACTGCTCATTCTGCCAAAACTGTCACTGCCTTGCCCAAATGACTGGCAGGCTTTCTAAAACCCAGGCCCTGGATCACCCAGATTCTCATGCTGCATCTTTCTGGAAAAAATATCACTATGGAGGAAGGGATTTTACTTTTTCCTTTTCTCTTACAAAATGGAACTGTTGTTTCTTCAGCCAGTCTCACTACAGGAACTACTGTCAGTCAATCCACTCACTCCTTGACAGTGCTCCAAAATTCAGCTTTCTTAATTTAGGGCTGATGCCTGGTAAGCAAAGTAACTCACGGATAACTCCCTTCCCAGTGCAATTTCTTGGCTCTGAGCCCACCTCAATGACACCAACCTCCACTTTTAGCAGGGTTAAAAGGAGCTGGCACAAGGGGTGAAAAGCTTCAGTAACCATCTTTTATCTGTCAGGATGTGGTTGATGTAGAACCTTAAGAGTCAGTATTGTTAAAGGACTCTGAAGGGGCAGTGTCCCTGTAACTAAGATTTCTGAGCTTGATTTTATATGTCAGAAAGAAAAATATATTCTACCATTGGAAATAAAAATGTGTGGAGGTTTAATACCACAAAGTCAGGTCCCCATTTCTCTCCTCTTCATCAGCCCACATCCCCAAAGTACCAAGAAACCCCCAGAAATAAAGAAACAAAGAGAACAGAAGAAGTGCAAAGAAAAATAAATGTGTATTTCATCTCATGAAGGTTAAATCTCTGGTATTTTTACTGAATGCAAATTTTCCATTCTGATGCTTCGAGGCTTAAATTAATGATTGTGATTATTTAATTTTCCTCCATTTCCCTTCCGGTTGCAACCGTCGCTGTTGGTTTTCACACCACACATAAAGAGTTTTGCAGCTGCCACAGTCATTCCTGTGAAGGTACAAGCTGACCCACGCTCAGTGCTTCAGTGTAAAAGTCTGGGCTACGTCGCTTTTCCACGGTGCTCATGTAAAACCATGTGTGACTGTGTCTGTCGGCTTCTAGCCAGTCCCTTAGGAAAACTACAGGTCATTCCCTTGGCACCTGTCCCTATAAAATGTACATTGCACAAAGTCATGGTTGAAATGTACAGAGGAAATTACACATTCACCGAAAGAAAAAGAGAAAAAAAAATTTAAAAAAAGAAGAGAGAAAAGAAAATCCGGTTGCTATTTTACAAGAGAAAAGTGTGTCTCATTCCATACATACAAAATGTTTTCAAATTGTACATAAGTACCAAAGGCATTATGAGAGATTCTTTGGAGATGAAACGAAAGTGCAAGAAAGCCAAGGCAACAGAGCAAATGAAAGGAAGCAAAGCAGCAGCTGTCTTTGCTTTCTAAAGGACAACCAAACTTCCCGGCTCAGCGAGCCCCGGAGCTTTCCGAGCGGGAGACCCCACTGGGAAATCCACCTCTCAGCTCTCACTGTCAGGACAAAAGCATGAACCGTTTTCAGCCCAGGTAAGGCCAAATGAGCCAGATGCTGTTATAAACCATGGTAGTGTCAAGGTGTCTCAGGGAAGCGGCAACACACTCCAGCAGGGGATGTACCCTTTGCTCAGTGACCTCTTTAGGGCTGAAGCAGCACTTACAGCTGAGAACTTTGGACCCAGAGATGAATTTCAGGCCAATGCAAAAAATCTGATTACTATTTATTCAAGGCATCCAGCAGTATTAAACCGGAAAAGTTAGCTCTTCATGCCTTTGTTTATTTAGATTAAACACTGAAGGGTAAGCTCTACCCAATATAAATCTTATGCCTGTGAAAATATTGGCAAAATTCAATACTAGAGGACGATTCATTTGGTGAGGCTGGTGAAATCTCTGTATAGGGGCAATTGGAGCCTGTGGGCTGGCCTGCTTGGAAAATCAGATTTATTGGTTGTAATACTGTCATTTCTTCCATAACTCTAAGATCAAAGATGGGCTTTTAATGCTTCTTTTCTTAAACATCCCTTACCTAGGGGCTTTTTAAATATAGGCAAAGGTAAGACGCATGGGGCACTGGGATCCTCTGCCTGGGCAGTAGGTTTGTGGGAGACCCTGGCACTGCCCTCAGTCAGCACTGCTGCCGTGGGACACCCTGGCACAGCACGTAAAGACTTTGCCCTTGGATCTCCAATGGCACAGGACAACTGTTTGGCCACACATCTTAGGAATGGGCTTTTTGGACTTGAAGTTGGCACTGGCCACTCTATTACATTTGTTTGTTTGAAAGGAAGCCAAAGAAATCATCACTCAAGGAACTGCATCGCTCTGCTGCATGGCCTGTGCTGCCTTCAGGAGTGGGATTTCTCCTTGGGATGGCAGTCACACCCCCATCCCCTCTGCAAATCTTCCTTTTTGAATGAAATAAATAATGGAAAAAATAATTTGGTTTGATTTTACCCACTGTCTCACTCCAAAACAGAGTTTTTCCTCCCCCTGTGCATCTCCAATGCAGCTTTATCTGTTTTGATCAAGAACACGTGTGCACACGTGTTCACACCCACATGCACATACAGCCACACATGGGTGCAGGTACCTGAACCACATGCACACGCTTCTGCAGCCAAAGTTGTGTTGTCCTTTTATCTTGCAGGTTATGACAAAGATAAACTGTGAGCTTCATTCAATCTGTACAGAATTTACAGTTCAGATGAATAGCAATGGAGAATATATAGGAATACAGTAGCTGTTAAGTATTTATGGGCTGTGTGTGTTCGTTTTGTTCAGGTATTTTTTAATTAACATCACAGAGGCAATCTCGTATTTTAGCTTCCTGATAAAATCTGTTTAAAGAAGCATTCAAATGCAGTGAATTTCTTAACAAAACAGGATGTTCATTTTTTCCCTTTTCCCAGTTATGTTGAGTCACATCACAAACCAGGCAGGTGACACTTTGGTGTCTGTTCAACGCACGTATGTTGATTACATGTAGAGATACCTATCAGCACACGGCACGTAATGTGCAATCCCTGTGCAGTACATGTGGATAATGTGCCAAAGTGACACCAAGCAAGATAAATTTCATAAATACAGTGTCTATATTGGAGAAACAGGAATACAGTTTTAGTGTGTGGAGCGTTGTTGCTGTATAAGAACAGTGGCACCCACATATATGAATTACTGATAAAAGAATAAAACATTTATAAGAATAATTTATTGAATCTCCTAAAGCGTTTGATACACCACGCAGCAACTGCAGCTATGTTTAAAATCTGCTCTTGATTTAAAGTAACAAAATCTCTGTCATTTGTCAGCTATATCTTGTTTTGCCTCGGTGTTCCTGAAAGTCTCAGGTACTCTACACTGTGCGTGAATTTTTTGAGAAAAAGTGAAGAAACTTCAAATTTTAGGGGTCTGAGGGGAGGGAAGAGTGACCAGCAAAGATAGGTCTCCATCCTGCCTGCTGACAGGAGCACGGGGTAGCTCCAGCTCCAGGGAAGATGTTGGACCAGTGTGAAAAACCAGGCAGGACAGAAAAGACCTGTCAGCCTTGATGGCTTGTCCTCAGGTCCTCAGCAAGGCTGAACACGGTGTCTATGGAGATGTTAAAGAGCTGAGACCTCCACATGCACATCTGTGATCAATCCTTTTCATGAGCATCACTGCATATGGAAAACGCTGGGTCATGGCCACTGTGTTGGTCAAGTTTAAGGGATTGCTGTGAGATGCTGCTTCTGCTTTAATGGGAGGTGCCCATGGCATGCTAAAATAATAAATGGGAAAAATAAATTTTCCCATTGTGGCTCGCAAGGCTTGTGCTGACCTTTTCTTGTGTGGAGTGGGAAGGAGAGAGCATCTCCCCAGGTCCACAGTCACCAGTGTCAAATGGAGCTGAAATTCCAGCAGAGGCTTTGCTGGCAATGTGACATTCAGCCTTGTTTTGGGGTCAGAACCATCCAAACTGGAGGTTCTGGCATGGCTTCTACCTGAAATCATTAACCCTGCCCTAAAATTATAGGCATAGCTGCAGGTGAAATCCAGCCTGGGCTTGGCACTGAGCTTTGGAAAGCCTTGTGGTGAGCTCAGGTTTCTCAGAACCAGGCAAAGAAATGCTGCTTGAACAATTCACCTGCAGCTGTATTTACAGGAATTAGGAGAGGGCAAGTTGCTTCCAGGTTCACTGGCAGCTTTGGGAACAGCACAGCCTGGACCAGCTGCTTTCCAGTTCTCCCCATCACCAAGCTGGAGCTTGACATGCACAGCCACACCTGGACAAGGGTCTTGAAAACAGCTCTTCAGGGCGCAAAAACATCTACACTGGCAGAGCCTGTGAGCTCTTCTCTGAGCTGTTCACCTGGACAAGAAAACCTGAGCCAGACTCTTATCCCTGCTTCACTTTGATCATCTAAAGCCACGGGGACAAACCCTCACAGGGCACAGACAGACAACACAGACCCCATCCCTGTGTGGAAAAGCTCCAGCAGAACAAACCAGGGATGTGTTGAGGCCACGGTGGCTCAATGAGGAAGCAAATAAATTGCCAACAAAAAGAAAAACTGTCATGCTAACACAACACAAAGGCTCTCTGGTGCCTCTGGTGATGCCAGGCCAAGTCTGAGAGCAGAGTTCTGGCATTACAGCTTCCCTGGTAAATAGTCTAGGCAAGGAAGGGGAGGATATGGGGCCAGGGTCAAACTAGGTCATGGCAGCAGTGCCAAGAGATACAAGAGACTGCAAACACCAGAGAGAGGGGGAAACCCTGAAGGCCTCATGACGGCCTGGTATTGCAGTGGGGAGAACACTGGCAAAACATTTATGGAGATAAAAATATAGCTCAGTGCCACTCCACAAGGAGAGTGAGAAATGCTTCCATGAGGAATGGTTATGGCACAGCTGCAGGGTGCCCGAGACCACCAAGGGCTGTAGGGAAGGGTGGATGGAATTTCCAAAGAGTGGTTTCCAAGGTCTGGAAGTCCCACGCCGCCCTGCCCCTCGGGCTGTGCTGCAGGCACAAAAGCACGGCTGGATGCAGGTGAGAATTGGGAATTAAACCAGACATATGGCAAGTCCCACATGCGTGGGTTCAAATGGCATCTTTGAAATGAAGACCAGGCCTCCATCCCTGGCACTGCCTGCTCCTCCAAACCCTCAGAAAGGGCTGTCTGGGATGGTCTTTTACAGAGGCACCCAGATGGCAAGGAGGTTGTGACACGCAGCCAACATGATTCATATTTTTTCCTCCCCATTTACACATTTGAAGGAACCACAGGTACAAACATGTTTTTTTTAACCCCGTAGTCAGAAGCAGTAGAAATGGAGTCTGTGCATGCTGTATCAGAGGGATGGGGTGATGACCAGTTGCAGCATGAAAGACACTTGGTATATCAGTGTTACCTACAGAAGCACCGCAGCACCCTGCGAGGTGGCTCCCTGGGAGGACAGCCTCTCCCCAGAGTGATGCTTTTGGCAATGTTACCTTGTCAGGTACTACAGCAATCTGGGAGTGCAGATACAGCTGGAGCATATTGCTGTCTACTCATCTCAGGCTGCATGCAGTAGCAGGCAAAATTGAGAGTACAGTCAGTGAGATAGTCCAGAAAGCACATTCATAAGTTAAAAAGGACCCTGCTGCTACCTAAATTCGAAGCGTGATTAATAAGTGTATCAAAAGGTGTGTGACCCCTCTCCCTCTAGACACTAAGATAAGGCAAGCAGTATTGTGTCACTGGGGCATCAAACACTAAGATATACTAAAGAAGATTCCTATGCAGTATTATTATCCTTATTATTAAAAACCCACCCTATTGTTATTGTTAAAAAAAACAGTGAACCCACACCCCTGCTCTGAGCAGGTTTTGCTCCGTGAGGCAGAAAAGTCGGGGTGTTTGTGTGCTAAAAGCAAGGGTTTGCTTTTACACCTCTGAGCAGCAGTGACCCCGTGGGGTTCGGAGGGGCTGCTGCCCTCAGCCCTCCCCACAGCCCTCCCCAGCACAGCCTCAGTGCTACCCGGAGCTGAAGGAGCTTTTGTATCTGATTTCCTTGTTTCTGGCTCAGGAAAAGGAAGCTGATGAGAACAGAAGAAGCTGACCAGTGATAGAGGATGGAGAGGATGTGGACGTGCAGCTGTGGGTTGGGAAGAAAGGGCTGGAGGCTCAGGGCTCGCTCAGCCTGAGCGTTCACGTGATGGAGAAACAGAAATCCTTATCCTGCTCCTGGGCTTTTTAACATTCCCAATAAAATACGCAAATTTTATTGCTAAGGGTCTTTGTATGGCACAACTTTGGGTAAATTCCTTAGGAATTTCAGTTTATTTTTTAATACTTATATTTTAGCCCTAGCAATAATGTTACTGTGACCGTGGTGGTCTGAGGGTATCAGGAAAATGAGGTTTCCAGTAGCTCCCTCTTGGGAAAAGTATGAGTGAAGGTGTTTTTCTTTTCTCTTGGCGATAGTCTGGAAGGGGAGCATTTGTATCTGAGGTGATGCTCTGGTTTCTCAGGTAGATTATACAAACTTGTTCTAAAAATTCACATAATTTAAAATTTTAAAAATCAATTAAAAATGTAAAAATATACCTATTTATCTGCAAATAGCAATGACCCTGCAAAATTTATTTGGACCTATTAAGCAGCATTTGAAACAAAATGCAATTTTAGAAAATCTGATCTATCACATAGTCTGTCTAAAGAAATAGAATGGCTTTGTGAGCTGGATGAGAGGTTTGGTTTTGGTGAGCTCCTTGACATTTTTTGCTTTAAAAATTGTTATTAAGAAAACGGGTCAACAAGGAAATTCACATACAAAATCTGCACTTGAGTAACACTAAAGTCCCTTCCCAAATATTGGGAAATTTGACTTATGGCTGTTCCTCTGTCTCGGGGTCACATTATGAAAGGCCACCTTGCAACATCTCCAGCCACGTCTCCTGTTCAGAGACATGAACTCCTCAGAACACCTGAACTCACACTCGGACCTGAAGCCCCCAAAACCTCACTGTGGCTTCATGTCCCAACCCCAGGCACTGCTCCATCCCATGGGTGGGCCAATTGCAGGATTTCTTTCCAGACCTAGACACAGATCCTGGAAAAAAAAAAAGCCCAAAACTTTCTTGGAGACCAGACCTCAGGCTCTGGTCCAAGGTCACAGCTTCACATTCAGCCAGACACAGCTGGAACCAGGCTCTGCACAGAACCCAGTGTGGGCATGGGCAGCCCTGGAGCAGTTCAAGATGGTCTGCTGGAAATTTGGCTGTCACATCTTCTTCAGCTCTCTTTGGACTCCTCTGTCCATGCTTGGCATTGACTAAAACTTTTTTCTGTCCTCCAAAAATACGGAAGAAGATTTGGGAGGAAGAGGGGAGCAAAGAGTAGCCTGGGAGAGGCTCAGCAGAGGGACAAATTTTGCCTGTCTACCCTTCTAAAGGTCTTTGTCATCGGGACTGCCTTATTAGCAACCCAAAACTGATTTATTTTCTTTTAGTCTGGTGGTTAAGACTTCTTGTGGGAGATTGCCACCAGGAATGTGTGGTACAGACATGGGGGAGCTAAGTGGTTGGGAGGGAAGACTTTTCAGGGACTATGGGACTATGATTTAAGAGAAGAATGAAATTATTTATGTCAATAAGCAACAAGCAGATCCTGTCATTGTTTATGCAGGCTTAAATAATTTCATGGAAATGATGAGCATTATTTGTAGCTAATTCTAGTGTATGCTAGCCCCAAAATCCATGGGGTTTTGCCTGGATGAATGACAAGTGATGATTTATGGCATGGTTGTGCATGGAGCTGTGTATCAGAATTTCTTTGATACGATGCCACAGAAAAATATATCTTATACCTTCAAAAAAAATTCTATGTGAAATAAATAGCAGCCAGATATGATCTGTGCTGCATGTATATAAAAACAGTGCTCTGCAATCTCTGATTATGAGACAAATCCAACAGCTTTTCAAGATACAAGTCAAAAGATCTTTATAGATTCCAGTGTAGGAGATTGAAGAGGAAAAACTCAATTTTTCCTACACAATCCCTGAAGATGAGCTTTAAGGTCCCTTTCCACCCAAAGCATTCTGTGGTTCTGTGCATCAATGATTCTGTGATTCTGTGATTGAAGACCAGTCATGTACCTGTGCTGCAATAGGACTGCATGACATCATCCTTATCCTCACCCTCATCTGGCATTCCTGCCTCTATATCATACCCTCCGTGCCAAATTTCCAGCAGGCCTCGAAAAGTAATTGCAAACAAATAAGAGAATAAATCTTTGTTATCTCTGACTTGTACAAAATTTGCAGCGAGCAGCTGGCTGGAGCAATGTTGATTTTTGCCTCACCAAATGCAATTTCCATTCTTGTGGTCGGTAGAAAGCCCAGGCCACCACGTTTGATTTAGGACCTGCTGACATTTCTTGTTCTAGCAGAAAGGATCTCATTTTGGAACACACCAGAGGTAAATCTGCACAATTTACGGCCATTTGGCATTTAAAGTTGTCTCGGTATGGAAGTCAAGGGCATTGCTGTGTTAACTCTGCACAAAGAAATCTGGAGCCAGAAGGAGTTTTGGAGCACAAACAGAGAGGGGAAAAACTGCAGAAGTTAACAAAAATATGGCTCAAGAGGGGAAAGAAAGGAACAAGCATGGCTGGAAGCTCAGTTTCTCCCTAAGGAAAAGGTTTTCCCCTCCTGAATGGTGAAAAATGGCAGGAAAAGTTGTGAAGATCCTTCCCCCTTCCTCATTCCATGATAAGACCTGTGTGCTGGTCCTGGGCACTAGCAAAAGAATGGTTTTATTTCCTGTCTGCAAGTCGTCAGACTGCACCCACAGCTTCCCTAAGGCCAAAATTATCCCAAGTCTCCCCTGGTTGCTGTGTCTGGTCAAGCAAACAGAAGGAGAGAAAAAGGCTGTGAGTCTCCCTTCACCCCAAACGAGTCAATGTTCAACCTCTCAAAGGCCACACAGAAATGAAGCTGTCACCTAAATATCCTTAACAGGCTCTTGATATGACACAGGGAAAATGTGGAAAGGCAGGGTTTGAAACCACAGCAGAAAACACACGTGGGATTTGGGCTGTGGATGCACGGCAAGGTTCAGAGGCACAACGCCAGCCATGGTGTCCCAGCCCTGGAAACAGATCCCAAACCAAACTTCTCCTGATCCACACCATTGCAAAAAAAACCCCCCTACCAACTTATCCGTGTAAAGGATCACTTTGTGACTTTGTTTTGGTCCCAAAAGAAACTTTGAGCATCACTTTTCCCCTTGCCTTCCCCCAGCTGAAGGAGCTGCTGAGGTTCCTGGTGATGACACCATGACCTTTCCAAGAGGCAGTGCTTCCACAGCAGTGAAATGGGGCAGACTGGGGTTGGCACAGCTCGCGGGCAAGCACGGCTAAGAGGCTTCTGAAAGACCATGAAGAAACAAAGCAGTGCCTCTTAACTCAGCTTGAGGGATCCAAACAAACCAAAGGATGTCCCGAGAACGTGGGGGTGAGATTCTTGGCAGGGCAGAAGAAGAAAGGAAAGATTTTCACGGGCATAGTGTGTGCAAAAGTGTTCAGGCACAATGCAAACTGTAAGAAAAGTGCCCACTCTGACCAACAGGGCTTCCAGAGGATGGAGCTCAGCACTTAACTCGCAGCAAGGGGGGGACCACAGCATCCTGCACATCCACCCTCTCCCTCTGCCTGGTGGCTGTGCCTCCCCAACAGCACTGCTGGCCACGAGAATGGCTTGGGATTGTGGCAGCCCTCCAGAGGGGTTGCCTTTGGTTTGTCTTTGCCTTCAAAGCACCCCCAGGCCCCTTGTCAGCAGAAGGAGAGATAATTTAATACAATACATGGTTTAAAATATAAAATTCCATCCCCGTCTTGTCCTCCATTTCTGTCTCATTTCTCTGCCCTCTGGATTGTCCCTCTTCTTGCACTCAAGGTCATATTTCTGAGTTTGTCCTAAGATGGGATAATTTCCAAACTGCTCTGGTTCAGAGCAGTACCCCAGCCTGTCCCACTTGAGGCCATGTCTTCTGCTCATGCAACTATCCCAGCCACCATTCCTCTCCTCCAGGGGCCTACACAACACTTCCATGTATTATATTGGAATTACATCACCTTCCTGACAGCTAATGAGGAACCACGGAGTAACAACCCTTCATTATCACACGTGCCCTGAAATCTAAGCCAGAAACAGACACGTGTTCAGTCTGTGACTCCAAAACACCTAAAGGTGTGATCAACTTGTGCCATGACGTAGCAACTCCCACCTAACACTTGTCAGCCACCAGTTAATGTGATCTACAAAAGCCCTGGCTGGGTGATTTATTCCTGCCCTGCGCTTCTGAAGATTCCCAAGAAACGCAAATTGCCTACCGTGCGCCATGAAATACTTTCACCTAATGATCTTAGAAAGAGAGTATGAAAGAAATCTGGACTTCACGGCTCCAGTTCGCTCATCACCGTGACCTCTTCCACAAATGCAGGCTCGGACCTGCTCGTTCCCCCCCCAGAGTAAGCTGCAAGAAAGTATCTGCCAGCTAAGGGTGTCCTAGAAAGAGGAAAACCTTAGCTGTCAATCTCCTTGAGAAGTTCCACATGTGGGCAGCTGGAGCGGGCAGCTGCCAGCGCTCGGACGTGGCTCGGCGGCTGCAGGGGGGCTTCACTGCCGGGGGGGTGACCAGCCCATGTCACTGAAGGGTCCCTCGCCCGTGGCCGACCTCGGGGGGGGACCGCAGGGCGTGCAGAGGTCAGAGTCGGTGTCTGACTCCCCTTCTGCAATGTAGGGTCTGATTTTGGCCACGGCTGCATAGCAACCGTTGTTAAGGATGTCCAAATTCTCTTTGGACTGGGAGATGCTAAAGCCACTGAAAGAGCGCTCCAGTTCCTCGTGGTCCACCGAGGGGATGGAGATGGACGTGTCGCTGTCTCTCATGGCACTCTCGTGGTGTTTGGTTGTAATGTCTTCGTTCCTCAGGTACTCGGCGCTGGCCCGGTGCCCGCCGCTGTAGGCGGAGAGGGAGCGCTCGTGGGAGGGCGGCGGCGGGATCCGGACCAGCGAGCCGGGGTCTCCGACGGGTGAGGAGCCGTGGCTCTGCCGCTGGCACGACGTGGAGGGCGGGCACGCGTTGCTCGGGGCTGGCGGGGCCGAGAAGTTCTTCTGACCCATGGAGCTGGTGGACCTGATGATCTTGATGATGCAGCCGTTCTTGTCGATGTGCTCCCTGCTGTCTTCGGGGCTGTGGTAGGGAGGGGCTGGGTCTGGTTCTTTGGACCCAAAGTAAGCCTCTGTCTCCGTCGGTGGGATGCCCATCCGCTGCATGTAAATGTTCACCAGGAAATCCAGCTTCTTCTCCATTGACTGAACCTGCAAAAACACCACAGTTCCAGCACTACACACAGGCTGAAGCACATGGACATCCTAAGCATGAGCAACTTCCATTGAGGCACAAGTGTGGGGCTGGGCTTCATAGATCACCTCTGCCTACACTGACCCACAGCATCTCAGACTTTTACTGAATGTTTAATTGTCCTGTTCTGAAGGGTTTAATTCTCCACTTTTCACAGGGTTTCCCTTGTTACAGGATTTTCCTTATGCTCCTCTAATCTTTTTGACAGGCACCAAGTCCCAGAAAAGCTGGAGCACACTTGCTCCTTCCAGCTCCTTCCTGCACTCGGCACTTGTCTGGGCTCAGAAGGCCATGGGGATTTTTAAGCCTTATCCTCTAGGAAGATTTTAAATCATCAGCAAGTCCAGCAGCTCCAGCAGCCAGGCTCAGGGACTCATTTGAAACATGTCCAGTGTGGTGGCAAAGAAACCAACGTGCTGCTTTCAAAAATAATGTAGGCTTTTGACAAACTCACTGAACTAAACTCAAAGTGCCTGGCTTGAAAGTAGCACTTAGGCTTCCAAGACATTTAGTGACCTTTCATAACATCCACATTGCTTCTTTTTCAAAATATTCTTGGCTCTCACCTTTTTTTAGCTAAAAGGTAACATCCCACTGGGGGAAAAAGGCAAGAAAAAACACCACAATGCATGCAACACCCTCTGACAAGAACCCCTTCCTGACCCAAGGTACCTGTTTTTCAACTTTTCCAAGCCTGCCCATCATGCTGGGATCTTCAGGCAGCTCCCCCTCCGCTGGCCCTTTGGTCCGATCCTTGTCGGTCATGGAGGATCCTCTCCCAACGATCTGGTCAACTCTACCGGGATCAGAAAATCCCCCCGCCCCCGGAAAAGGACCTGGAGTCAGTTGGAGGCAGCAGGTGAGGAGGGCACAGCTTGTCGTGCCTCCATGGGACAAAGCAACAGCCTCTCTCCCAACTAACACTCCAAATTACTCACAGACACGCAGTGGCACTGAAGTGTTAATTCAGATGCAAAATTCAGAGCAGTATTAGCAGAGTTTGAAATTATCCATTTCTGTTTATACAGATAAAACCTGGCACATTATGCACAGTAAATTTACCCACTGCAAAGAATTTCTTTAACTGGCTTTCTTCCAAATCGATTAACTTCTTATTTGCACTGAGAAATTATTATTTTGGGAGAAGATCAAGTTTTCTGTCTAGCATATATCAATGGGATCTTTTTCAGTCTTTGCAGCAGTTTCCTCTCCTTGATGCAAATGTCCGTGTGTAATTCTCATGTCCATGAAAATGAGCTGCTTGTCCTAAGATCCAGATAAACAGGTGCAGTGATAACTGTTTTAGTGGAATTATATCAAGGCTGTATTTGGCCAGAACTCACCAAATATTACCAAACTGTTTTCATCTCAATGCATTTCACACTTGTACTGTTAGATGTTTTTTATTAGCAGGGCTCCCAGCTGGGAAGAGCAGAGGAGGCTCCTGCCAAATCAGCCAGGAAGGTTACAAAGCACATAATTTGGTACTGACTTCTTTACACGTCACATTTGCACTTCCTCATTCCCAGTATGGAAACACCTGGGTTTATTAACAGCTCCATATGCAGAGGAAGAAGGAGGGTAGAACCAATTTGGAAGCTGGAACTCAATTTTATTAGAAGCGTCAAATATAAATTTCTGGATAGTAAACACCAGCGCTTCTTGATCCCTCCAAAGTGAGGGGAGCAACTCATTTTTGGAATAACTTCTTAATGGCAGCCAGGTTTATAGAATAATTCTGTGCTGGGCAAACTTTACTCTTGCATAATGCACCAAAGGTAAAGGTGGCAGGGGGAAAGAAGGGTTAATTAATCTGACTGAAACCAGGTTGAGGTATCTTGAGCGAAAACTCAAAATGCTTCTTACGCAGTTTTGCCTTGTGGGCCATGGGTCCATGCACCAGGAGGAGGAAAAGGAAGGAGCTGAACACAGACAGACAGGGGAAAATGAACAAACAAAAAACCAAGGAAAGGAAATGAGATGTGAGGCTATTTCCAACACAAGAGCCATCTGTTTTCTTCACACTGGACAGGGACTTCATACGGATGTTGGCTGTGGACACTGAGGGACAGGTACCAGTGGGAATGGACCAGCGTGGCTCCCTTAGCTTATATTAGAGCAGCAGCACTTCACAGCACCAGATCTGGCTCAAAGAGATGACGTGGATGAGCACATCACACCAAAGACAGAAAATATAAGCCAACAATCGTTTCAGAGTTTAGCTTTGATCCCAGAAGCTACTTCATTTGGGCAGGGATGTGACAGAATTCTGTTCTGCTTAAAAAGCCATGTTTGATCCTTTGCTTAGCAATATAAGCACAGGGGTACAAGGAGCACCAAGTGCTGGAATTACAAGGGTGAGGAATACGCATGCCTTATTTCTCTCTTGTAACGGGAGAAGGAAATCACTGACATGTACAGGAACTCCCCACAAGGGATGCAATTACTGACAGGACATACAGCACAAGAAATCCTACGACAACGTCGTTACCATGTAAGCAAAGAGCTGTTAAATTGGATACCTCGGGCTACCTTGGTGGGGAATCACAAGTCAAGGCGTGGTACAGCCACTGTATGAACTCCTCTCCTGTATGCACAAGCAAGTAGACTGGTAAAACAATGAACACGAGTTTAAAGAGGCCCAAAGGCTAAATGTTATTGAATATTGCAGAAGGCCGAGAACAATCAGGGTGCTCTGTCCTCCTGTCCCATCCAGCACAGCACTGACACTGAGATGTGTCCACTAATGGAAATGAGATGTCCCTCACCAGCTGTGGAGTAGAGCAGGGAGGCAGGACAGACTGTGACACAGAGAGGAGAACCGAATATTGCATCATAATAACAGAGAGAGTCTCATGTACCCTAATTCTAATCTTGCAGAAATCAAGGCAGGACTTCTGCTGTTTTTCACATAAGAGAAGAGCTATCCAGTGAGTGAACCCCACACGGCCCATTTCAGGGGCCAGCTGGCACTTCACAGATGGACTGATCGCTAAGAAGAGCACTAAGCTGTTGCTCACTTTCAAGGAACACAACCTGCCTTTAGACCTGCTGGGATTTAGGAGCAGGGCTGAAGCCTTTCCCAGAGCTCACCCATAAAGCATTCAGAAGCCCTTTCCCATTATATAATTGACACCAGAGCCCAGAATTCCTGCTTGATTCACGCCCTTTGTGTCTGTACCTGAACATAGCCCCTCCTGGGGTGTTTGTCTTCCACAGCTCTGAGGAAGCAGAGGCAGATGTCTCCTCTGGGCAGGGCAGCACCAAGGACGGGGCAGGGGGTGGCTCTGGGCCTCTGACTTCAGTGCAGAGAGGGGAGAAGAAGGTGAACCAAGTCCTTTTCTCTTTATGGGAGAAACCAGGCTCGAGGTCTCCCACCCCTTTGCTTCCCATGGCACAAGCTGGACCTCAGGAGAGAGCTCCTACCCTCAGCAAAGCGCAGAGATTTCGTTTGTGCCTCTTCTGATATAAGAGAAAAGAGGAAATTCCTTGTGAGCTCCCAACCCACCTGCACGGAGCTGAGGACCACCAAGAGCAGGAGGTCATTTCAGCCATTACGAGATTTTGAGATTTTGTCAACTGGGCAACAAAGCTCAAAAGATGAAGAATAGAGAACATATTCCACTTTAGCAAGCAGAAGGGGATAATTTATGTTCTTACTGCACGACAAAGGACCAAGAATCTTCTGAGGAGCCCATCTCACTTCTACACTACAGCCCATGGGGAGTCTTGTGTCTTCTCAATAATTATTTCGTCTGTGCCAAACACACATGCTCAGAGGGAAGAATTCAGCTGAAGCTTTGGAAGAGCCAGCCCCATGTTTTTCCTTTCCTGGCAGAAGAGGATTCAGAGATTTCTAAGGATACACGACAAACTGTGCCATCTGCTGTCCTTGGTAGGCTCTGCTGGGCCTCACTTTGGGAGGGAGAGAGAAGAGGGGATTGCTCTTTAAAGTGGACTTTACTGCCTTTCCTTCTTTCTAATGATAGAAAAAAAATGTAAATTCTTGCATCAGCCACAGTGCAGGTTTTCTCATGCTTCATTATGCTTCATGCTAACAGTGCATGCAAAGAGGTGTAATATGTCACCCTCGGGCCAGAAGCAGACATCAAAAGGTAAAACGGCTCAAATGAGATAAAAATGAAGTGTTTGGGAATAGGTACTCAAGTCTTTTCTTTTTTTTTTTTCTTTATCTCTTATAAATTTTTGTAAACAATCCAGGCATTGAAGCCAAACCCCCTTCATCCATGTCACAGGACTGGCTACTTACCCTTTCATTTGGCAATAAAACTTGCTCTGGACAAATTTCAATCAACAATTGTTGTCTAAAAATTACAGCTGAGATTGCACCTGTTCTAAGCTAAATCAGCTGATCAAGGGAATTTTATCCAAATTATCTGTGTGCAGAGCATGGAGCAAACACCATCAGCCAAAGCACAGCTGTGGGCATCTACCAGGATCCCCCTGCCTTTGCTGGGAGCTGCTTGCAGGAAGATTTTGGCTGAGCTGAGCAATCCATAGGGTCAAGACAGCTCCTGGGACACCACTCCCACGATGTTTCTCTGGGCAAAATTTGGCTAAAATGGGGGTGTGCAGACTGAAAAGGAGAGGCTGGAGTCATCCATGGAAAAGTCACAGGACATATCCCCACGGCACAGACCCAGATCCTGGGGTGATGAAGGTTATGGCAGCAGCAGAGCCTGACCAAGAGTTTTTGGATCTGGGCTTGGGGCTGCTCAGAGCTCTGGTTCCCATCCATCAGCCCCCTGAGCACCTCACCAGTGCTGCTGGTGTCTGTGGGAGGATAAAACTGCCAAAAATTAAGTGCAGCCTAAGTCTTTTCATGGGTGGGAACAGAGATTTCAGCAGCGTTTTGCACCCTGCTGCTTTCTGCAGCCACAGCTCAATGAGGGGGAAATTAAAAAATTCATTGGAAAAGGGAGAAGTCACAAAAAAGAAGTCTAAACATTCCAGGAGCCTTGTGAGCATGTGCAAGGATTTTTTAATCAGTATTAGAAACTGTAAAACAGGGTGGGGAAAGTCATTAGCATGGAGCTGATACAGCGACAGACTTGGACTGAATAAAATAAATATCCCAGTTTGAGGCCTCCTCCCCTCAGATCCATCAATCACCTTTGCTGTGTGTAAGGCACAGGTTTTCACAAGAAAATCTTGCCTTTAGTGAAGGTTTGTTGAACATATCGTCTTAAAGGTTAAATACAACAAAATCCCCTTGAATATGTATTTTTATTTTAAAATCAAAATGTTTCTGCAGATAACACGGTTATTTCATTTTCAAAGACTTGTTTTGGCAGGGAGGAGAAATGGGAAAAATGCTTTTCTGAAAGATTTTTTTTTTCAGGCATAAAGCTTGGGGTTTCTGGAAAATTCTAACTTTTTAATGTTTGAGGTATCTGAGTGGGAAAAGGTAAGCTTTCAATATTCCTTTTACTTACATTTCTCTAGTGAAGATTACTCAGAGCAGCTTAAATAAAAATCAAGAGATTTGTCACATATTAGCTCTTAGGGAGGCAAATATATTTAGAAAAAAAAATATTTGAGGCTAAGCTTGCTGCATTTAAAAATCACCTACTATTTCTACATGGAAAATGACTTTCTGGCAAATATTTATACCTGCCTTGAGCTCCAGTGGTCTCAATGAAAGGAGAAAATACAGCCCAGCTCATGGCCTTGCTGCCCAGGCTTCAGAATGCCCTAAAATGGGAATTTTTGTGAGAATATATTCCTCATTGCATGAGCTTCAGATATGGTTTTGCTTAAGGAGAAAGCTTAATGGGAAATCTCTCACTGTGTGACTGAGGGCTGGGTTTGACTCCTGCTCCTTTTGCTTGGAAAACCAGGATTGATTTATTATTTTTTGGAATATAAGTCCCATGGTTGTAATATTTTAACACAATTTTTTCCTCCATGGTCAGTAGAGTGGCGTCAGCAAGAAATAGAGACCACTGTGTTCATCAGCTACAAAACACTTCATTCTTACTTTGCCCACTGAAATAAACTCATTTCATTGTCCAAAGAGCTGCAGAGGCTCCTTTGCTTGTATGTGGATGGTGTCATCCTTTAGGAAGTGGATTCTTCAGTTTATATTGGCTTTGTGGGTAAACATTCCACCTTTTACATTTGAAGACAGCCTGATAAAATACGAGATTTTTAAAAAAAAGATATAATTTAGCTTTCTAACACCTGGAAGAAGACTGAAAATAGGAAACAGGCTCGCTGAAGGAACTGATGGTTATTGATGAGTGAATGAACGTCCCCTTTTTTGTTCCCCTCTGGCTTGAAGGCAAATCAGAGCACACCCAGAGCAGCAAACCCTCGTGAGTCATGGTTTAGCAGGCTGCACTGCTAAGTGAGAAATGCCGTCATATAACTGGCATGAAAGGGGTTTGACATTAAGCAAATGAAAAAAACTCCAGAGAAAAGCGGCATTTTGGTGAATCCTAACCTAGGCGAGTATTGGGGAGACTCTTTGGAAGAATACATGGGTCCTTTGGTTGGATACTTCTTATGCCGGGGAGTTGAAGGGGGTGGGGGACCCACAATCATATCTATCCTGGCAAAGTAAATAAGAAAAAAAAGACACCAGCAAAATGCATAATGAAGCAACACGTAGAGAAAAGTTGGTCAGAGAAAAGTCGTAGAAAGAAACAACTGAAAAACAGAACGACAGGGAGAGAAAGAGAGAGAATTTGAAAATATATTCCGCTGGAGACAGAAGGCTCTCTCCTACCACCTGGTTGTTGGTGAAACAACAGAGTCTTACCCACCTCGGGGTAAGATTTGGAAATTTAGGCACCACTGCAACATCATTAGGAGTTCCCCCCACCCCAGATATAACAGGCAACATGCTTTACCCTCTGGAATATATTTGCATATGTGAGGCAATATCCCATTGAGGTGGCTGGATATGAAACAACATATATTCATTCTCCTTTCAGTTCCAGTGCTAGAGAACACATCCTCAGCTAGTTCAGGGAAGCATGAGCTGCTGGGAGTCGGCGAGGAACGCTGCAGGATTGGATAACTCAATGAATGGGAGACATCCATGGTTGGCAAGGTGTCAGGATGGAACACGAGACAATGTGAACACAACACTGAAAAGAGCACATTGCAGACACAGTGACAGAGGCTTTACTGATTAAAGAGGAAAGTGCATGTAAACACCCCAGAAATATGCTTGGATGCAGCTTTAATCCACCAAAGCCCTGGCTAGGGGAGGTCAGAGGCAGCCCTGCCGAGCCGAGCTGGCAGGGAGAACACAGGGCTTTGATTGATGAAGGGAAGGGAGATTAAAATATCTGTTCTCCAAGGTGCCCCGTGACTTCCTCCCTGGGATCCACCTCATGGGTGCAGGGTCCAACATTGGCCATGGCCTTGTCTACAGAGGGCCCTTCCAGCTGTACTGGGCATGCACCAGCCATGGGATCTGTTGGTGCCTGAAGAGTGGCCCCAAAGGGGTCTGCTCCCGTCACCATCACTGATCTCCTGCTCACTGGGGACAGTAAAACCACTGAAGCTGCCTGGTAGTCTTGGATCCCGAATCCAGGTGCTTGGTGCTTTTGAAGCAGCTCCTGGTCCTCCTGCCTTCCCTGTGAGAGGATGGGTGGCGGCCTTGTCCAGCCCCAGAACCTCATCCTCACAGTCCCAGAGCTGCAGCTAAGAGGAGAATCCAGCTCGTTCTTTGAAAGCTGCAATTCCTTACCCCAGCCTGCCCAAAAAAGCAGCCAACCAAACTGCTTTGGCTTTGCAGCACATCCCCCTGAAGGACTGGGAGACTTGGATGGGTGGTGAGGCAATCTGCCACAGCCCTCGGGGTGTTGGAGCCTCGGGATCCCACCTGGAGCCAGCGGAGATGACAACCCTGATGGCCCAGTCCCCACTGCAGAGGCGGCCTGGAGGCCTCTTGTTTCAGGTTACTAAAGTTAGGAAATCTCAATCCCTTCCTCCTCCTCCTCCTCTTCCCCCTCATATTCAGCTACACATCTTGGATCTATGATCACTGAATTTGTACTGAACAGGAGTGAGAGGCTCACATAAAGGAAATTCTCCAGGATATTTTGGTCTCCATTGCAAGGGAGAATGTTCCTTCTGGGAAAAGCACAGTGTGCAGCAGGGCTGAGAAAGTTACCTCTGAGTCTTGAGCATCAAAAATAGCAGAGTTAAAATGGTCTCTGAGAGATTCATGGCAGAACAGAGATTCCTCTTTTTCCCAAGACAATTTTCCTGCTTCATTCCTGGGGTTCATGTCAGCTGTTTGCATACACAAACACTTTTTTTTCTTCACATTTGCTGACTCTACCAGCGACTTACATGGTTTTGAAATCAAAGGAAAACTTCCTCAATGGTTCTAGGGGAAGCTGGGCTGCCACAGCCATCAAGGGAAGCAATTTCACTCTCCAAGTGTAAAAGCAAATGGTGTATTTTTTTGACTGGAGATTGCCCATGGCCAAGCCCTGCCACTGTTCCGGGTGTCCTTCAAGCTCAGCAGAACTGGAGCTGCTTCTGCTGAGCCAACACAGCCAGGAGTGTTGGAGCCTTGGGGTCTGCTTGTCCCATCAGGGCTGAGGGAGGAGTGGTCAGGCTAAAAGATTAAACTCTGATCCTCTGATTGTTCAAGGAATCAAATTTATCCGTTGGGGTTTTTTTTTCCTTCCAGGAGAAACATGAAAAAAAGGGAACCTTCTCGGTTCCATTTGTCCCTTTTCCACATTCCTTCTCCTATTAAAACGAACACATCTCTCCCTAAAATCTGAGCACAGAAGCTGAAATGCAGCTCGGCTAAACCCCACCTACGTCGGTGGGCTTGGATGAGAAATTCCCATCTGCATGGATTTTCAGCAGACTGTGCCATCCGAGGAGGGATTCCTCCTGAAGTGGCCTAGCATCCCTCACTGCTCTCTGTGTCTGTGGCAGCAGGACCACAGCCAGGACACCAAATTTTGTCTTATATCACTCCCAGAGAGGTACCAAATAACCCACGTGAGCCTTAACACTGGGGCACCAAACCTTTGCACCCTGCCAGGAGGACCATGGAGATACCCACCCGCCTTCCCTATGGGATATACCATAATGAAAAATCTCCCAAAATATAGCAGGGGGATGAGCCATGATTTTTATATGTCCTGTGATGGGCAGTAAGGTAGTTTTAGTGGCAATCCCTGTCCTGCTTATCCCTGTGGGTTCCAGCCGTAAGCACTGATGTTTTCCTTGAGGATTTGTCTTAGAAAGGAAAAGAATAAGCTGCAGCTGCAAAGGAAAGTGTCTCTCTCTTGGTAATACCTCCACAATGAACAAAAAGCAGTGGAAAAGGAAGCAAAGAGAGGGGTCTCTTGCCTGGCCTGAAGGTTTTTAATCCGGGACAGCATGTCCAGGTGCCCAGCTGAGTACTGCTCGATGACATCCATCACATCGTAGGGCCGAAGGCTCTCCTTAAACTTGCGCTTGGAGACGAGAAACCTCATAATGCTGCAGGAGACAGAGAGCAAAATCACAACACAGTCCCTGGGTGCAGCCTGACCTGCTTAATGGCAGATAAAAAACACTGCAGGGAGCTGCTTTGGAAGGGAAATGGAATAAATCCCAGCCCTGTGGGTTGGGAGAGGATGCAGCAATAGGAGAGGGGAAGGAGATTGCGGGGGCTGGTGGCTGAAGCCCTGCCTGCAACGGGGGGTCCCCGATGCCCCTTGGACTGTCATCTGTGCATGTGCTCTCTGCACCACTTTTATAAATGTCAGCATTAAATCTCAGAGCTGGTGAGAGCGGTCATTTGGATGTAGCCCTGCGGGGGATTTTCCTGTTTCTCCATTTATTCCTTCCCTAAGCAAAAATTGCCCTTCCTGGTAAAATTGTCTGTAAAGCAGGGCAGGCCACCCAGTGGAAAAACAACCTGCAGCACACACATGTCAGTATTTGCCAGCACTTCTTGGGCTTTGCACTTCTCATTTTTCTCTATGATTTATTTTTCTGGGCTGTTTTCCCCCTCTCCCTCTCTTACCACACTGCCCTGATGCTGACTTTCAGCCCTGGTGTCAAATCTTCCGTCACAAACTCGCAGTTGCAGCTTTTGTTCTCATCAGGAATGTCTTCTCCAGGAAGGCTTGCTTCTGGGTTTGGGACAGGGAAGGAGAAACACAAGGCGTTACTGTTTCCTGTGCCGGTGCCACACAAGGAAAGATGAGGCTGATCACAAACTGCAGCCCCAGGGGAAGCAGCAGAGAAGCTTTTGCTGAGCATCCAAATGAGAGCATTCCCCAGGATGTGCTAAGGTGACATTCAGCAGTGCCAACCGTAGCTCTCACCCATCTCTCTATCAGTGAATCCCAGAATCATTTGGGTTGGAAAAGCCCTCTAAGATCATCGAGCCCAACCATTCCCTCAGCATGGCCAAGCCCACCCACTAAACCATGTTCCCAAGTGCCACATCTAGGTGGGTTTTAAATCCCTCCAAGATGGTGATTCCACCACTGCCCCGTGCAGCTTGACCACCCTTTCAATGAAGAAATTTTTCCTAATATCCAGCCTAAACCTCCCCTGGCACAACCTGAGGTCTTTCCTCTTGTCCCAGTGCCTGGCTCTTCCTCCTTTCCCCCTCCTTATATACAGAAATACATTATCATGGGTATCAGAAGGGCTTTTCTTGCCTCTTCCAATCATTATTGACTAGTTCGGGTTGGAAGGGACCTTTTAAAGGCCCTCTAGCCCAACCCCCTGCAATGGACAGGGACATCTTCAACTTAATCAGGTTGCTCAGGCTACTCCAAGCTAAAAGACTGGGAGGGGAAGGAGTCCCAACACCTTGGCTGGCAGCTCTGCCCTTCTTAGGAGGGGAGGGAGATGATGTCGGGGCCAGCTGGGAATTTGGGGCCCAGCAGGGCACCCCAAGCCCTCACCTTCCGAGTTCTGGCGCGACGCCGCTCCCTTGATGCGGAACGCTTGCCGGGCTCGGCTGCGGTCTCCGAAGCTCCAGCTCTTGGGCACTTTGCTCGGGCTGTCCTCGATGCTCTGGTCAGCGCTGGGGGACCTCCTGATGCCCTGAGCCTGTGGAGAGCCTTTCCCTTTGGTGCCAGCACCGCGGGGACTGGAGAAGACACGATCTTTCAAACTGACCTTCTGACTGTTCAGAGAAACACGTTGAAACAAAGACAAAAAGGAGACAGCAGGAGGAGTCATTCTGGAAACCACGCAGTCCTTCCCCACCAGCCATTAGAAACCAAGAGCACTTCCAAGCAGCAGTGACATGTAGCTTTGCTGTTGGCTTTTCTTTTTTTTTTTTTTCCAATACGTATTTTTTTATTTTTATTTTTGTTTTAAAGAAAGCATTGTAGAAATGTGTCCGTCATCATGAGTGAAATGGGAATGATTCGTAAGAGAGAGAAAATAATGAGGACTTAAACAGAAGCCCCTCATGGGATGCCAGGGCTGGCGGGACAGAATGACATTAACAATGAGGTTATGATTCCTTAAATCACTGATCGACTCCGATCACGAGTTAGGAAGCTTTTCTTTCACAACTGCCTTCCAAAACACTATGACTAATAAGAAAATACCAATAAAAAAACCCCAAACCATTATCTTAAAACTTCTGTGTAAACACTTCACTTCTGGTGCTCAGATCTGTCCTTTCCCTTTCTTCAGCTCCTGTATTTCCTCCCTCTTAAAACATGATCTGCCCCCTTTATATATTCCAAAGAGTCCCTCTTCATCCAGTTACATATTGAAACACATAAATACAAACACTGAATTGTGCAACTCCTTTGTATCCTATAAAAATTCCATCTAAAAGCTATCTGCCATCTCCCTGGAGGACTGCTATGGGTGTCGTAAACACGTAAAGCAAAATTTTAAAACTCCAGAATGTGGCATTTTATTGCCTTTTTTCCTACTAGAATCCCTGCAATTATGGTTGGAAAAGAAGCTCTCTCTGGAAACAGAGATGATCTCACTGGGAAATGGTGACCACCCAGCTCTAATTAGTTTCCAAATTCTGAAATTTGCAATTAAAGCCTTTCACCGAAATGAAGATGTGGAATTTCCATGTGAAAATTTAAGAACAAAACAATTTTGTGAATCTTTATGAAACCACAAACTTTATAGAGACAGCATTGGGGAAAGCAGACTGCAAAGAGTTTTGGATCATTTCATATTTTCTTAATAGCAATCGATGATTAAACTCCACTCATTAGAGGTTGGACAATCAGTGCAAGGTACTTGCACAAATAGCCAGTATTTTATATATAGGTATGTCAAAACTGAGTGAAGACAGGGCTTTAATTCCCAACACTCTGTACCATTGCAGCAGCCACTTATCATTCTGCTGCAAACTCTCTGCCTCAATTTTTGGGAAGAACATTTCAGAAATTTTAATTTCCACATCACCAACCAAAGACCTGCTTTTTTTTTTTGGTGTGTCTTTCAGCAACACCAACTTAAAAGGCAGAGCCACGCAGTCCTTCTTTGCCTTCAAAACTGGCACGAGGTTCTTCAATCAGAACTTGGCTGCTGGTTTTGAAGCAAAGCAAAAACGCTGCTCCCTTTTCCCAGCTGCCGGCTGTTCCCTGCTGACAGGAGCAGACACCAGCTCCGGCCAGCGAAGGAAGAAGATGTGACTCGAGGACACTCAGGGAGCAGATTTGTCGACTAAGAAGGTGCTATTTTTACAAAGTCACTTTACATTGCAAGACAACAAACATTTACAGGGAGAGAAAGGTGCTTAAGCAGCATTTTGCAGAGTGGTGTGGGGAGGGCATCCCCCGGGCTGCAGGGCAGGGTTGGCTGCGGCCAAGAGCTCAGCAGCAATTTCACATTGAAAGATGGATAGGAAGGAAAATAAAATTTGCTCATGACCAAATTAAAAAAGGCAGAATTATTCCAATTAGAGATGAATTTTAATTCAGGTAAGTGCTGGGGATTGAATTTCCAGTGTGGTGCCCATCTGCAGGGTCTGTCTGAAAGCCATGGGATCAACAGACCTTCAGCAGAGCTGAAATCCAGGTCAGAGGTACAAATCCACACGGGAATGTGGGAATAAGCACGTGCCTAAACACCTTTCTGGATGTAAGCCTTAATTACTAATGCTACCAAAACCATCATACATAATGAGCCAAAGGTTTAAAAGAAATTCTCACTCTGAGTTTCTTGGATTAGAAACCAGATTGAAATTTCATCATTTGATTCTAAATAGGCCAACTGGATCTTTTTTCTTTATTTTTGTTGATTTTACAGAATAATATTTCTTGAATCCACTGTGTTTCAGTAGTACTATTACTTTGATTTACCTTTTTCAAAAAAAGTAAGTTTTATAAAAATGCCTTAGCAACACAGCCATATTCAGGATTCAAAGTGATCTCTGTGCCCTATCCTCTGCTGAGTTTCTCCCATCACCAATCCCAGCATAAAACCAGTTGCCTTTCACTGAGTAAAGCAGGGCCTTTTTGTCTGAGCCCCTTTTCCATTCCCACAACAAATGTGCTACAAATGTTTGCAGGAATCACAAAAAGCAAAAAAGAAAGGGTTGAACTTGGTGAGGGATACGAGCAAAGAGTTTCAAGCCTGACAGCATGAGGTGCAACACATTAAAAAATCTCACAGATATCTGATGAACAGTTAAGATCTGGGTGGGTTTTGTTCCCAAGTACTCACTAAGGAAAAAAACCCAACACTTGACGTAACTTCGTTTTAACGTAGACCACATGAGACACCATGAACAATTAATTGAATTTTTCCTTCTGCCATGCAATTCCCTCACTGGAAACGACACCTGGAATCACATGCAAGTACAATCCCTGCAGAGGAGGATGCTGTTGGGGTCTGCAGGAGCTGGTAGGAAAAAATCCCAAAGAAATACAGACATACATGGGGATTTATGTTGTCAGCTAATCCAAGATCATGTTCTCACTCAACCAGAAAGTCATGCAGAGGGACGCAGAGTGTGTCACAGAAGTGGTGTTTGGATGTCACTCCAGGATGGGAAATGAGGCTCAGCTGAGTGGGGAGTGTAGGTGACATGAATGTGAGGACAGCAGGAACCCAGGCACACACTCACAGTGGGGACAGCGGCGCGAGCACGGGGCAGGAGCTCTGCTCGTGCCAGGGGAAGGAAGGGAAAGGGAACTGTGGCTTTGCAACCAGAGGCACAGATTAGGGGAAGCCACCATAGCCTAAGAGGGCATGATTTAATTCTCATAACCGCTCCAGGTGGCATTGTGAAAACAGATTTGATAGCAAAAAATTACCTTTCCAGGCTGACTTTGAGGAAGGTTTATAAATATTCAGGTTTTGACTTGAATTTAACAAAGGATAGAAACTGATCTGATTTTTTCTGTTGCCAGTCAAAAAATGAGAGTCCATGCTGGAGAAATTGGATCATGTTCACTGATTTAGTGGACTTTGCATTTTCATAAAGTGCAACAGCCCAGCACTCAGCAGAGAACTGACCTTCAAAATGAGCTGCCATCAGCCTCCTTAGGATGCCAGGGGTTTAAGCTCCTGTTTGAAACCCTCTGGTTTGGGGTTGGTTCCAGTTCTCTATAGTATTAAATCAGCACTTTTAAAACAATGTGGACTCATTACATTAGCAGTAATTTTGGATCAATAAAAAGTATCAGTTGTAAGGTCTTGTCATTGATTTTAAACCATGCTTGAGCCATTACTTCATTTTCTTGCCAGCTAACCAGAATGAGTCGGATTAGCACAGACTCAGATCCATCTCTGCATCCAAACTCAAACAGTATCAGTGCTCATTCTTCTGAGAAGCTGTGGCCAGGAGAAAAAGATTGTCTCCTGTTGGTAAATGAGGGGCTTTTTTTAAACCAAGAGCTTGTGCTGAGCTTGTGGCATATGAGAACAACTCATCAAAACCAGGCAGGAGTGCCAGGAGTGAATGATGGCCTTTGTGACTATCACTGGGCTCCAGTCTGCTTGCTGGTGTGAGTAAGAAGCAGAAACCAATTACTGGAGGCATGAAGGAAAGGAAAATAAAACTGTGTATGCTAAATTTGCCGTGACTAAAACAGAAATCAAGAGAGGGTCCGGCTCAAGCCCGGTTTGCCTCCAGTGATTTCAGAAAAGCCATTGCTGAAAGGTGAATTCAGCCTAGAGAAGGGAGTTTCTAGAAGCAGAGAAAGCTGGGCGTAAGGGAAACAAAACATCAGCCAGTGATCATGTCATGGTGAGTAATCCCTCTCCTTTTCCTCATCCACAATCACGGTGCTAGACTTGGATGGGAGCCACTGATGCTGTGATGGCAAAGACTGGAGCTGCACCACCACACGAGCACGGAAAAGCACAGGGCCTTGGATGAGCGAAGGGACACTGGAGCCAGACTCAGGTCTGTAACCTTTGCTGCTCTGCAGCATTCTGTTATAATCAGCCATCTCTTCCTAATTCACAGCCCTCTTGTACCAAACTGATGCTGAGTGCTGTCAGACACCACACCAGCCCCATCCTGCCTCCTCTCCCAGGCGTTTGCTGATTGCCAGCTCGGCTGTTCTGATTTCAGCACCAAAGCAAAGCAGCCAGGTTGCACCTCCAGGCTGGCTGATCATTCCCAAACAAGCCTTTAAGGAACCTGCTCCACCCAGAGCCACAGGCCAGCCAAGGGCTCTGCAAACACCTTTCCTTCAGTGCTCTGGGTGCCACCTCTTCCCACTGTGAGGTGCTCTCATCTCTGAGTGTGTCGGGAAAGTCTCTTACAAAGCAGAATATGATAGAGCTGATAACCTGGCTTGGTGTAGTTACATTACTGTCTAAAAATGAATGTGTTATTGCATTTATTGACTAAAGATCATTGGTTTAGTACATTAAGAAACCACAGCTTCTAAGGAGTTTCCTATTAATTTACCTACATTGGGTTTTCCATGACTGCCTCATCGTTTGCTGTTATTTCGTTATGTGCATCCTAGATGAAGGCTTTTAGCACTCAGCCTGAGCTGCATCAAAGTGCTGGCATCTGCCCCAAGAGTTTGTGCAGTGGGAATTGTTGGCAGGCACCCAAAGGTCCAGGGAAACAAGACATTTGAATTATTTTTACGTCCCTTCACAGTTAACCCACAGTTTTCTAAAGCACGGGGTGTGTAACACTACGTTCAGGATGGATGCAGGTAACAAAGATGCCCTCGTAGCTACTCCAAAGTTCAAGACTCCTTTTTGGCTGGAAGAACCACAGTCTGTCATCCTCCTTTTCAGGCTCTCCAGCAGATTAAGAAGATATTGAGGTAACACTTTGTTTCATCCTCCCTTTCCCTTGCAGAACTCAAGACGAGGGAGATGAAATGAGGACCACAGTTGGGAAGGAATTCAGTAGGAAACAGAAAAAAATTACACTGCTTTAGCAATTAAAAATCCATGCCTAGGAAGACATGCAAGGAAGACATTGAGATCAGAGTGGCTGATTTTCTAGAAAACAGAACTAGACACGGACAGATGAGAGGACAGGTTACGGATAGCACTGCTCGTTTTCATCTCTGCCAAAAACAACCTCAGTGTTGAGCAACTGAGAGGAGGCTTTCTCTGGGGAGGAGTCCCTGCTCACACTACACCTCCACAGATAAAACAACCTCACCTGCCAAATGGAAACACCACAGAAGTCAGGAGCATTTTTTTCAGCTAGACTATTGACCAAATCTTTGCCATTTGGAAAGGTCTTGAAATGCTGCCTGTGCAACTGATGATCACCCAATATTTACCCACACTTCTCAAGGCTAACCTTCAAGGAAGGCCACAGTACCACCAAATATGTAGCAGGAGGCTGACTCAGAGGTTCAGGCTTTTTATCCAGATGTAAAGGATTTCCTACCATGGAGAAACTGCTTTTTATGAACCCTAGATCATGCCCCATTCCTCTTTGTTACCCATTCAGAGATGGGATTTACCACTCTACTTCTGAGCACCTGGTACATGCCAACCTCTGCCATGAGTCCTACCCTCTAGACTGACACAATAAAAAGAGCCAGCAGGTCAAAAAATAGCAAGAAAAGAAAAGATACAGGTTGAAACAATTAATGAAGAAAATCAGAGATACATATACTGTTAGAGCTGCAGTTTTGTACTTTCAAAGCTGTCGTTTGTTGGCTTTCTGAGGGATACAGAGACTGGTGATTTTGAGAATTAAAACGGACTCCAAAAAAGAGCATGCAAAAATCCGAGTTCACAAACATGCGGCATCACTCAGTGCCCTGCCTCTCCTGGGCTGTCCACCTCTGCCTGGCTGCGGGGCGAGGAGCTCGGGGGGTCCCCTGCCAGCATTCACAGCATGCAAACTCTGGGCAGCGGGAGATCAAGAAGGTGCATGTTTGCTGCTGAGGAGCAGTGTCTGGGGCGGGGGCAGAGACCCTTCTAGTGCAGGTGTGGAAGTATTTATGCACAAAATAGAATCTATGCGCCTGTGTATTTGGCCATGGGATGCTCTAAGGGATGCTCGCTGGGAAGTCCCTGAAAACACCTGGCAGTTGTCAACTGGATGAAAAAGATGCAAACCCTGCTGGTACGAAGCCCTGAGCTAAAGCTGTCTGTCCCCCTCGGGGTCTAGAAACAGAACCATTCACAAGGCCAATGCCAACGCTGAGGGGAGCCCGTGTCCCCTACGTCTGGCAGGACAGGCTGAGATTAGTCCTTCTCTAGCTGCGTAGTAGAGGTGCTAGATAGGCAAGCTGTGGCTTCCAAAGGCCACCAGGCTAGGAAAGGTCAATTTGTCATGGTCAGAGAGCCAAAGGAATGGTGACTGAGCAGAGGCAGGAAGCTGGTATTTCTCATGATGCTAACTGGACACTGCTGTACAGTGCAAGTCAATTTGCAAGGATTCCCTGGACCTTGAGGAGGGATGGAGCGACAGGGAGGAAAGGGTCTTTTTTAAAAAAATTAAAATTTTTCATTTTTCTTTTCTTTTTCTTTTTCTTTTTTTTTTTAAATTTTCCATCATTTGTTAAACTTCATCTCCTGGCCTCCTCCCTTGCTGAGCAGACATTGGCTTGGCTCGCCCAGCCCAAATTCCCCATCCTCATCTCTCCGCTTCGTGCGCTCTGCACAACGGGCAGCCAGGGAAGGCTCTAATTTCGGGGCGGGCAGTGGGGAGGCTCTTCCACCTTTTTTTTACTCATCTAGTACCTCTATTAAGCAGAGAAGTGATCAGAACGGGTGGTAGCAGGGTAGAGGGAGAATGAGCCGTGCAGCTTTTGATTAGTTTCGTGCGACGCATTTCCCGTGGTACCTAGAGTTTCCTGAGCAGCATCCGCATAGTGACTCTCTGCACGGTTTGCTCTTACTGGAAATGAGGGGAGAGTAAAAATTAGACCTGGAAGCAAATGCCAGACAGGAAACTTTTGATTACGGACTCTAGGTTTAAAAGACAGGTGTTTTGAGGGCCGGGTTCATGACAGGATTGTTCTGCTTGAGTGTTAAGTGAGGAAAAAGCAAAAAAATCAAAAATCAAGAGGGTTTCTGAAATTTGTTTCACTGTGGTCAGTAAATTTAATTATTAGACATGAGGCATTCTGCTCATTGAGTTGGTGGTGTCAGTTTATCTACAATTAACTGCAGGAAGATTTTTCATCTGTATTGGAAACAAAAAAATACTATGTTCTTCCTCTAAATATATAAAAAAACCCATACTTTTTTTCAAATTGTGTAAACCATGGAAAGCCAAAACTTGTAACTTGTTTTGTCAAATAATATCCAAAAAGCTCAAATTTCTTCTTTTTTTTTTTCCCAAAAAATCCCCACTCACAAAGAGAGCTAGTTAATCTGTGAATTATTTGCACTTTTCATACGGGAAATACCATTATATCAAGCCTGGCATTGAAAAAAATAAAAATAGATAAAAACAGGGTGTGGTGCAGTCCCTTATGGGAAGGGAGTTGAACATCTAGGTTCACATATCTGGCTTTTTAGAAAGGCCCTACCACTTCTGGGGAGTTGCTGACTTTGAGGAGGCACCACCACAGCTCCATCCCAAATGGCTGCTCAGGCGCTGCCCTGCCAGGAGATCCCCACCAGGACCAGGGTCCTCCACGCCATGGAGCAGCCCTCTACCTGTGGAAGGGGAATGACGTGGCCCCCAGCACCCCACCAGGCCACCAACCACCAGCAGGCAGCTCTTGCCGAGTTCATGGGCACACTGCAAAGGCTGAAGGGCATCAAATCCCAACCTCGTTTCACACTCGAGCTCGGCAATCGGAGGAGCTCACGGGCACAGCACCCCATGCAAGCTCAGCTGACACCACCCTCGGCATCCTGGGGACTCCTCAGGTGCCCCCAAGGGGACCCTGCATCCCCAGGTAGCCCCAGGGGCCAGTGGTGCTACCAGGGCTGTCCTGGAGCTGGTGTGGGAGTGGGATATTGAGCATGCAGAGCCTCAGGGAGACGCGTGGGTTTCTCTCCTCTTAGTCTCCTCTGCAGTCCCTCCAGAAAGATGCAGTTCCTTCCGTGCAAATAATCCGCTCCCCTAAAGGCAACTGATTATTTCCAGATTACTGTCAGTCCCAGCATGAGTCTCTGACGCCAGTTAAATTGGTTAGGAGGCCAAACACCAGCCCAGGCTCATGTGGCCCGTGGGGTTCCTATGAATGACCCCAGTTTCCACGGGCAGTAGAGGTTCAGGACACCTCGGACATCCTTGGCTGGATGAGCAGGGGCCCACTGAGTCAACCAAAGGCATCCTCCAGTGCGTACAAAAGCCTTAATCACACCCCTGGACAGAGATCTTGGGGTTGTGTGTATCTCAGACAGACATATACACACACTGAGAGAGAGATACACACACAGATATACACACACGGTACGAGGGACCCAGCCCAGCATTCACCCAGAACACGGCCAAGGTCCTGCTGAGCTCACTGGGGTCCAGGACAAACCACAGCTGAGAACAACCTTCCAGAGAGGTTCCTCTCATTACCTACAGCACTGAACTCATGCTGGACAAAGTAATCTGAGTTTTAGCTTCCCACTTCCCTGCAATCCTTCTGTTTCTTTTTCTCTGATATGAATGTGTTATTACGATTGTTTGGTTCATTAATTTCCAGCTTTTCACCCGATTGTATTTTGGAAAGGAAAGGAATAAATGTGGTCGTGGATGCCTTCAGATGCTTCTCAAACCATCTGTTAAAGAGCATCTGAAGCCCACATTTCGTACACGAGGCTCCATAGCCCTGGCTAGCCACATGTCTGTCTTTTTGACATTACAATCAAAGCAAAACAAACAGAAACGAGATGCCACAGCTAATTTCCAGCCTGATTAACAGAAGAGTAATCACCCCCCATTACCACTGTGATCTGCTGGCTTTCTGCAGCAGCAGGAGGGGTGAGAAAAGCCCCAGCACCGAGGAGCAGGCCCCCTTCCCTGGGGATATGGGGGGGAGTGGGCTTGGATTTGAACCCTGCATGGCAGCAGTGTGGTCTCAGGCATGGGATGGGTCCCAGTGCCCCCTGGCAGCACAGCCAGCCTGGGGAGGGGCAGGGGGCACTGCTCAGCCGGGGCAGGGGCAGGGTGGACACAACACCCACAGTGATGGGCAACAGGAGGCTCTGAAAGCGTTTGTTTTCAAAGGGAGGAAAATAAAGAGTGGGGGAAGAGGAACATAGCATGTAGGAAAAGGCCAGCATCTCTTCTGCTCATCTCAGCCTGGGCTCCACCTCTGGGGGAGGTGAGCTCCTGGCCCCCAAGCAGGTCAGCACAGAGCATCCCCAGCACTCAGATGTGGATGCAGACAAGCTCGTGGTGGAAAAACAAAGCAGAAACCACAGAGAAAGGACGTAGCCTGTCTCAGATCAGCTGTCGCATTTTATGCCAAGACTAAATCAAAAGCCACCCAAGAGAAATTCCAGGTGACTCCAAGCCTCTGCCACGCTGAGCCTGTCACCTGCTCACGTCCTCTCAGCCCAGGCAGCAGCTGTCCCAGTGCTGTGTGAGCAGAAATCAGCAGGGCCACAGCAGCACTGGGGTCAGAGGGCAGGACCCCGACAGCCACCCTGTGCACTGGCAGAATGCTTGGGATGCTCCCCGACCTCACAAGGCAATGTTTGTCCTGCACAGCACATTCCCAGCATCCCTTCTCTAAATTAAAATCTATTAAGGTGAAAAACAGTGAAAAAGCTCTTTCCATTCCATTTGCTGCAAGGACTTTGTTGTGTATCTGTTATGGAAAGAGGGATACAGGAAATCAGCCACTCCCTACACATCACTAAAACAGGAGGAAAATCCAGCTACCTCCAGGTGTAAGACTGCGTTTCCTTGCAGCTATGGAAATGCAAAGTGGCAAATCCTTTCCCAGCTGAAGCAGTAAAAGTGTGGAGCTGGGGTCTGCTCAGGGAGACGATTCATCCCCAGGAGCTTCCTGAGTGAAGCATCATCAGCAAGTGGGTGATTAACTGTCAGGTGGGCAGAGAAACAGGATGAGTTCTCTTTTCTAAGGGCAGGATGACACACTGAGCATCACCGGGAGGCTGCTGGAAATTAGAGTGGGTGGCAGATTTGGGATGTGAATGTAAAAGACCCAGAAAATTTTATTGGGGAAAATAGGCAATTTGGGCCCCCCTGAACACAAGATTCCTTCCTGAGGTCTGCGACATTATCAGGTGGAAGGAAAAGGACAGTGGGAGCAGGTAGAATTGGTATTCTCCTAACAGAACAGAAGGAAGGAGCTTTGGTGCTGCCATGGCAGCAGAACTGAACGACAGGGAATAAACTCTAAAACTCTGCACAGCAGCTGCAGACCCTCAGCTTAAGCCCTCCTGGGCTGGGGTTTAGCGACAAAACCCATAGGTGTCACAAGAGACAGATGCACCACAGGAACAGGAAACAGCACTTGGAAATTACTCTCATGAAGGACCTATATATGGTAAAAAATCTTCTGAAAAAGGACAGGGAAGGACTATTTTTACTTCTTTCTGTGACATAAGGTTGAGAAAGTAGAAAACAAACTGGGGAAAACCTGCAACCTCTACGAAGAAATATTGTACACAGCCTAAGGTTTCAAGTAAATAAATATGAACCCTGCAAGAGAGGACCGAGATTCAAAAATTAGAAATAAGGCTAGTGACTCAGAAATTAAACTATTTCTTGTGATTGCGGGGATGCTGGCTGGTGTAACCCTGCAAGGGACTGTCAGACCTCAGATTTCCTTGGCTGTGGAGGTGATGGGGCTGAACAGGGATTTTGGCTCATTGCACTGTAAGAAATGTGGATTCACCCTTTGATGCATGCGAAGTTTATCACTGGCTGAGATAGGGCAGAGAAGCAGCCAGACCCTGGGATGAAATTCTGACCCTCCTGATGCCACAGGCAGGTGGCCAAGATTTCAGCCTTGGTCTGCTCCCAGAGAGCCCTTCCCAAGTAATGTTCCCTACTTTAATAATGCTGGATGGAGGCTGCCTTCACTAGAGCTACACTTAAGACCTCAAGCAGGAAAAAAAAAAAAAATCTGGATAGTTGAAACATGATCTTGGAGATTTGGGTTATTTGGCAGGAAAGTAGATGGAGTGCTACAAAGGTTCTGCTTGCAAAGAAAAGCTCAAATGAATGACAGGAAAAAAAGGGGGGGGGAGGGGGGAAGGAAGGCAGGATGAAATTTTCCACCCTTTAGTCAGCACTATATCTACCCAGATATCTTTGGTTGGCTTTTATGCCAAGGAAAAATTAGTTTCTGGCCTCTTATAAGCTGAGAGGCATGGCAGAGAGGTACATCTGCAGAATGCCAGGCTCTAGCTGTACTTCTGGAAAATGTATTCATTGTTTACAAAATTTAGGCTGTAAGCTGTGTTTTGAGGAATGAGATGGAAGATCTGAAAGCCAAGCAGATGATCTCCACTGATCATCAGTTTGTGTCTCATCAGCCAAGAAAAAAAAGAGATTCAGCTCCAGAACTATTTTTTTTTAAAAGAACTGGAAAATATAGCACAAAAAAATCCCAGAATTAAATACTTCTAAGTGGATGAAGAGCGTCCTAAAAGTATCCCAAACCCCAGCCCTGTCACTTTCCCTGGGAGTTGTGAACGGAGAAAAGCTCTACCACAAAGTGAGATTTAGGGCTGCCCTTGGAAGGTGCTCGCCACGATCCAGAGCGCGCTCTGCACCGTGGGCTCGAGGCGTGGAGGGAAGATGGAGCAGGGAATGTGCTTCCTCCCCAGGGAACGGGGTGGAGAAACGGTGTCTCTGCCAGGCCACCTCGTGCCGTGCCAGAGAGCCCTCCTGAGTCCCACGGAGCGGCAGGTCCACGCGGTGCCCTGCAGCCAGAGGAGCTCAGAAGTCGCTACGGTGGGGACGTGGCCATGGCTTCGTGTTCCCCACGTCACCTCTGCCCAGCACGGGTGACAGGGACACAGGCAAAGCGTCACCTCTGCCCAGCACGGGTGACAGGGACACAGGCAAAGCGTCACCTGCCCCTGGGCACGCGTTGAGCCTGCGTTACACCGAGTCACTCAGCTACGACCCCAGCAAAGAAATCAAATAAAGAAGCATAAACCCAACCCCTGCTGCCACCCCAGTGAGAGTCTGCCAGCTCTGCCACCACTCTCTGCATCCCCCCAGCCTCGATACCCTGCAGCTCCAGCCCAAGGCAGGCTGGAAGGAAGATATGATTTAAGGTCCAGCATACACGTAGATAACATCGGACTGCACAGCACAGGAAAAGCACGGTAATACCTAGGAATGCTTCCCTCGATGGTGCCACGACATGGTACACACACGCACACACATAGAAATCTACAGGGAATGCATGGGGATGGCGTGTTGGCAGTGATACAGACCTTGGCGATGGTTCGGGCTGCTGCTCTTTCCTTTAAACAGAAGCAATAGTACATTAGCATGGTGTCAGGTGGCAAAAGATGTTGCTGCTTCACTGTTAAAACATAACGAAACGACAATACCAAACAATACAACTAAGTGGAAGTTGTGGACAGAAGAAAGGGAAAGGAGCGCTTAATTCCTGGAGTTTCTGGCCCGGACAGGAGATCACTGGAGACTCACACAACCTCAGAGAAGACACATACAACGCACAGGGTTGAAGAATTTATCCCAACCCGTCCTCGTGCCTACGCACAGCTGAGACACCTGAGGGTCGTGTGATTTGTGTGAGCACAGGAGGACTTCTGTGGGCTCAGAGAGCGGCCCCCTTCCTTTGGAAACGCACTGCCCTCATGTTTCTGCACATGGGGAAGGGTTTGAACAGCTCCCATGACCTTGCTGCATTCGCTTTTCGTCCCTGGCTATCGGGACAGAGCTCATGTCAGATCTCCGAATGCACGGATTCACGCCGGGTGCTGGGATTGGACATGGGTGGGAAGGAGCATGGGCCCCTTCCCTGGCATCCTGACACCTCAGGTGGGGTTCATGCCTCCAGAGCCTTTGGCAGCTACTTTACCCAAGTAGTTGGCAAAGGCCACATGGAGGGAGTGGGACACCACAATCCGTGTTTGAGGCTTCAATGATTTTTCAGGGCAAATCACAACAGATCCAAAACTGGATTGCCCTGAAAAATCATTGAGGACAAAGTGAGCCGAACACCTACAAAAGGGCAGCCAGGACACTGCAAGCCATGCTGAGGCCACACTGAAAATAACCCCTCACCTTCACTGACCAGGCATCGTGGTGGCATTTCCCTCCAGCAATGAGGAGAACCTGCTCTGCCTTCAGCTGCTCCAATTCACAACTCCTACACTCGGGAATGGTGTTCAGTGTGGGGCCTCGACCAGCCCTGCCCCTGAAGCCCCCCAGAGAGGGAGCAGACCGTGTTTCTCAGCAGACACAGCTCTGCCTCCCCTAGCACAGGTGCCCTCTGAGTGTGATGCTGCACCAGCCCTGTTGCTGCCACTGCTCAGCAGCGACCACTGAGACCTGCTCAGAGCCTGACCCTTCTCCCTCAGCTAAAGGCAGAAGCCTGGAAAGACTAATAAAAATCTCTTTTCCCCCCTCTGCTTCTTGCTCAGGAAAGCTTGGAAGCCCAGCCTCAGTCACTAGCTCAAATACTCACATTTTAAAGTTTTCAGGCTGACCCAGGGCCCAGCCCACACCACCCAGCTGGCGCCAATGCCCACCGGCACCTCTCCATCCCTCCCAGGGTCTGCACACTCCCCATGCCCCAACAGGGCAGCCTTGACTGCTCAAAAACCCCGAGAATTACCCCTCCCAAGCAGAGGGTGAAGGTGCAGGACTGGGGGATTCATGTAAACCTTGCCACAGCCAATTTAGCAAAAAATTTCTCACTGCTGCAACCTTGCCTGCTCTCACTGGAGGGAACAGAGAATGAATTAACACATCATGGGCCTGAGTGTCCTCTGAGTGTGGTGAGGAGCAGAAAGGTCAGAGGAAAACTGGGATCACTACCTCCACCAGCCCCTTTGAGAATATGACTTTGCCTTGTCAGTCAAGCACCGTGACATTGCTCCAGAGCCAAGCTAGGCTGAAGGAATTCATGTAGAGCACGGGAGAGGGGCAGGGAGGAGGTCACTGAGCGACCCATGGGGGACCAGCTGTCAAACCTCTTTCATCTTCAAGGATGTCCATATGCAAAAGGCAGGAAGGAAAAAAAAATGAAAAAGGAAAAAAAGAAAAATATTGCAAAGTGTGTGCGTTCCAAACTCTCTTAACTCTGCTGCTAACCTGAATGTCAGTCCCGACTTGCTCTTCAGGTTCCTCAGGAGCTCCAGCTGGTTCAGAGGAGGGATTAGTCTAGAGGGAGAGAACAAAGAGAATTAATATCCAGACAGAGCTGATTCCAGAGCCTCCTGTCTTGGCAACTTCCCCTGCTGCCCCATCCTTTCAACCAGAACCAGCTTTGAGCCACCAACTGCAGCTGGGGGACAGCTCAGGAAGGATGGAGAGGGGTTTGGCTGCTACTTCCAACAGTGTCCTAAGGCAGAGCAGTGGGGTAAGAGAGAGAAAGTGACAGCAAGAGAGAGAGAGAAACTTTGTCTGCACCACTCGATTTTGAACCTCCCCAAAACCAAGCGGCTGCCAGGGTTCCTGGGCAGCCCGGTGGTGTTTTGGCAGAGCTGTAGTCTGGCAGGTTGGCATTGTTAAACGGAGAGAAACTCCAGCTTTGGGGGGAAATAGGAAAACTCAACCCTGCTGCTCTCGGGAATGTGGGAAGGCATGGGAAGGAGCTGCTTGTGGAACAGAGAAAATGAGGACCTGGGGTTGGGAGCATCTCAGGAGAAACAGCAGTGTGCTCCAGGGTCAAGTTTAACCAATTCCCTACTGTCCATGTCAGGTTTTGCCCCAAAATGAGGCAAAATCTTGTGTCATTGCCCTCCAGGAGCCACAGGGCTTCCTTCCTTTCTCAGTTTAAAGAAAAAAAAAAGAGAACCTGACAATGGGAATCCTGGTTAAAAATTAAAAATCCAATGAACAAACACCCTGTGGCCTATCCTGAATTTGTGCTAAAAGCCATTGAATTAGCTCCACATCCAGTTTTGGGTTCTTCCCTGAGACCCTGGGAGACCAGGGCTTGCTCCATAAATATTTAACACTGATATTCCCAGCCAGGTTTTCAACCAAGAGAAACATAGGCTGGAGGTGTCAGGGGGAGACTGTAAGAAATGAGGCTTCTAACAAAATAAAGGCAGAGATATTCATGCCCACATTTTTTCAGCCATTATGAGACCAAGAGTTTCACACTTTAACTAAAAAAAAAAAACTCAAGTGGAAAAGCCTCTTCTCTGCAGGCACAAAACTTATCCTCAAAACCACAGTGGTTCAGCAGAGATTTTGTGTTCACAAGATTGAGGCAATCAGAAAATTTTCCAATTCTAAGTATGGAGAAAAGAATAAAAATAGGCCTGAAAAATTTTGGCTCGGCTCCCCAGTCGCTTCCATCCAGAGAAAAGCACATCCTGATCTGCTGAATTAATGATCCTCTTCATTCCAGACATCGGGAAGAAGCTGACCTTGATGCAGTGGAGCTGTGCACGAGTGCTGGGCTGTCACCTCCCTTCAAACACACCATAGGGTTTGGAGATGCATTCCAGGATGGGAGAGGTGATGCACAAAATCCAGCACAGAGTGTTCTCAGCAGGTAATGAAGGGTGCTCAACTCTTCTCTGGCGAATTAACTCCTCAGGGAGGTCCATACCCAGCAGAACACGGGACAATTGCCCCACTCTCTCCAGCTGGGATAGCAAATCCAGGGATCTCAGTGGTGCAAGTCTCAGCTGAGGAGCTCATTAGCTCAAAAGACTGAAGGATTGAGGATTCCAAAAGGAACTATTTCTTTTGCATCAGCCCATGGTCTGCAGTGTGTTGAAGGCGGCCACCTCTTGGGCCACCACAGATGCTTCCATGAGAAGGCACAGACACACAACAAACACAGAAATTCACCATTTCTGTGGTTGGTTCATGGGCCTGGTACACATGAGGTGGAAATAAGCAGCATTTTACTGAAACAATTATTATTAAAAATGGGTGAAAACTTCTACATACACTTGACCTGAAATTTAATCTCAACTAAATGCTCAGCCTAACCTGTCACTGCAAAGGCAGCTTGGGGAACAGCTACTGCACCACACCGTTTCTCCAGAACCTTAAAAAACACAAAAAGGCAGAACTCTGCCCAGCTCTTGAACCGAGCTTTGCTGTGGAATGCTGGATGCACAGCACCCTGCCCTGGTGTGTGCCCAGGGCACAGGGGACACCGTGCCACCGTGCCAGGTGCAGAAAGAACCTCAGGATGGGGCTCCTGCCGTTTTCTCTCTCTCCTCCTGGTCCGTGTGTCACTGGTTAGCCAGGGAAGCGCGTTCCGGTTAAGGGGGAGCCGGGTGAGGAATCTGCACACCACGGGACACACACAGCTCATGCCACCCACCACAGCAACACTTCTGAGCTGCTGCAGGTCCCCCCAGCTGCCTCCATCACCCCTCCCAGTAGGGCACAGAGAAAGGCCACGCTAACTCCGGGTGCCCACATCCACGGGGAAAGGCGGATCCGCTGGCCCTGGGAGCACAGATAACTTTCAAGCGTTAGGGGACAGGAGGGAGATCATGCCTCGGGCCAGGACACCACCAGAACCCCACGACACAGGAGGGCAGCAGCACACGACACGGTGGGAGCCACACAGACACACCACGGCACGCACGGGGACGGCACGATGATTTTTTTGAACAGTCCCAGTATGAACAAGTAGGGAGACGGTGACAAGGAGATGGGTGCTGGAATGGGATGGGAACCTAAATGAGCCTCCCTGCAGTGCTGGAGCTCCTATGAGCAGCCCTAACCATGACTTTATGTCTCCGGCTGAAGCTGTTTTTCATGACTGAGAACATTTATGAAGCTTATAAAATACTTTATTACAACAAATGGAACGGAAGTGGCACATTCTTATTTCTCTCCCAGCATTAGAAAAATGTCTGATTCTCAAAACAGGCTGCTGTTCAGCACAACAGGAAAATATATTCTTAATATTATACTTGCAGTTCATTGATGCAATTTGCTATAAATTAAGCACACAGAGCAGTAAGTGTGATTTACTAAGGCTGTAAAACTTGCATCTGTGAAAACTGGAACCGGGTTTCGAAATCAGACACTAAATCACGTCAGCTCTAGTGGCATTACTGCATCTAGTGAGGATTTAAACTGCTCCAAGAACAGAGCTGGGCCTGCAGTCTTGAAATGCAAGTCATTTATTCCCTACCTTAAAATATTAACTTAACTACACCTTCAGATACCCATCTCACATAAAATATGCCTGTGATTTGCAAGTCTACTCCTTTCTGCAGAACCTGAGATAATATTATTTATCATAAATCTTACACAGCCATATCCAGGACTTTCCATTTGGATTGATCCCAAAAGGTTAAATCCCAGATTGAATAACTGTGGCTAATAACTGCTTAGCTCTAGGTGGGTCTTGGAACTAAAAACTGAAATGGAAAAGTCCTGCTGAGATGAAGCATTCTTTCCCCGAAAATTAGATTGGATTACTCGAAGAAATGAATGATCATATCAGTTTAGCATCCCAGATCTTTCTCTTCTCCAGGTTTTACCCTCAAAAGCAGGCACGGCTGCTATGGAGGTTTTATTCTGTGCTACCACTGATGTGCTCTGTGGTGCCACCACACCAGCAAACTCAAAGCCAGCGTTACCAGGTGGGCACAGCTCCTGCAGCACAGAGCCAGATAAATAACACAATGGAAGATGGGAGAAGAGGGCTGGAGAGAGGGAACACACGGGAGTGAGGGCAGAGGGAAATGGAAGATGAATGGGGATGTTTTCTTGTTAAGTGTTGCATGGATTGGGGGAGGTTGGAAAGACCATCAAGAAATCATCCTTAACAAAGCAAGCTTATCAAGCGCGCTCCCCTTCTCCTTCCCTACATCACCATTTTGGCAGAGTTTCCCAACATTTGTGTGAACCAATAGCTAAAATGTACATGGAGGTGCAGGGGGTTAGTCAGTAGCAGCAGGAGGGCGCGTCTGCTTTGGGCTTTCACTCATTCCTTGGAAAAAAACTCATCTTCAAAGCTTTCTTTATATTCTTTTTGGTTTTTTGTTGTTTGTTTTTTGTTTTTTTTTTAATTCAAGGCTTTGCATGTTACAGTCCCAAATGAAGAACAAGGAGTGACATGACACACACTTTCAGAGTCACATGCACTTCATACCTGGAGGCACCATACGTTTGCGTTTGCGTGCTTTTCAAGTGTTTTCACCAAAGAAAACCAAAGGGGTAAGAGAAAGAAAAACAGGGGGGAAAGTTGGGGTGGAGGAGAGGGGAAAAGAAACAGAATAAAGAAAATTAGCATATGAACGAAGTGTGTCCCCGGGAGCAGATGCTGTGGCCAGGCTCACGGGTGAGCACGGAGCGTGGGCTGAGCTGGCTCCTGCTGTGGCTGGCTCAGGAGCCACGGCACGCCCGTGTCACCCTTGGGGACAGGCAGCTGGCACCTTGCTCTGAGAGCAAACGGGCACCACGGGGCAGGGAAAATGCGGGGGCCTCCCAGAGACCTTCCATGGGACATGCACAGCCCTCGGCCCCACCAGCCAGAGATTCCCTGAGCTGGGCTGCTGAACGGGCAGGATGTGCCCATGGGTTTGGTATTTTTTGGTGAAGATCAATATATGATTGTAGTTCAGATCAAGGCCCTGCTCTCATGAGTGACAATAAGAGCAGATTTTTTCCCAATAAATCCAGTGGCTGATGCAGAACAGGTTATTTATGGTGTCTGGGTGCATCACAACCCAAACCACACCTGCACACACAGAAGCCTTGTGCATATTTCCAAATTTTGTTCTGCCACATTTTGGATTTAAAGATGAAATTTGGGATTCTCTCAGAGGCCACCACATTTTCCCCAAACAAGTCAGAGTAGCTCTACTGCAGTGAGTGGAGTGATGTTCTGGAGCCATGTGAGCTCCTCCAAGGCATGTGTAACAATTTTCTCATCTCAAGCAGCCAAGCCTTTCCAGAGATGCCTTAGGAAGAGAGATGAGCTAAAGGCACAGGCTCCTGCTATGAGGAATAAGCAGCTCAGAGTTGAGCAGAAAGGATGCCGAGGCAGTGGTGACTGCAGATCATCCCCGGGCACCAGAGAGGGATTTTGTGTTCCTCCAGCCCACTTCCAAACCACACTGTGCATTGCAGCCACCTGTCAGCAGCCGTGGCCTTAGGGGCTGCTGGGCTTGACGTGCTGCCACGGCTGCAGCAGCACCAGGACCAGCCCAGGGCTGCCAGTGCCTGCCAGCTGGCTTGGGGAAGTGGGGAGGCAAGGAGAGATGGGCAGTGTGAGTGATGCAAGCTGCAGCCAGAACATACAGTTACTCCCTTTTTTAAAAAAAAAAAAAAAAATTAATTTATTTGACAGCATTCAAAATATACTCAGAAGGGGCTCACTGCTTTCTTGGTAAGAAAGCAATTTCACTGAGGGATGAATCCATTGGTGCACCCACAGCTCACTGGCCAAGGTGATATTCACTTCATCTGTGCAAAAACAGGAGCTGGGATTTAAGGGAGAAGCTGGGAGTGCAGAGAAATCCGTGGCTAAGGAAGCCCAGGGTGGCACTGCAGTGTGGGGCTGAGCAGCACCCACAGCAGCAGCCAGCAGAACTGCTACCACCCTGCTACAAATCTGTCCTAGCTTTTTACTCAAGATAAGCAGGCTCTTCAAACCGCTTCTTTTTTCTCTTTCTCCTCCCCAGAGTTTTTATTTAGCCCTTTCTGGAGATCTTTAGCTCAGATTTCTTCCTGCATATTAGCTCTGTGGAAATACAGGTTTTGACAAGGGGGTTGAGTACCAGGTAATCAAAAGGGTGTTGCTGCATGTCTGGCTGCATGGTAAGTTCAGTATTTCAAAGAGCAGTAAAATCTGGCAAAGTCCACTGAAAACAAGCCCTGAGTGACTGCATTTTGCAGTGGACTTTGGGCCAAGCTCCATCCTCATCCCCTCCAGTAGCTGATCCCAGGCAGTGCTGCAAAGGTACAGCCAGAAGGTCAGGCACTGGGAGGGAGAGTTTCAATGGGTGGGTTTAATGCTATGGGAAAACAGCTTTGTTCTGTTCTGTTGGGTTGTTGTTGTTGTTTTGGGGGTTTTTAGACAAAATCTTGAAGTTGGTTCGTAAATTTCTAGGGAAAAAGCAACCAATCAGACACACACTGGGAATGAATCCAATGAGAACTTACTGACCACAACAATGGGACTTCCAACAGGTTTTTATGATGGATTAAGAGGCTGGCTGCTGTGTTTGAAATACAGGCTAAAGCTTACCCCAGGAAATACATCCAGGCTGTCTGCCTGAGGGCTAGAAGGCACCAGTAATACGGGAAAACAGGAAGGGATTATTCCTGCAGTGGCACAGCCCAGTGCTGGACCACAGCCCTGCGTGGGAGCGGGGAGATGGGGCACAGGGAGCCCCATCACGCCCAACAAAACCCCACAGAGCTACAGGAATATCTAACAAACCCATCCAACCATTCTACAAACCCAGAGAGTCATGGATAGCCCCTGAAAATACACCAGGAAGGGAGGCATGGCCCTGCCCGGGATGCAGGGCAGTGTGGGGTGAAAATGAATAGAACAATGTGAGTTTTAGCTTCTGAGGAAGCCACCAGGCCCCAAGGGGAAATGAAGGATGCGGTGCTTCCCCATGTCCTGGAGGGCTGGGAGGCATGGCAAGGGACTCTGTCCCCAGCTCCCAGGAGGCTGTGAATTCCCACAGCACTGCTCTAACCTGCGTGGTTTCACCTTAAAAACCTGCCTGGTTTTACTGCAGGTAGAGTGAGGCAGTGCTGCTAAAGCACTCTGGTGTTCAGCAGCCTCATCCATCACGGCTCCAACATCATTCCCTGCTCGTGTCAACACACTGGGATGGATAAATGAGATACAAGAAATGGGAAAACGCTCCCTGAATCCCGAGTTAGCTTTCCTCCGCTTGGAGGAAGAAAAGGAAAAGAAAGGAAAGGAGGACCCAGGGAAAATGCACCTGTGAGAGTGCCAGGCTGGTCAAGGGAGGGAGAGAAGTTTGCTGAAAGGCAGAAGGACCATTAGAGACCAGTTGGACCAGCAAGGAGAGCCTGAGAGGGCACGAGGAGCTGCAGGTAGGGTGAGGGTGGTGTTTACCTATGATCCAGGGCAGCTTGGAGTGAGGTCTTCACACCTGGGCACGGCAACTGTCACAACACAATGCAACTACCAGCAGGCGTGGAGAAATAAAGGTGAAAAGAAGAGCATGTACACACACAAAGACATGGGAAGAAAAAAAAAACACAAAGCAACAGGGAAATTAAAATCAAGTCAAAAAGAAAAACAATGAAAAAATACAAAGCAAAAAAAACTCCAAAAGAAAAAAGCATATACCAGCCCTTAGGAGCTCAAAATCAACTTTTTCCGTCACAAAAAAAAAAAAAAAAAAAAAAAAAAAAAAAAAAAAAAAAAAAAAAAAAAAAAAAAAAAAAAAAATCAAACAAAAAAACAAGCAAAATTATATATCCAGGTAACAAAAATAACTATGGAGACAGTGGCATCACGAGGAAGGCAGTGGAGGAGGAAGCTGGAGGAGGAGGTACCTGTACATGGGGACGGTGACGGTGCGTTCGTAGTACTGCCAGGTGGAGTGCAGGTCTGTCCGGGACAGGTTGGTGGCATAAAATCTCCAAGCCGCCTGTGCAGGAGAAAACCCAAAGGGATTTTGCACCCAGGCATGGCCAGAACCACCCCTGGGTTTGTAAACCTCAACCAACACCAAGTCCTATGGGATGGACCCAGCATTCTGCCTTCTCCTTGATTTGCTAAGTGACAAACTTGGGGTGGTACCATGATACTCCTGACCATGTCAGCCCAGCTAAAAATGCTGTGGGTCCCAGGCGTTCACTGCCAGGCTGAGGTCAGGGATGAAATGGGTGTTGTTGCCCATTAAGGAGTGAAAAATGCGGAGAGAGAGGAGCAGGGGAATGCAAAATGACTAATTTCAATTCTCCAAGATGTACACCAAGGCCAGCCTTCTGCACGGACATCTGTTCTCGTGAAGAAAACGCTCCCAACTGTACCTTTACATCAGTATAAATATTCTCTTTGGGGAGAAAAAAAGGGTGAAAACAGACTGTCCTAACGCATTTGTCTTGCTGAGCTGGCTGCTTGCTGAATTTCATCCCTTTTCTCTCTAGATTCCCTACCACATATGCTATTTTCCCATGGTTGATTTCCTGGCATTTATTCCCAGACAAAACCAGTCACCAGCTGCTGTCTCACACCTTACACACACGGCCCCACTTGTCTCCTCCCCAGCTTCTAGAAGTCTGTGAAGCCCCCCAAAACCAGGATGATGTAACCACAAGGCTCCTCGGATGTGACCCTCACCTGGATCAGGCCCGCTGCTGGGTTTCGCCTCTTCTCAAAGTGTTTTTGTCGATGCTGCTCTTGAACCTTCAGAGCAAACCCCGAACCCAAGATGCCCTGGGGAAGAGAACAACAATTTGCTGCTAGCAGGGGTTTAGCTAAGCTTCCACTTAAAAATTGTGGCCAGCTTTCCCTCCAAAGGTTTTTTTCTGGCTCATGTTTTGATTCAAACATAGAGGAAGGAAGGAGCCTCCATCCCACACCAATGGCAGACACTCTTCAAGGGGCAGCAGACTTTGTTGGCACTCACTGGAATTGCAAATTTTCCTAAACTACCTCCAGCCAACTGATAAAATACAAAACAACCCCAGCGTGGTGGCATTCAGCAGATTATCCCCATAGGAATCCAGATCCGTGCAACACATTGAAATGCACTGCCAAAGGGACAGGGGGAATTTGCTGAAATGGTGTAATCACAGAACAGCAGAATGGTTTGGGTTGGAAGGGACCTTAAAGCTCATCTCATTCCACCCCCTGCCATGGACAGGGAACCTTCCACTGTCCCAGGCTGCTCCAAGCCCCGTCCCACCTGGCCTTGGACACTTCCAGGGATGGGGCAGCCACAGCTTCTCTGGACTCCCTGTGCCAGGGCCTCACCACTCTCACAGGGAAGGATTTCTTCCTAATATCCAATCCAAGTCTACTCTCTTTCGTCTTAAAGCCATTAATTACCCCAAGGAACAGCCTTGTGGGGCAAAAAATGCTTTTTATTGCTTCCACAAATATTTGTGCAGAGCCAAATCTAGAGCTGCCATCCCATTTGCTCATGCACAGGATGCCCAAGTTGTGGATATTTAAACAGGCTTTCCCTTTTTCTCCCTCATTTTCTGACCCAAAAGCCACAGAGAATCACAATCAGGAGATCTCTGAGGGCATCCCACTGTAGCTGTTAGAGTGCCCTCAGCTCCAGGGGAAGGGGACAAGGCCCAGGTGAGCTCAGCCCCCCACTTACAGCAGGAAGGGCGAAGAAGGAGACGCCGATGAGAGTGAAGGTCGCCGCCAGCAGCCGCCCGTTCCAGGTCTGTGGATACTTGTCCCCGTAGCCGATGGTGGTGAGAGTGATCTGCAGGGAGGAGAGCAGTGCCCAGCCCTCGGTCAGACAGCCTTGAAACTGAAACAGTGCAGCCAAAACTCCCGCAACACCCGAGTGGCACACGAGGAGCAGGGTCACTGCGTGCCCTGAGCTGTCCAAGGCACGGTGCAGCTGGGGGACCCTGGCACCCAGCAGGGATGGGCAGCCCCACCCGGCCTGCTCACATGCTGGGTTTTCACACCACTTGGGAGCGTTTTGGTGCCTTTTGCTGTCACAGAGAGAGAGCTGCCATCTGGTGCAGAGGCTGGCGGCAGCTCGGAACCTCCCCCAGGAGGGGCTGTGCCTTCGGCAGGGGAAGCGAACCGGCACCGTTCCCCCAAACTCCCTTTCGGCAGCTCAGGAAAGCTATTTGCATGCTCAAAAATCTGCTGCTGTTTATTCCCAATCTTCCCAGCAGTGCCTATCAGCTGCTCTCCACTCCCCTGTTTAAAAACAGCCTCTTAGGCTGAGAGGATGGATTATGGCTCCTTCACACCACCTCATTTAGGGATGGGGTTTGTGTTATTGCAATGCACCAAGAGAGAGCTGCCAAGCTGCTGTCTGTATTTTGGGGAAGGACCTGAGAGATTTGTTGGTGACAGAGTCCCCTGAATTTCAAAAAGCAGGAGAAGACACTTTTTCCCACTGCAGTCCATGGACATCACTAGTGGGAAATGCTGGGTGTTCCCCCAAGGCTTCCAAGAGGATTTGGAGAGCCTGGGACTGGCAGGGCGAGGCAGAGAGGGATGGTCTGATTAGAAACATCTTCGAGACTTCTGATCCCAAAGGCTGTCCCTGTCACAGCCTCCATGGACAGAGCTGCCCCAGGGATGGGAGCTGACACCATGCTGATGTGGCACTGGAAATATGCATTCCATTTAGAATAAAAAATCACTTTTACACAAATGGAAGTGCGATCCCAAAGCACCTTTTAACTGGGCCCACTAAAAGCCTTATCAATTAGATGCTATTTCGACCAAGTGGTTAAAAAATGCATCGATGTGGCTAATCCTTCCTGAAACACAAAGTCGGAGCAAGACTCTCTCCATAACCACTGCAAAGCTGGTTTACAATATTTTTGTAATTTCTATAGACAACAACAAGTATTGGATACACTAAGATCAACCAAGAGATAATTTTCTGAACTTGATATTTGATTTTTCCCATCTCTCAACATCTGCCTGTTTTGGACCCAGGAGTTGGACACTGACAAAAACTATTTGTTTTAATGAAGTTCTTTTTTTTTTTTTCTGAGCTTCGCAGTGGCAAAACAGTCTCAGAAGCAGAAGGGATAAATCTGCCCATGGTTCTCCCCAGACTGAGCTCTAATCTGGGCTGTCACTTTTCCCTCATTGTTTATTTTCTCGTTATGTCAAATTGGGCTTTGTTTTTATTTTTCCGTCCTAACTAAGGGGCTTGAAAAGCAATTTACTGACTCTTTCCTTTTGCTGGAATGGAGGAGCTGCTTGATCAGCCGATTCCTCCCCAAGCCTGTTATTGGGATTTGATCAGATCGGGGATTTTCATTACATGCTTTGTAATCAAGGCCAAACTAGTGATGGAGCAGAAGAACAATAACGCAAGAAGATTAGAACGTCATTAATTCTCTCTTTGTTAATCGGGTAATCCAATAATTCACATGCACACGCACATGCAGAGCAAACCACAAGCACTGCCCTTTCAGCGGAGATGTGACGGGGAGTGCTCGCCCCGCTGGAGTCTTTCTGCTACTTAGGCCCTATTAATTTTATAAAATTTATTCCAGCGTCTTCAACGGCGCCTTGCCCAAGTGCAATTTAAATAATTAAAGGGCAGCAATACTTGTCAAAACAATGATCAAAGCAGCCCGTGGCGTGGGATCTCTCCCTGACCTGCCTCTGTCACGACAGAGCACAATCCCACGACTGGGAGCACACGAGTTCTGGGTTCCCCTGCAGCTCCAGCTAACTCGGAAATGTGATCCCCTAACAATTTCTATGAGGTTTATATAAGAAAAAGAGCTAAATGGAACAGCCTGGAGCCATTTAATAAAAATGTTAACTAAGCACTCTCTAAGTCAATACCTCACGTAAGTGATAGAAGATGGAGGGTTAATGGACATTTTATTTTAATAACCAGCAGCTGCTCTATGGAAATTACTTACCAGACCCCACCAGAGTGCATCTGCGTATGTATCAAAGTGCTCATTTTCTCCCTTCTCGGCCAAGTACACCAGGAAAGAGGCCAGGATGAGGCACAGGAAGCCAATATACCAGGCAGTAATCAGCTCCTGCGAGATCATTAAAAGAAAGAAGAGAATAATTGCAGTCCTGGTGCGCATCTCCAAACGCCGAGTTTCTTGCTTGCTGCTGGATCTGAACTTTCCCTGCATTTGTTTAGGTTTTAGGGCTTTGGCTGGAGATCAGTGATGGCACTTTCTGAGATGGGAGCATGGCTCTGCCAGGCCTGAAGACCAAATCATCCAAACACACACAGCAAAGAGAGAAGGGAGTGTTAAGACCTCCATTATTGCAAGAACTGGAACTGAGACTTTAAAAACTCTGATATTTCCCCAGCTCACACAGGGAAGTGTAGTTGAAACTGAAATAGGAATTCCCAGATCTCTGGAGGTTCTACTTAGGGCAGGTCCAATTCACTGAACGAGGAGGAGCTGTGAAGTTGGGGTCTGGATGGACTATGCCCCAATTGCAGGGAAGTTTTAATTCAGAATTGACAGGAGTGATTATTTTTTGATTAGGTTGGTGCAAAGGTGGACAAAAGAGACCCACAAATTTCCTACAATTTTTACGCAGTGCTGGAGAAGTTGGCTAAGCTTCTCTGGGGAAAAGAAAGTGAAGGAAGCAGGAGACATGTTAAAATCATAAATACAGCAGCAGGAAACCAAAAATTACCAACAAACTCTTCCCAAACAGATTCCCTTATACCAGGGATTGGTTCCACGACTGGAATCTCTCTCTCCCTTCCCTCTTTGACTGGTCAGAGGCTCCATCAGACCTTGTGTCTCTGACTGCGTTGCTCCCGTGTGTTACCCATGGTGTCCTCCCAATCTCCCCAGGCCTGGGAGAACTTTGGGATGGAGAGCTGAACCAAAGCAGTGTCTCTGGTGGTGAGAACATGAAGGGCAGCCCCACATCCTCGCCTTGCTCACCTTGCTGTGTGCGTAGACCACCGAGCCCAGGAGCTTCCAGGTGCCGCCGCGCCGGTCCATGCGGATCATGCGCAGGATCTGCAGGAATCTCAAACTCCTGAGTGCCGAGGTGGCAAAGACATTCCCCTGGGAGCCCGCTGCCAGCACGGCGATGGACGCGATCAGCACCATGATGTCTGTGGGAACACGGGCAGGGAAAGCTGAGGAAGTGCTGCGGGATCACTGTCGCTGTAGCACCCCGAACGGGTAAAGAACGACACAGTCCAAGCGCCAAAGATGATCCAAAGTAAGGAAGTTTAATGGAAAATTGAACAGCTTTTATATGTTAATACGCAGAAGCGTGTTGAAGGGCATAAAGTAATTGGTCCCTCGGACATCCACCCCTCGAGGTGATTGGCCAAGTTCTGAACCATCCGTTTCTAGATGTTTTTCTAGTTAAAACTGTAACAATCCTTGACAAACAACTGCAGGTGTAGAAGTTTACAAAACTGTAACATTTTTTAAAGTTCTTTACATGGGAAAGACAGAGCTTTCACAAAATGCTGCAAAGGCTAAAGAAATTCCCTGCTGAGGCCTTTTTCGTATCCATA